>CM068742.1:61488103-62021642 GCA_035084275.1 Hydrolagus colliei | reverse complement strand
AAATCTGCTACCTACTAAATAGACTTGTTCTGGACACCAATCCTTGAAATGGTCCTACGATTCTCTCTCTCAATTGTCCATTACCTTTCAACATATAATACTGAACGGTAGGGTCCGGCGATATATCGATATATCGGTTATATCCGATATAATTTTCATATCGATACGCCGATATAGGCATTTTAAAAATATCGATATATCGAAAAAGACGGGTGGGGGGGGGGGGGGGGGGGGGAGACGGGGGGATGTGATAATATACAGATAGATATATATATAGCGAGAGAGAGAGAGAGAGAGAGATGGGGGGCGATGTGAGAGAGGAAAGAGACACAGAGACACAGACAGAAAAACACAGAGATGGAGAGAGTGAGTGTGAGAGACACAGAGAGAGATATTTACCTCCTGAGGAGATAGGCCCCGAATGCGCGCGGACCTCCGAATGTGAGCGCAGCTCGCAAAGCGCTTGCATACGCAGTACAAAACCCCCGAAAATATCGATATATCGGTATATCTCGATATGAGCCCATTGATATATTTAAATCGGAAAATTTCCATATCGACGGTAAATGCAGGAAGGATAAAAGGTTTCATGTCAGTGGCATTTTCTCTATATATAAATATTTTTCCAGCGTTAAGATTGATTGACGACTGAAACAATGGAATTTAAAAATCTATAGTTAAGTTGATTTTTTTCAAAATTACAACTTTCAAAAATATGGTCAATAACTCACGTTGCTATTACCATTTGAGATTGATTAATCCTTTGTCAGAGCATTCCAGAAAATATATAAAAAGTTCCGGAATTCAAGTTATTTTGTAATACATTTCAGTGGCATGTAATATATAATATGGCATTCATATGACTGACATCAATATCACCATTCTTATTCTGAAAAAAGTAATCTTGTAATGCTTTTCTGCCATTACGTCATTGATATTGCATTGTGTTACTCCTTGCAACGATTGTTCGTTGCTTCACAAGGTTGCTGTTAAACATTCGGATATCTCTGAATAATGTTAAATCACGAATATTCGCAACATCCATGAACAACAACGACAACTTGCATTTATTCTGGTGGTGCAGCCTCTTGGGAGTATATAACAATCAAAACGTGATGAATTAAAAAAAAAATAGCCAAGTAGGAAATATTACAGGCAATAACACAAACTGGCAATTGAGTTAATGTAAAACACCATAAGAAAGCTTGACAGAAATGATCTAGTTCTAATTATTGATCTCTCTGCTGTACCTTGGCTATTAGGCTAACTCAATAGCTAGTACTCTCTGATTCAGAAGATTGGGGGGGTTCAAGCCTCATGTAGGGACTGTGAGCTCATAGTTTCGTTAGGCACTTCAGTGCACTTCTTGGGGAAGAGAAACACTGTTAGAGATGCCTGAGTTTGGATATTTGGGTGGATGTAAAAGATCCCATGGCACCATTCAAAAAGTAAAGAGAGTTCCTCCCTTGTCCTATCAAACAATCTCAGGTTGTAACAGGTAATTCACTTCATGGCTGTGTGTGGGACATTGCTATGCTCAAACTGAGTGTTGTGTTTGCCTACAAATACACAGTGACAGCATATTGCAGAAAATAGTCTGAATGCTTTTGATATTATGATGCTCTGATGTTGTGATAAGGTGCTAAATCAAATACAAGGATTATTATATTATGCTTTTAACCATCTGTTGTCTATTAGTTGCTATATAATACCGCCTCCATATTTCATTTGCATATTTCTTAACAATATTTTTTAAGGAACCAGTATTGATGATGCCTCAGTCCCCCAGTATTCATATATTTAGTACAACATCCAGCATTCAAACTGGCAGTGATTATCAGCAACACAAAAACATCTAAAGCTGAATAAAGCAAAAGCATTAAACAATACATTCTAGGGAATTGAATGGTGCAAATTGTCAGTCAATTATAAGATGCTCTGTGGTTTATGGTTAAATTACTACCTTGTAATCATTCTGAAGTAGAATGCATGTTCTACATCATAATAATTGAATGCACCAATTCTCAAACAAAATTTACTATATTCTCTCCAGCAACAAGACATACACAAGACATATTTAGTAGGATAGTGGATGAATGCAGCATTTATTCAGGACCAGTAGGGTTAACAACCATAGCACAAAAGCTATCATAATTTCACAGAATGGGAGTGTTGATCATTTACACAGCAGGCTTTTAGGATGTGCTTTAAAAAGTAGTGTTTTTCTGCTCCGACCCTATGGAATTCCATTCCCCAATCCCTCCGTCTCGTTTCTTCCCTTTCCTCTTTCAAGGCCGGTTTGAAGACTTTCCTCTTTGACCGTGCCTTTTGTTCCACCCAGAATTTTTCGACCTCCCCTACGTGTTTCACCCCTCCCAGCTCGGGTCACACGCCTCCTGTGCAGCGCCTCGGGACGTCCTCCCGACGTGAAAGGCACTTTATAAGTGTAATTTGTTGTTGTTGTTGTTGTTGTTAGTGGGGAGCAAGAATTAACTGTTCAGTGTTTAGTGGTGTGCTAATAGTTTCAAACAATGACAGGAACTACCTTCAGTAGATATTGCAGAATTTTAAAAATAAAACAGACAGACATAAGCAAGGAATATTATGTTCGTTGCATTGGTAAAAATGGTCTATACAAAATAATAAATGTTACTTAAAATAGACTCTTCCCTTCATAGGAACCAAAAGCATATTAATTATAATTTTTTTAATGTGTTAGTCACATCGTTAGTATCTTTTGTACAGCCCAAACAACATAGAAGTAGCAGGATTTTATTTGGGGCAATTGTTGGACAGGACACCAGGAGAAACAGCCTTCCTCCCTTGTCGACACTCTTGAGTACAGGTACTGCCATAGAGAATCTTTATCGTAGGCAGATGGGACCTCAGATTAACATTTCATCTAAAGATTGACACGTCAGAATGCAACACAATTCCAGCAGCTGCATTGGAGTGGCACTTAGACAATATGATTCCAAGTCCCAAAGTGGGGCCTTTGTCACCATAAACCATTCAATCCTCTCCACCGCCTCTCCTCTCACCTCAACCTTCAAGGTTCCATCAGGTCCTATCTTTCGAACTATCTCCACTTCGTCTCTGCCAATGGCTTTTCTTCCAGCCCCTGCACTATCTTGTGCAGCATTCCTCAAGGCTCTGTCCTCGGTCGCCTCCTCTTCATCTTCTACGATGTTGGTGTCATCATCTGCAGACATAGGGTAAATTTCCACGTGTAATAACAACAAAATTACATTTATAGAGCATCCTTCAGGTCAGGAGGACATCCCAAAGTGATATACATGGATGACACCCATCTCTACCTCTCCGTCTCGGCGACCAACTCCAGGACTGCCAGCGTCCTGACTGCCTGCCTGTCAGACATTGAGTCCTGGACGAGGGGCAACTTTCTCCAGCTCAATGTCAGCAAGATCAAAGCCCTCCTGATTGGCTCGCGTCAGCGTTTCCACACCTCGGGCACTGGCAGCATTGACATTCATGGATACACACTTGATGCCAGTCAGGAACCTGGGTGTCTTTTTTGACTCTGAATTGCCTTTTCTCCCCACACTCGCGTCATGACCAGCACTGCCTTCCACCACCTTCGCACATTGCCATACTCCGCATAGCCTCAATCCTCAGGCTGCCAAAACTCTCACCCATGCATTAGTTACATCTAGGCTTCACTATGGAAATTCTCTCTTTGTTGGTCTTCCCAACTCTTCCATTCACAAGCAGCAGATCATCCAAAACTCTGCAGCTCATATCCTCTCCCACACCAGGCTCCGCGACCCCATCACTCTCATTCTCGCCCAGCTCCATTGGCTCACCATCCACCAGAAGATAGATTTCAAGATCCTTGTCCTCGCTTTCAAGGCCATCTATGGCCTTTCCCCTTTCTACCGCTCCAACTGGCTGACTCCGTACCTACCTGCTCGCTCCCTCCATTCAGCAGGCTCTAGTCTGCTCCATGTGTCAACCCACCCTACTATTGATGGCTCAGCTTTCAGCTTCTCAGTCCCCACCCTCTGGAACTTGATCTCACAGTACCTCCACCTCACTTCCTCCCTTGCCTCGTTCAAGGCTGGTCTCAAGACACTTTTCAATCGTGCCTTCAGCTGCTCTCCCATCTCTCTGCCCACCTCATCCCTACCCCACTCCTATCCCTTGCTTGGGTCCCGATCCCTGACTGTTCAGCGCCTTGGGTGTCCTCCCAATGTAAAGGGTGGTCTACAAATGTAATTTTGTTTTTGTTGAACCCACAACCTCCAGAAGAGAGAATGCTACCATTGCTACAGCCTGACACAGTTTTCTATTATCAGAAATCAGACAAGTGAAATATTGGATTGGGCAGAAAAATGAACTATAAAGCCTCACCATTCAGGATAGGGATGAATATGAACCAAGAGCAAGAATCCTTACAGCAGGATTATCTCAGTCAGAACAGCCAAAGGCAATTGTACTTCTTAGAATAATGATAAAAAGAAAAACTACAAATGCAGAAAATCTGGGAGCGGGGAAACAAAATGGGTTAATGTGGAAATGAACATCAGGCTGACCTACAAAATAATAAGCCTGGCATTTGATATCGTGCTTTTCACGTCCTCTAGACATCTCAAAGCACTTCACAGAATATACAGTAAAGTGAATTGACTGTACATTTATGGGTGAAATATAGAACCAATTGCGCACAGCAGTGTCCCACAAACAACAACAATAACAACTTAAACTTATAAAGCATCTTTCACGTCGGGAGGACGTCCCAAGGCGCTGCATAGGAGGCGTGTGACCCGAGCTGGGAGGGGAGTGTTCGGAAAGGGGTGAAACATGTAGGGGAGGTCAAAAAATTCGGGGGGGAACAAAAGGCAAGGTCGAAGAGGATAGTCTTTAAACCGGCCTTGAAAAAGGAAAGGGAGGAAACAAGGCGGAGGGATTGAGAGATGGAATTCCACAGGGTGAGAGCAGAGAAACTGAAGGCCCGGTCTCCAATGGTGGGATGGTTTGGGCGGGGGGCTTGGAGCAGGCCAAGTCCTTCTGAACGGAGGGCCCGGGTGGGCTTATAGGGGGAGAGTAAATTGGTTAAATAGGGCGGGGCAAGGCCGTGTAAGGCCTTGAAGGTGAGGACGAGGATCTTGAACTCGATCCTCTGGAGGATGGGGAGCCAGTGGAGACGGGCGAGGGTGGAGGTTATGTGGTCGCGGAGGCGGGTGCGGGATAGTGCACGGGCTACAGAGTTTTGGATGACCTGCAGCCTGTGAATGGAGGAGCTGGGGAGGCCGACGAGGAGAGAGTTTCCGTAGTCCAGCCGTGAGGTGATGTATGCGTGTACGAATGTTTCGGCAGCGTGGGGGGGTGAGATAATTGCTGAGCCTGGCAATGTTGCATAGGTGGAAATAAGCGGTGCCGGTCAAGGCGCGGATGTGGGGGAGGAAGGAGAGTTTGGGGTCGAACGTGATGCCGAGGTTCCTGACTGGCTTTGTGAGGTGGAGAGTACAGCCTTGGATGTTGAGGCTGGCAGCGCCCGATGTGCGGAGGCACTGGCTTGAGCCAATCAGGATGGCCTCGGTCTTGCTCACGTTCAATTGGAACAGTCATGGATTGAAATAACCAATTTATTATCTTTTTTAAGAGTGATTATTATTAGGCATGTAGAGCAACGAAACTTGCCCAAGGCTTTGTCCCAACCTGCTTGGATTTGAAACACAGGTCTCATGCTTGCAAGGTCGGTGCTCTAACCACTGAGCTACAGGACTTCACTTCTGAAAGAAAATCACAAAATAAAGTTTTGAATGCAATGGCATTCAGAATCAAAGCTTTTCTGACCTGCAGCGGAAAGGGGATTCATGTTTTAGTTTCAATGGAATGTTATACTATGATTTTAAAAAATTAAATTGCTTTGATCAATATTCCTACTTTTATGCAAATAATGATTATTTTGTCATTTATCTCATTGCTATTTTAGGTTGTAAGTGGAGTAGATCAGCTACTGTGTTTATCAGCCACTATACATCAAAATAACTAATTGTGTAGCACCTAATAACAACAACAACAAATTACACTTATAAAGTGCCTTTCATGTCGGGAGGACGTCCCAAGGCGCTGCATGGGAGGCGTGTGACCCGAGCTGGGAGGGGAGTGTACGGGAGGGGTGAAACATGTAGGGGAGGTCGAAAAATTCTGGGTGGAACAAAAGGCACGGTCGAAGAGGAAAGTCTTCAAACCAGCCTTGAAAGAGGAAAGGGAAGAAACGAGACGGAGGGATTGGGGGATGGAATTCCATAGGGTCAGAGCAGAAAAACTGAAGGCCTGGCCTCCAATGGTGGGGCGGTTCGGGCGAGGGGCTTGGAGCAGGCCAAATCCTGCTGAACGGACGGTCCGGGTGGGCTTGTAGGGGGAGAGTAAATTGGTTAAATAGGGCAGGGCAAGGCCATGTAAGGCCTTGAAGGTGAGGACGAGGATCTTGAACTCGATCCTCTGGAGGATGGGGAGCCAGTGGAGACGGGCGAGGGTGGGGGTTATATGGTCACGGAGGCGGGTGCGGGATAATACACGGGCTGCAGAGTTTTGGATGACCTGCAGCCTGTGAATGGAGGAGCTGGGGAGGCCGGCGAGGAGAGAGTTTTCCGTAGAAGGATTAATAATAATCCTTCCATATGATATACCACCTTATCGTGTCTTTAAGACATCTCATAGTGCTTCCCAGAATATAGTATAAAGTGGATCGACTGTGTATTTTGCGATACCCAATTCAGCACAGGAATTGTGGATTGAGCCATAGTGCTTTTATAAGACACTATAACAGATGCAACCATTATTCTATTCTAATGTATGTGATTGAGTTATGATTCTCTATGTGATTCTCTATGTGATTGAGTTGTTTTGTATGTGTGAACTGAAATCAGTTCATAAATTAACCACCTAAGAAAGCAATAGAAGATTTGAGTTAGAATGTTGTTTCTATTTCCTGGTGCTACCTACCCATTAGGGTGATGCCGTGCAAGTTTAATAGGAGCTGAGTGAAAAGTCCATGCTCCCAATGACAGATCTGCTGCTCCAACAACTACGACAACAAAATTACACTTGTATAGTGACTGTCATGTCAGGAGGTAAGTGGGGTTCCTTGGAGCTGAAATGGCTCCAATGTAACATGTTTGGGCAGTGGAATGTCAGAATCGATTCAACCCTCAATGGCAGTATCAGTAGTCTAGCTCCTGAGCCAGGTGCGTCTACAAACTCCAGGTCCCAAGGTGCTGTACGTCACTGTTTTAGACCCGAGCTGGGGACGGGAATGGGGAGAGAAGTGGGGAATTAGGAGTTGCTGATGGGACCATTGAACAGGAGAGTCTTAAAGCGGGACTTGAAGGAGGCTAGGGAGCGAACGAGGCAGAGGACCTGCAGGATGGAGTCCCAGAGTGGGTTGGGGGCTGTGGAGCAGGCCAGAGCATGCTGAGTGGAGGGGGCGGAAAGGTTGGTAAGGGGTAGAAGGTCACGGATGTAGGGTGGGGTGAGGTTGTGGAAAGCTTTAAATGTGAGGCCTACGATCTTGAATTGGATCCTCTGGATGATGGGGAGCAAATGGAGTCGGGCGAGGATGGGGGAGATTGGAATGGTAGAGGACATGGGCCGCAGAATTCTGGATCATCTGCAACCTGTGGAGGGAGGATTTGGGAAGGCCAATAAGCAAGGCATTTGCATAGTTGAGCCGGGATGTAATGAAGGCATGAATGAGGGTTTCAGAAGATTTGGGGGTGAGGTAGTGGCGGAGTCGTTCAATATTGCAGAGATGAAGAAAGGCAGATCGAGTCATTGCTTGGATGTGGGGGAGGAAAGACAGTTGAGGGTCAAACAAGATGCCTAGGTTCTTGACTGGCTTGGTGAGGTTGAGTGAGCAACCATGGAGGTTGATGCTGCCAGCGTCTGATGCCTGAAGGTACTACCAATAAGATAGACTAGCTGGGCTGTCATCAGAAAGACCCTGGAGTTCTGTGGCCGCACCTGGCTCAGGAGCTAGACTCCTGATACTGCCATAGAAGATTGAATCGATTCTGACATTCTACTGCCCATCCATGTTACTTTGGAGCCAGTTGAGCTCCAAAGCAAACGCACTTACCTTCCCCCAAGAAGGATAGTCACTAGTATTTCATGAGCTAGTAGTTCAGTAGACCTTTCTTTTGCCAAATAAACACTCACATATTTCAGAGAGATAAATATGGATTGTTGGTTGGAGAAATAAACAACCCATATGTTGGGATATCCGATCCCGAGAGTTCAAACTAATGACCCAACAATCCTTAATAAAGGTATAGTGATTTAATGATTATAAGCAATTTAGAATGATAGAATAAAAGAATCATACTACCAGTTCTATGTAGAATACAATGCTGGATTCAGGCTGTTACACCATAAGTCAAATTCAGGCTTCTCACAATACTCACTTCTTCTAACTTTCCTTCTCTAACTGACCCTTCCCTGCCTGTAAAACAAAACAACTGGAACTGTGACCCGTTCCCATAGTTCTGGACAACAGTGGCAGGCTGGAGATCTCGGTTTACCCTGAGACATTCCCCAACTGTTGTAATAAGCCACTCTTTCTCTCCAATCTTTATACTTCTCCACTATAACTAACTCAGCCAGTTGATCACTTGGACATCGTCCAGAAGCAATGTCAAAACCAGACAATCTAAAGGCCAGAGCTGTAGGGAGTTGTTCGCCTCCCTTCTTTTCCCAGACCTTGAGATGGCTCTCCTGCTATTCACTTGGCAATTTCCCAAATGAGTACAATCCTATGCGCCTTTGTTAATTGAGTCCTCTGTCTCTATCTATATCTCAAGCTGCTCTCCTTCAATTCTTTATTTATTCTAGAAGCTCCTGATGTTATTGCGCTCTTGGATAATTGGCACGGACCAGTACCCAAGGTGGTCTCAGCGCAAGGGAATGTGCACCTGGTGTTTTGCGTACACAAGTTATTTCTCTCCCTTTTGCTCAAGGTTGCTGACCATGCCTGTGTTGTGGATATATTGTTTTAATTGGTGCCTGATTGGAACTAACTATGATTTTTAGTACAGTACCTCCATATCCCAACACATACATAAACCCTGAAATAAATTTATGATTTGAAAATCTGTCAGTAAAATCCTGTAAAGTACATTTAGATATCCTTTTGAATTAAAAGGAGCTATATCAAATGCATGGATTATTTTATTAACATTTTCAGAATAGGCAACTGCAGTATCTTTAGTTACAATGGATTTAGCAGTTGAATAGTGATAAGGCATGCTCTTTACTTTTGAAGAGAGAATCATGTCTGATACAGGAAATCTTCCTTCAATTATTTTCAAAGCGGCATGGATTTTGAGAATACACTAACATGAAAGCATCAGGGAATGAGCTAAATTAAAATTTAAAAAAACCACAGACAAAAAATGGAATGTGGAAGTGGGCACCAGAACAAACAAAGGTAGCGAAGAAGCAACTTATTTATGATCACAGTACAAGTAAGTATGTTGTCAACCATTTAATTTTACTGAATCAGCAGCAGTTTCAATACAAATGTGGGAGGCTATCAACAACAACAAATTGCATTTGTATAGCCTTTCACACATGGAGGACATCCCAAAGTGTTGGACAGTCAAGGATTTCCTCCTGAGCTAGGGTTTGGGATTAGCATGTTTTTGATGATGTCCCAAAGTGCATAACATTACTGGCTAGATACTCAAGCATGGAGTGGAAGCTGAATTGGGCGGAGAGGGGATACCAAAAAAAATGATGGACAAAAAGCCAAGAACCAGGTTTAACATTATGAAAAGCAAAGATAGTCTGAACAACACACAATTGGTCAGCCCAAAAAGACAGGAGTCTCTACACTGACCTTCACATGAAGGGTTAATCAGCCATCAAAGAACTAAGGGACCATCACAGAGCTAAGGGATATGAATACAATGTTGACAAAGCATCAAGCAAGATCAAACATTTTTCTTATATACCCACAGAGCTGCAGATATGTAAAAGGAAACCCTAGCAAAAGCAGTTAATATTATATTGATTTAACTCCTTTAGATAAAATCTGAGTGAATATCTGTTTAAGAGCAGATTTGAAGGTTATACTTATATGTACAGTTGTAGATAATCATATAACCTATGCAATAAAAGAAAATTGCTTTTTTAAAAAATGCAGAATCTATCAAGTCAGGTATCTCACAGTAATTGCAGTTGTGTGCAGTAACTGTTTTGTGTAAACAAACTGGGCAGATATTGTGTGCACAGTAAAATCTCACAAGCAGCTGTGCAGTGAATTTAGAACGAAGACAAACAGAAACAGGTGAAGGCCATAGAGTCTGTTCCACCATTTCAAATATTTTAATCCCTATACCCCATCATTTATTTCTTCTACTTACAAAGTATCTGCTATCTCTCTTTTAAAAATCCGTATTCATTCCTCCACTGTCAACAGCTTCTAATTCTACATCTTCAAACCCCAAGTGTGAAGAAATCCTTCCTGATCTCAGTTCTCATTACCCTATTCTGATTTTAACTCTATGACCTCGCATAATGAACAAGTCTACCAGTGGGAAGACTATCTAACTTGTCCACTACCTAGCCTGTCAATCGCTTTCATTATTTTAAATACCTCCTCTAATCATAGCTAAAACAAAGCATAATAAATTCAGAACCAAAGCAGTTGGAGTTGAGGTCTGGAAAAGCATTGCTTCACACAGACTGTTATGAGTGATTCATTTGGTAGATTGTTAGCCAAGACACTAGGAGCAACTCTCTTGTCTCTTTTTTGAATAATGTAACAATATCGTTAATGTTAAGAAGAGACAGAATGGACTTGGTTTCTGCTATTTGAATAACTTAATTATTATTAAGTTAATAATAACTTATTATAACTGACCCCGCCCACTCCGTTCAGAAGGCTCTGGTCTGCTCCACGTCCTCCGACCCACCCACCCAACCATTGGTGGTCAAGCCTTCAGTCACTCTGCCCCCAACCTCTGGAACTCCATCCCGAAGTCCCTTCGCCTCACCCCCTCCCTGGCCTCCTTCAAGTCTCGCCTCAAAACTCACCTCTTCAACGGACCCCTCCCCCCCCCCCCCCCCACCACCACCCCTGTCCTCAGCTCGGGTCGGAAGCAGTATCTGTCCAGTGCCTTGGGATGTCCTCCTGACATGAAAGGCGCTATACAAGTATAATTTTGTTGTTGTTGTTAATATCTGTAAATGTATTTATCAGGGTCACATTGCAAAAACTGAAAATGTACAGAATTGTTTGTCCCATAGTGGCTGAAGTACCTGTTGTCCTGCCAGCAGTTCTATAATTTAATAATTTGGGGAGTTTATCTCCTTAAGAGATTAAATAAGTGTGGTGCAATACACCAGAATACAACCTCTAACAAAATCCTGTAGCTCCTTGGCTAGAGCACTCAACTTACAAGTGAGAGACCTGGGTTCAATTCCAGGCAGGGTAAAACCTTGGGCAAGTTTCCTTACTCCATAGGCCTAATAATAAATAATCCCTCAAAAATAAACCACAATAAATTGATCATTTCAATCCACAACTGTTTGTGGGACACTGCTGAGTGCAATTGGCTGCTGCATTGCACATACATATATACAGTCAATTAACTATACAGTACATTCTGTAAAGCGTTTTGAGATGTCTAGAAGACGTGAAAAGCGCTATATCAAATGCAACGATTATTATTATTGTTATTATTATTGAAATGGGTAGGATTGGGTTTCTTGTACTTTACGTCTGTTATGCCCTATCCTTTCTATTAATTAACATTTTGAAGAAATGGAACAGTCAATTCACTTTAACGTATATTCTGTGAAGCACTTTGAGATGTCTAGAAAATGTGAAAAACACAATATCAAATCCAAGGATTATTATTTATTATAACACTTCTGAGCCAAGAATATTTTCGGCACTTGGGAATTCAGTTTTCTTTCCAAGAGAAATTGTAAGCAGATATGGCGCCATCACTGACGAGTAAATGTCACATCTGACAGAATACTCCTCAGTAGTATTATCATTTGGATAGGAAGAAATGTCACTTTCCTTCACTGGCACCCGAAGGGAAAAGATGAGTCATGACCACAAACCTTCATTTGATATTTTTATGTATAGCTGGTTCACAGAAGGAGGGGGAAAAAGTTTAGCTTATTATTCTACATTTGTTAGTTATATTGTTAGTCTTCCTTATCCTATAGTAATAATGATCAGACTGAACATGTACCAAGTGTAGCGGTCATGAGAGGTCTGCGAAAGAGGTAAGTTGTTGCTAGCCGTAGACACAATGGGCTGAATGGCCTCCATCTGTGGTATTTATTTCTACGTAAATGTCTATGGGAGTTCGTAACGAAATAAATTGACTTTATTTAGCACCAACATCAAAAAATAAATCAAGGGTGTCGAGGGCACTCTGAAGGACCTGATGTGCTCCAGAATTTTAGTTCCTGGGTGCTGGAAAGCCTTGAATACAACAACAAAAACACAATTACACTTGTATAGTGCCTTTTATGTCAGGCTCTGCAGTCCGAGGTCGGAAATTCATTGGCAAGACTGAAACCCTGTCACTCCTCTCTCAGGAACTGGCCATTCCTGACCCCAGCCAGCTTCCCCCACAGCAATAATATGCATACGTTATACATCAATGCAATGAGTGAATGTACTCAATATTTATTTTATTATTAAATTGGTATATGGATCCTTTTTAGCATTTATCTTTATTTCCCCATTGGTCATGTGGTTGGAAAATGTAATGACCATACGCACAACCATATCTGCAACTAATTGTAAAGTTTATTTAATGAGAAACAAAGTTAGAGTCTAGTCTACACCACTGAAATTGAAAAGAGGAGTGAAAAGAAATCAAGAACAAAGTACAAAGTTTATCTTTTAATAGCCTGCGGATTCAACCAAATTTCCAAGGCGATTGAAAGATAAACTAATTGAGTTCAATCTATCTTGAAGACAACGGTGGGCACAAGTGCAGTCAGCATTTTCCCTGAGTGCAGAGTGGAAGATGAAAATGATCATTATTGGTAGTGTGATGGATCAGGATGTGGTGCTTCTATCCCTCAATGCCAATCTAAACTATAACTCAAAGAATGGTTACAACAACAACAGCAAAATTAGAATTTTATACTGCCTTTCAGGTTGGGTGGACACCCCAATGGCACAAGACAGACAGTGTTCCAGACTCGAGCTAATTGGGGGGGCTGGAGGGGGAAGGAATTTGGTCGAAAGCACAGTTGAAGATGAGAACCTTGGGATGGGTCTTGAAGAAGGCAAGGGATGGGGTGAGGCAGAGGGACTGTGGGATGGAATTCCAGAGGTGGGGGCAGAGTGGTTGAATGCCCACCCACTAATAGTGGGGCGGGCAAGGCGGGGCACGTGAAACAAGCCAAAGCCAACTAAGGGAAAGGGCAAGTTGGTTGAAGGGAGCGAGGCCATGGAGGGCTTTGAAGGTGAGGAACAGAATCTTGACCTGTATCCTTTGTGTGATGGGAAGCCAGGGGAATCAGGCAAAGGTAGGGATGATATGGTCATGGAGGTATTATTTTACACAAATAGTGGAAAATAAGTGTGGAATGTAATCTATTCCAGTACAAAGATAAACTACAATCACCAGAGAAATATATATATATATGCACAATAAAAGCTTGGTTATCTGGCACCCAACCAATTGGAACACTCAACCAACCTGTATCTCCCAATACAATTCATAATTCCTGCAACCGGATCTCAGACAGGAGCAATCCGGGATACTCGCGGTATGCTCACTTTGCGCACTTATTAAACTTACCGAATGCTGGAATTTTTATTTTACCGATCATTTTACCGAGTGTGCTAGAATGCTTTATTGGTAAGTATCCATACAATATTCTGTTATTATTCTATTATTAATATGGTATGTTTTAAAATAAGTTCATTTTTTGTGCAGGATTTTCGGCAACTTGCTGCTCGAATATCCAGCATATTTGGTTAGCTGGCATCAGTCAGATCCCGAGGGTGCCGGATAATAAAGGTTTTACTGTATGTGCACATGCACGCAAACACACACGTATACTTTTTTTTTCACAATGTCACAATATTAAAATTTAACAGAGAAGGTTATCTACCATTAAAGTTCCTGTCAATGATAAACTGTGTTTTCATGCAAGAAACCGCTTTTGTTTCATTTTTCTTTTAAATAATTGTATCCATAAGACTCATTGATTTTGTGCTGAGAACAGTAGTGGATCCAGCGGGTGATGTCCTGCCTGCAGCAAATCATTAATGTCAGTCAGTATGTTCAATATTTTAGAAACCATTCATAGATCTACTGTGTGTTACCTACTATTGAGCTGGGATTAACTGAAAATTGCAACAGAGGAAAGCAAAGATAATAGGAAAAACAATGTAAATGTGTATCAAAAAGACTATCCATAGCTTTGGAAATGTCTGCTCTGCAGCACTGTGCCCAGTGCCCATTAATTGGATTCAGTCCTTCTACCTTTATGTTAAATATTTTATTGTATTTTCTAAGGGTTTCTAAGGATGAATACAACTATCCTAGGTTGAGAAGCTGATACATCATTCATTTTTCTTGAAACCAATGAAATAGCAGAACTGAGACCTCATACCCATACTATTACATTCCCATAGCCATACAGAGTACGGTCAACAAAGCTTGTTTCACATACTGTAGTCATTAAACAGGTATTTTCCTTACATATTTTTCACACTCTTGCTTTGAAAAACTATTTTCATGCCTGTCTGCAGTTTACTTGTTTGGCAGCTAACTGTTCCTGACTCCCTTTCTGGGTGCACTACATATCATCTTAGCCATTTGCGTACTATGCGGCTCAAATAAACTGGTTAAGAACCCACTAAGAAGTCCCAACAATCTAGATGGATCTTCCAGTATGATGATTGCAGTTTTCATTTAATGCATCACTGCAGTCAGGTGCAGTCTATTTTTTGTTAATATTTATGCATTTATTTAACCAGCTGTACAAGTGTCAATCCTTCCTTGATTTGAAAAGCAATAAAATGATGCATGATACAGTTCACATATATTCTTTATTTAGTAAAAATATATGCCAACTAATTCTCAATAGTCCCATCTCAAATGCTGAAATAATTGTCCCAACAATACACATTGGAAGCATATCCTTTTGTAGTAGTCATCACAAACCATAAACAAGCTTTGTGAATTATACAGATACATTTACGCAGTGATTATTGATTCCACTCAACATAATATCAACTGAGGGAAAATAAAAGTTCAAAGATTCCTGATCAACAAAACAAATGCATCTGCTCATCTTTAGCTCTGACTGTATCAATCTCTCCTTTTGTGACTCCACCGGATGAAGTTTGGTGTACAATCTCGTCATTTTGTTTGACCTTCAACTCCCCTTTAAGGCTTTAATTGAGTCCTTGACCAAGAAAGCTTACATTTATCTCTGCATCACCCACTGCTATCTCCACTTCACCTTCACATAGTAAAAACCTTCATCCACACTTTCAGACTTGATTCCTCTGAAACCTTCCTCCTTGGCTTTCCCAGCACAAGATACACTCCATCTCTGTGAAGCACCTTTGCGATGTTTTCCTATTATGTGAAGTGGATGTTGTTGTTGCTCTTTATGAGATTTGGCACATCACACATATCAGGTCACCACTTGCAAAACAGCAAGGGCAGAGCAATGAGTGCAGAGCAAATGTGTAGAAAATTCAATGAAAAGTTACAGCGAAAGAGCAGGATATTCTGATTAAAATGGAAGTGGAAGAGGTAACACCAGAATATTCTCAGTGGTTTGCATTGCTGTTCATTCTGGGTTTTCAGGTATACACAATCACTCAGCTTTTCTTTATCCACTTGACAGATAAAGTGATCGTAACAACAATGTCTCCCATGTAGCTACAGGAGATACGAAAAAGAAACAACTAATAATCTCTAACATGACCACATTAACAGAACCAATTACAACAAAAAGTCATTGATTTGCAAAATAACTTACAATTTCTATATCATGACAATTATCAATGCCATGTCATCTTAATGATTAGTGAGTTCACCTTACTTGAATTCTTCTTTTCTGACCTTATTGAATTGATATTCAGTTATAGTTGTACTTTTAGCTCCATAAAGGCCTCTGGTGAAGGATGTGCTGCAACCTTAACCTAAATTTTCTCTTACAGAACCATCATGAGACCAACCCATTCTCAGCTGGCTGCTCGGAGTCACGTTACACCAGCTCACTAATGACATCCCATGTTTCTTTCTACAGCTGGACACTTGCCTCTGCTCAGCCTCTCCAACCAGAACTGTGTTAAAGCAATAAACAGAGCAGACTGGAGTTTGAACCAGCAAGATTCTCATCTGCAGTGCCACTATCCAACTATTTCCTCTTCAGCCACCCTAAAACAACCACACCCCTGCCCTCTACACCTCCTGACCCCAACTCAAGTCTAAAAAATCTATGACAGTCCAGCGCCCTGGGAAGTATTTCCGACATGAAGGCCACTTTACAAGTGTAATTTGTTACAAAAAAAACGTTTTACTAATTAGATCTTCAAATAGCTTGGGAAGGTTTAGAGATAAAAGCAATGTTTACTTCGGGTTCATGCAATACAAACAAACAAAACTTACATTTATATAGCGCCTTTCACGTCGAGAGGACATCCCAAAGCGCTGTACAGTTAGGTAGGACAAGAGCAGGGTGGGAAGGATCAGGGCAGGATGAAGAATAGTAGGAAAAGTAACTGTATATTAGTGGGCGAAACGCGGCACTAAGTTTGCTACCTAGATTTGAAAGTTCCAGTCCAGCAAGTGAATACCAAAGTTTCCCATCACATTGTCATGGGCTTAGGTCTAAAGTTGTTCACATTATTTTTGTGATCTGTGATTTAATAATAATAGTAATAATAATAATCCTTGCATTTGATATGCAATAGCTAAGATAAATCAAATTTCAGTTGTTCTGAGTTTAAAAAAAAGATTTGATTTCTCCAACAAATATTATATATTAGTGTTTAATTATTTATTCTAACTTTCTCCCCATTTGGCATATGCCTTTGCTCCTGGCTCTTAGACTCTTCATTCGGAGGTGTGGTTCCCCCTCACACCAAGTAACAGTTCCATGGACCATTACTAATGGCTGAATCTTGAGATCACTCAAATGCCATGGATCTGTTTCAACTGTTAAAAATCCCTGTCATAAATTGGACGATGAGCACATTATGTTTTGTCTAAGTTCATGTTGCTATATTTTGCTTTTATCGGCCCAAGGTTCATGCAGATCAATGAAATAGGATAGCTTTAATAAAAATAATTACATTTTGTATAGCACCTTATCATGTCTTCAAATCACTTTTCAGAATATACTGTAAAGTGAATTGACTGTATATTTTATGGGCAATGCACGGCAGAGATCCACCAATTGACCAACAATCGGGTTCCTAACTTCTGCTAGGTGATATTGTTTCTAGGTGAACAGAGGCGTGAGGAGTAAGGAAACTTGTCCAGGGTTTCACCCTGCTGAGAATTGAACTGTTCTCCCAAAATGAAGAGCACTATATCAAAAGCAAGGATTATTTTGAAGTCTTTGGAACCTTTCCTACAGTTTTCACTGAAGATACCAAATTTTTGACTACCATTATACTAAGATTTTCCATTAGAAACAACTAATCACAACAACAAAATTACATTTATAGAGCTTCTTTCACGTCGGGAGGACGTCCCAATGTAACATCTTAGAAAGAAATAGTGAAAAAGTTCTTTTTTGTGAGCAGCACTTGATATCTTCCTTTGTATTAGTAAATATGTAAAATACTAAAGCAATGTTTTCTACATTAAATGACAATCATCATTGTAGGTAAAATGTAAATCTTAATATCTTGAGATGGATCAATTCTGTCAGAATATAATTTGGTTTCATTGAATTTTTATACATGTCATGTATTCTTAGAGAGTGCATATCACTAAGTGAAGAGGATGACACTCCATTGGAGATACCTGCCACTTTCTTGATGGAGGAATGCATCAGACATAATGTCATCATAGAATTATGCAGCACAGAAGGATGTCTTTCAACCCATCATGTCTATGCAACATCTTTGAAAAGAGCTATCCAAATCAATCCCATTACCCCGCTCTCTCGCCGTAGCCCTGCAAACCTGTCCTCCTCAAATAACTGTCTACTTCTCTCTTAAAAGTTGTTATCGAATCAGCTTACAACACCCTTTCAAACAGTGTATTCTAGATCCGAAAAACTCGTTGGGTGACAAAAAATGTCTCCTCACCTCCCCTCTGTTTCTTTTAACAACTATTTCAATCAGTATCCTCGGGTTACTGACCCATTCGCCAGTGGAAATAGTTTCTCCTTCCTCAGCCTATTAAATCCCTCTAGAATTTTGGAAACTTCTATTAAGTCTCCTCTTAACTTACTTTTATCCTGGACGAGGGCCAATTTCCTCCAACTCAAAGTCAACAAGACGAAGGCGCTCCTGATCGCTCACGTCAGTGCCTCCACACCTCAGGCGCTGACAACATCAGCATTTAAGGCTGCTCTCTCCACCTCTCGAAGCCAGTCAGGAATCTGTGTCTTGTTTGACCCCAAACTGTCGTTCCTCCTTCATATCCGCGTCATGACCAGTACAGCCTTCCACCACCACTGTAACATTGCCAGACTCCACCACTACCTCACCCCCATGCTGCCGAAACACTCATACAAGCCTTCATTAAATCTAGGCTGGATTACCGGAACTCTGTCCTCGTCGGCCTTCCCATCTCCTCCCTTCACAAACTGCAGATTATTTAGAACTCTGCAGCTCATGTACTCTCCCGCACTAGGCTCCACGATCACATCACTCCCACCCTCGCCCGTCTCCACTGGCTCCCCATCCCCCAGAGGATCAAATTCAAGATCCTGGTCCTCACTTTCAAAGCCATTCACGGCCTTGCCCCGCCTATCTCTCTGACCTGCTGTCTCCCTATCAGCCCGCACATCAACCTCTGCTCAGCAGGCTGTGGCCTGCTCCACATCCACTACACTAACCGCCCCACCATCGATGGACGGGCTTTCAGCCTCTCTGCTCCCACACTTTGGAAGTCAATCCCGCAATCCCTTTGCCTCACTTCCCCTCTTTCCTCCTTCAAGGCCTGTCTCAAGACCTTCCTCTTTGACTGTGCCTTCTGCTTCCCTCCTAACTCTTCCCCCTCTCCTACTCTCCTTCCCCCTACCCCGACCCTTCCCCGCTGCTCGGGTCCTGACCTGATTGTTTAGCACCTTGGGGTCTTCCCGACGTGAAAGGTGCTCTATAAATGTAATTTTGTTGTTGCTGTTCTTGTTGTTATCCAAGGAAAATAATCTTAGCTTCTCTATCCTCTCCTGATAATTGAAGTGAATCTCCTTCACACCCTCTCCAATGCAAAAACATCCTTCCTAAAGTGTAGGGCCCAGAACTGAATACACTACTCCAGCTGAGGCCTATCCAGTGTTTTATAAAGGTTTATCATAACTTCCTGGCTTTTGTATTCCAGGTCTAGTATCCCATAACAGCTTTATCTACCTCTCTTGCCACCTTCAAAGATTTACTTATATGAAACCCCAGGCATCTCTGGTCCTCATCCCCTTTAATATTCTACCATCTAGCTTATATTGCCTCTCCTCATTATTCCTCCCAAAATGATTCACTTCATTTTTACGCCCATTAAACTTCATCTGCCATGTGTTTGCCCATTTTATTCAGCTGTCTTCATCCTCTTGCAGGCTATTACTATTCTCCTCACTGTTTACGATTTCTCAAGGCTCGACTACAGCAACTCCCTCCTTGTTGGCCTCCTCAACTATTCCCTCCACAAGCAGCAGATCATCCAAAACTCTGCAGCTTGTGTCCTCTCCCGCACCAGGCTCTGTTACCCTATCATCCCCAACTCATCTAGCTTCACTGAATCAAAGGATTGACTTCAAGATTCTCATCCTCACTTTCAAGGCCCTCCACAGCCTTGCCACTCCTACCTCTCTGACCTGTTGACCCCCAATCAACCTGTCCGCCCCTCAGTTCAACCGGCTCTGGCCTGCTCCATGTCTCTTGCCCGAGCCACCCTACCATTGGTGTCTGGGCTTTCAGCCTCTCTGCCCCCATGCTGTGGAACTCCATCCCACAATCTCTTCGCCTTGCTCCCTCCCTTGCCTCCTTTAAGGCAGGTCTCAAGAGCTTCTTTTCAACTGTGTATTCAGTCATCCTACCTCTCTGCCCTCCCTTATCCCAACCCTGCCCCCATCCCCATGCTCGGGTCCTGACCCTTGATTGTTCATTGCCTTGGGATGTCCTCCTGAGGTGAAAGGTGCTCTACGAATGTAATTTTGCTTGTTGTTGTTTTCCTATCTTTGCATCGTCTGCAAACTTGGAAATTGTACTCCCTATATCTAAGTTCAGGTCATTTATATAGATTAAAAACCACAGGGCCCAATATTTTAAGCGCTCTGCGACCACAGTCCGGCGTGGAAAGTGCTATTTAATTCCAAGTTGTTGTTGTTGTTGTACTGATTCCCTGGGGGAATACCACTGCACACTTCATGGAAGTGTGCAGTGGTACCCCAAACCCCAAACATTCTCTTCAGCTGACCCTGGGATATTCCAACAGTGGGGATCAGGGGCTACTGTGTCTCGACAATGTAAGCAATGGAGAAATAATCCACTTAGACATCTAGGTTTCCAACATATTGCATAACAATTAAAAAAAGGACTTCATTTCTCTCAGTCACTCATATGACTTGATGGTGGGTGCACAGGTGCAGCAGTATCACTCTGCATGGCTTGATAGGGAACCTTAGATGTAGCAGTTAAAATACAATATATTTCAACAGTGCCTTTCATGTTGGAAGGCTATCTCAAAGTACTTGACGGTGCTGGATGGACTCCAAAATTTTAGTGGTGAGGAAACATAATTGGAAGATACCAGAGGCATCCGTTTCACCTTTTGGTTCATATTGGTATCTGGGGGTAGTAGTGGACACTAACCTTTGCTTCGAAACTGTCATTTAAGACCACACTGAGAAATAAACTGCATTGTGCTCAGTTGGTAGCACTCTGAGTCAGAAGGTTATGGATTCAAGCCCTACCACCAGAATTTAAAACTCATATTGTCCAACCTGGCACTCCATGTAGAACTAGTGATTTGCTACATGGATCATTTCATGCCTACTTGTGGGGTATAGCTATGCACAAATTGGTTGCCAACATTCGCCCATGAAGCAGTCACAGCATTTTTATAGAATATCCTGTGAACTACTTTAGGATGTCCTTCCAACATGAAAGGACCTATAATAAACACAAGAGTTATTATTTTTAAAGTAAGTTAATCGTATGGCATAAAGAACATATCTAAACAATTCTATGTCATAGATTTAAGCAACTGGATATTGAACAGAAGGGTTTCACTTGGCACATGGTTGGGTTAAGGTAGGAGGAGCTTTATTCTTCATCTTATTCTGATTCATCTGAACAGAGAGTGCTGGATGCTAATACTGGGAGTTAAATGGAATTCGATTCATTTTTCAGCACCAACAGCCTTCATTGATTTACATTAAAAAATCAGCAGAGAAAAAATAATGGACTGTTAAAATACATTGCTGACAGACTTGCTGGGTTCTAAATATTCTGATGAAGACGAACATTAGTGAAGTCTCATCAGAAATTTCTCAACCGAGAGATTAAGTGTCGTCCTGGGAATACAAGAAATACTCATCTTTTGCTTCAACTGAACAGCTCTATTTAAAAATGTCTTGATCTTTCATTCATTTCTTTCCAAAAGTTACAAATGATGCTATACAGCTTTTCATGTCCATTATCACACTAGAAACTAGCATCTTTTGATTAAAAAAAATTCAGTTTCACTATATGTCAGAGCTTGATATGTGTTACTATATCTCAGACCATAATATGGAGGTGTCTTTGTCCCTTCAGTTAACATCAAAGATGAATAAGAATTCTGAATAAATCCAAACTAATAAGCAACAACTATTCAACAATAGTCACAGTCTTGGTAACTAAACAAATTAAATTGAATACTTCAGTTGCCCAAACAATGAGTTTTTAGTTTAGAAGAAACATTCTAAAATAACACAAATCCTTTATTTCCTTTTATTAAGTGCCATAACAATAATAATACTTGCTTTATATAGCCCCTTAACATGTGATTGAAACACCTCAAAGTATTTCACTGTCAAGTGAATTCACTGTATATCTTGTTGGCGAAATGTGTCAGCCAAGTGGGCACGGCAGTGTCCCACGAAACTATAAAGATTATGATTTTTCAAGGTATATTTAGAGACCTTGGTGAACATTGAGGTGATGTAGAAGGTGGACAGGGAAATATGTGGGAAGGAAGATGGGTGTAGAATACCTGGGAAGTGGCCATAGGCATCATCAGAGAGATACGATTTTAAGCAGCTTTTGAAAGCAGAAAAGTGGAGTATTCGGGAAACAGTTCCAGAGAGCAAGGTCAAATGAATCGATCAAGAATTCATCTGTTTCTCTTATAGATCAGCTGGTATTTTTCACATCTTGGGAACTTTCCAAGGTGTTTGATAGAAATTTAAGTCTCAACTTTTACAGAAGGTATAATAATAATCCTTGCATTTGATATTGCACTTTTCATGTCTTCCAGGTTTCTCAAAGCACTTCACAGAATATACTGTGAAGTGAATTGATTGTATTTTTGTGGGTGAAACACAGCAACCAATTGCACACAGCAATATCCCACAAAAAGTCATGAATGAAATGACCATTTTATTATTGTATTTGTTTCATCTTGAAAGCCCTCCATGGCTTTGCCCCAAACTACATTTGCGACCTCCTAACCCGCTACTAACCTGCCCGCTCCATCCACAGCGGGCTCTGGCCTGCTCCATGTCCCCCGACCCACCCACCCCACCATCAGCAGGCTAGCCTTCAGCCACTCTGCCCCTAACCTCTGGAATTCCATCCTGCAGTTCCTCTACCTCACTCCCTCCCTAGGCTCCATCAAGTCCAGCCTCAAAACCCACCTCTTCAATGGTCCCATCGGTCACCCAAACCCTATTCTTTGTCTCCACACTCCCTGATCCTGAGCCTAGGGAGGGTCTGAAACATTGACTGTCCAGCGCCTTAGGATGTCCTCCTAATGTGAAAGACGCTATACATATGTAATTTTGTTGGTGTTGTTGTTCTTGGATGGATTATTATTAGGCATGTGGAGTAAGGAAACTTGTCCAAGGTTTCACCCTGTCTGGAATTGAACCTACGTCTCTCACTTGTAAGGAGAGTGCTTTAACCACTGAGCTATAGGACTCCACAAGTTGGTTAACCAATGCTGATAGAAATGTATCCAATCTTTGCATTTTACTAGTGACTGAAAAGTTCAGCAAAATACTTGGTTAACAGCCAGTCAGTCATGGGGATTTTATTTGGTTCATCGTTCATTAACTTCGCTCATCTGAATACTGCAACTTTGCAAGACTCTTGATTTATTGAAGCAATGATTCAAGGCACCAGCTTCTCATGCATTTGTGCGTGCATCTGTCTATCTGTCTTTAAGCTAAGTGGTCTTGGCATGATTATACTTGCTCTCCACTTCTTACTTAAATTGTTTATAATACTCATTTGCTTATGGATCATTCATCTTAAAGTGATTCAAGTTGCTTCTTATCGTGAAAGCCCAGCATTTCCTGAGTTATCCATTAGGTCTGGTCTGTTGATTCCTAATACCTTTTCAGCAACTTCATCAATAATATCATTATCCTGTTGCCAGATGCTATTGGGTTTGATATTTTCTCTTTCTAAACTTATTGGTAATTTGCCTGCAACCTCTTCTAAGAAGCTATCACATGTAATGCATCTTATTGCTAACTGCTACAAATGAAAATTATTATCTTACAAGAGTATCTAAATCGAAAAGGTGATTATATTCTCAAAACATCTACTGAGTAGTTCTACTGTACAGCACTTATTCCCTTTGGGGATGATTCAAAGGAAATTTTCCACTTAGAATTTTTTTTCATAGATTTTTCTTCTGTTTTGAGTAATGCAAATCAGAAAACAAATACATCAGTGATAGCTTCTTAGTACAGTTCTGTACAGTCCAGGGGGCCAACAATTCTGAAGTTCTGAGGCTTAAAGTGAAAGTTTTGTTTCAGAATTTTGTAAAACAGACAACTTTCTGCAGTATTGAAAACAACAACTTACATTTGTATAGCTCTTGGAGGACGTCTCATGGTTGGAAGACGTCTCAAGGTTGGACAATCAAAGATTTGTACCCGAGCTGGGGCTTAGGATCAGAGGAGGTGGAGGGCAGGAAGGGTGGGAGTAGGAGATTGACCATAGGTGCAATTGAAGAGGAAGGTTTTAGAAGGGCCTTGAAGGATAAAAGGGAGTTGATGAGGTGATGGGATTGTGAAATGGAGTTCCCAGGGGAGAGAGCACAAAGCCTGAAGACCCGAGCTCCAATGGTATGGCCTTCAGGGCAGGGATGGTGGAGCAGGCAGGAGTCCACCGAACGGAGGATGCGGTCACAGAGGTAGAGAGGAGCAAGCACTTGGAGGGCTTTGAGAAGGAGGACGAGGATTTTTCACTCAATCCTCTAGAGGATGAGGAGCCAGGCAAAGGTGGAATTGATAAGTTTATAGTTTAAACAGAATCTAAGAGTTTTACTAAATTATATTCGACTAGATATCGAATTGAAGTCTGAATATGAGGCCTAAACTCATAATCTTCTGAGCTAGAGTCAAGAGTGAATACCAAATGAGGCACGATACAGCCATGAAGTTTGACTAAGCAGAACAATCAAATCTACTGTATCACATAATCACAAGTCTATGATCTCAGCATTTGCTGCTGAAATGTAAACATATATTGGAAATCCAGTTTCATGTAGCCTTCCTTTCTGTTTTTATATTCTTTTCATCTCCTTAAATTGAACAAAATCACTGGAGAAATTCCCAGTTTTTTATCCCATTACAGCATCAGGTTTTTTCTTAAATCGTCCAGCATCCTAGCTAGAACCATTCTTCTAGTTGACCTCTCCTAGTCATAAGAAAGCCTTCAAGAAAGCCTGAGATTTTGTGTGTAAAAAATATAGATAACCAATGTGCCTCTTGACATCTATGAGATGAAACCTACTTCTAAACTACGACTTTTAGATAAGTTAGAAAGTCAATTCATTATAAATATGAAGACAAAATGACAGAATAAAAATTCAAGTGAAGGCTTCTGCTTCTCTATTTTTATTTCTGACAATTTATAATATATATATTTAATAGGATGAAGGCAATAAATATATATTGTTGATATGCTTATTCAGTCATATATATTGGGAAATCAATCACTATAACAGAAATATAATGGAAGTGCTTGAAAGGTAAAATTCATAATAGCTTGCAAGCAACATTGAGGTTCATATGGGACACTAGTCTGGGAAATAAATCTAAAAATATCCCAAAACATTAAAGAGAACATGCATCAGTTAGCATTCTTCAATTATCAAAAGTCAAAAAGAATTTCCTATAGCTAGTTAATGTTTTGTTAAAAGGAAGAATATAAAACCAAAGAGATGATGCTTAATTTTGTTAGTTAGTTCGCAATTATTAATATTGTGCCTGGTTTTGGTCATCCTACTTCAGGAAAGATGTGAGGGTGTAAAACAGATTTACAAGGGGTGTAAAACAGATTTACTTATATGATGCCGAGTATGAGTGGTTTGACCTTTTGCATAGAACTGCTCTGTTTCTTTGAAACACAGAAGGTTGAGGGATATCTGATAGAGGGTCTTAATAGAAGAAATTGGAAGAAGTTATTTCATTGAGCAGCGAGACAGGGGGTCAATGTCTAGGCAGCATGAATTCAAGATAATTAGCATCATAGAAATTTACGGCTCATCGTGTCTGTGCCAGCATCCTCAAGAACAATCTTTTCAGTCCCATGTATCTGCCATTTTCCTATACCCCTTCAATTGATTCTTTAAAAACTATTGGTCTAGTTCCCTTCTGAAGGCTGATACGGAATAAGCTTCAACCATTCCTCTGAGACAAGGCATTCCATATCCTATCTACTCTGTGCATGAACCATTTTCTCCATTTGCTCATTTATTATCTTAAATTAATGCCCTCCAGATACTCTTTTAAAGAACAACAACTTCCATTTGTATAGAACCTTTCATGTTGGAAACATGTTGGCGTCCTGTAGCTCAGTGGTTAGAGCACTCACAGGCGAGAGACGTGGGTTTGATTCCGAGCAGGGCAAAATCTTAGGCATCCTTCCTTACTCCACACACCTGATAATAATTCCTCCAGAAAAGCCCCCCAATAATAAATTGGTCGCTTCAATCCACAGCTGTGCACAATTAGCTGCCGCATTTTGCGTATGGGAAAAAAGGCAATGCCCTTTACAGTACATTATGTGAAGTGCTTTGGGACATCTAGAAGACATGAAAAGCACGATATGAAATGCAAGGATTATTATAATAATTATTGTAAATACGTCCAAAGGCACTGATGAATCAACACAACACAATAGTCTTCTTCTGGGCTGTAAAGATATACAGTTCTAAGTCAGTAATCCTTAAAGAGAACCATCACAAGATCAATATACACTTTCCACACCAATGCCTGAATGCCAATATGGAAATTAAATTAAATTGTCACAGAGTAAATGCAGCTTGGCAGGGCTGAATACTGAAGTGATAGTGTTTTGTTTTAGTTAGGGACAATAAGTTGCAAGGTGAGCGCTCTAACGACTGAGCTATAGGACTCACGGCTCGACTGTGGAAATTCCCTCCTCGTTGGCCTCTCCAACTCTTCCCTCCACAAGTTGCAGATCAAACAAACTGCAGCTCAAGTCCTCTCCACACCAGGATCTGTGACCCCATCATCCACCCCACACTTGCTCGGTTCCTCAGAGGTGAGAATTCAAAATCCTTGTCCTAACTTGCAGAAATCTTGCAGAAATCAAGATCTTTACAACAACAACAAAATTACATTTGTATATTGCCTTTCATGTTGGGAGGAATCCCAAGGCGTCTTACTGCAAGGGCCTTCAGTTTCTCCGCTCCCACCTTATGGAATGCCATCCCTCAATCCCTCCGTTTCGCCTCTTCCCTTTCCTCTTTCAAGGCCGGTTTGAAGACTTTCCTCTTCGATCGTGCCTTTTGTTCCACCCCGAACTTTTTTACCTCCCCTTCGTGTTTCACCCATTCCCAAACACTCCCCTCCCAGCTCGGGGCACACGCCTCTTATTCAGCGCCTTGGGACGTCCTCCCGACGTGAAAGGCGCTCTATAAATGTAAATTGTTGTTGTTGTTGCAACAACAACAAAAGTACGTTTGTAGTGCATCTTTCACATTGGAAGGACGCCCCAAAGTGCTGAATAATCAGTGTTCAGGATCCGAGCATGAGAGGTGAAGGGAGAGTGGGGTAGGGAGGGGACATTGTTGGGATAAGGGAGGGCAGAGTGGTAGGAGGGCAGCTGAAGGCACAGTCGGAAAGGAGGGTCTTGTGTCGAGCCAAAGAGGGTAAGGAAAGGAACAAGGCAAAGGGATTGTGGGATGGAATTCCAAACGGTGCAGGCAGAGAGACTGAAAGCCCAGCCATTGTTAGTATGGTGAGTTAGGCGGGAGATAAGGAGCAGGCTGGACCCTGCTGAATAGAGGGAATGGACAGGTTTCTAGAAGGTCAGTAGGTCAGAGCGGTTTGAGGGGGCAAAGCTGTGGAGGACCTTAACAGTAAGGACAAGGATTTAGAATTCTCACCTCTGAGGAACCGAGCAAGTGTGGGGTTGATGATGGGGTCACATATCCTGGTGTGGAGAGGACTTGAGCTGCAGCTTGATTGATCTGCCACTTGCGGAGGGAAGAATTGGGGAGGCCAACAAGGAGGGAACTTCCACAGTCGAGCCATGAGTCCTGTATCTCAGTGGTTAGAGCACTCGTCTTACAAGGGTGAGACCTGTGTTCGAATCCAGTTAGGTCAGGGCAAAACCTTGGGCAAGTTTCCTTACTTCACGCGCCTAGTAGTAATCCCGCCAAAAACAAACACAATAGTAAAATTGGTAATTTCAGTCCACAACTTTGTGGGACACTACTGTGCGTAATTGGCTGCAGTGTTTCGCCCATAAATATACAGTCAATTCACTTTACCATATATTCTGTGAAGTGCTTTGAGACATCTAAAAAAAAGGGAAAAGTGCTTTATCAAATGCAAGGATTATTATTATGAATGCATGTTTGAGGATTTCAGCAGCCTGAGGGTTGAAGCAGTGGTGGAATCCAGCAGTATTGCAGAGGTGATCGAATGCAGTGCTGGTCATGGCATGAATATGGGGGAGAAAGGACAGTTGACACTCGAACAAGATGCCCAGGTTCCCAACTGGCTTGGCTAGGTGGAGTGTGCATCCATGGATGCTGATGCTGCTAATGTCTGAGGTGCGGAGACACTGGCACAAGCTAATCAGGTCGTCCTCGGTCTTGCTGACGTACAGCTGTAGAAAGTTGTCCCTCATCCGGGACTTGATGTCTGATAGGGAGTCTGTTGGACACCAGTTGTCCTAGAACCGAGGGTGGAGGCAGAGAGATAGAGTTAGATGTCATATGTGTACACGTGGAAATTGACCCCCATGTCGGTGGATCGTGTCTCCAAGGGGGAGCATGTAGAGGTTGATGAGGAGGGGACTGAGGACAGAACCCTGAGGAATGCCATTAGAAATACTCGTGTGTCCTGACGCTATACAAATGTAATTTTGTTGTTGTTGTCTCCTTCACTTCTTTGCTTTTTGATTCTTGGGCAAAAAAAAAGTACAAAATAGATGTACGTTTAGCCTCAAGTAAATTGCAACCATGCTCAAATTTGAGGAACTTTCCATTCTTGCAATCCAAATGGTCCAGATTTTTTGAGTTGCGTTTTATTTACTGCGAGTGAAGTCTGTTGCTGATATATTCTCATATATTGTGTGAACAAGTGGGGATCACAGTCTCATCCACCTTATTGACTACTACTGTTTCATGTCATATCAATTAGGAACATTGAATATATGCTAACAGGGTTATTCAGCCGTTATAAGAATATATTCTCAAAGTCACTAGTCATACAGTAGTGGTATTGTTTTTTTATGTGAAAGGTCCAAAAGCAAAGAACTGTATTGATTGATATGTGCACTAGGAACAATGAATTGCAGATCTAGCATGGGGCTATGAGCAGAGTAGCCTATTATGCGGTGTGATAGCAGAGTATGTTATCCAAAGAATAGGGCTGCACTATTCCAAATAAAATAGAGAGGAGAATGGACAATTTTTTTTTTAATATCAACCCATTTTTCTTTCTTGAATCTAAGATTGCATTTTAGGGCAACAGGGGATAATATCTAATTTAACGTCCAATTGTATATGTAATAGATGTACATTTAGCATTATGCCAAGTTGCAGAAAGTCAAGAATTATCATGGCCAATTTCCTAACCTTAATTTAGATTACTTTGAAGAATTTGTCCCCTTTGTAATGCATTTATAATGAATTTGAACACAACATAAACCAGTGCCATGATTATACAGAACATGGTTCTGGGGCACTGACAGAAAAATTCAGAATATTTAGATTGATGGGGGTCATTAACAGGAGAACACAAATTTAAGATAATCACAAAAAAAAGGAGGTTAGAAAAAACTAATTCTTTTCATATTGGATGATGAAAATGTGGACATAAATTCTCGTTTCAAAGTGCAATTTGTTTTTACAGAAACCTCACAGAATTAAATCAGATACTGTACTTGAAAAAGTAAAATGAAATTAGATTAGTTGACAATGATCGAGAAAAAGCAATAGCAAACTCAATCTGATGAATGGCATGTTTCTGTGAAACAGACTATGATTCCTTTTCAAGGGATAGCATGGTAATGGCAGACACAACAAGAAAATTACATTTGTATCATGCCCTTCACGTCAGGAGGAAGTCCGAATGTGCTGAAGCCACTTTGCCTCTTTCCATTTGGAACTTTCTTTTTCACACCCCTCCTGAAGACCGACCTTTTTGACTGTGCTGTCGGCAAATCTCTGCGTACCCCCACACAATCCCCTTCCCAGCTCTCTTTGAAGTGCATAAAAACTTCTCCCATCATTGAAACACAGATTAGAAGTATAGATTGCTGTTATTCCAAAGAAGTTATATTTTGCCAGATTTTACAACACCTTGTTTCAGTATCATCTACAATGCAGTATTGTCTTACAAAAATAAGTGAGACAAGGATTAACCAAGGATTTTTCTATTTCTGGCAGCTGTCAAAATAATGATCTAATGGTGATAATAATGGTGTGAGATTTAAATCTCACATCCAATGATGTGATATTTAAGTACAAAGGAAATAAGGATGCTTTTAACACCATCCTATTTACTGGCATACAACAACAACAATACAGAATTACAATTATAGAACGCCTTTCACGTCAGGAGGATGTCCCAAGGTGCTGAACAGTCAGTAGTTGGGACTCGAGGATGGGGGAGAGGCAGGGTAGTGGGAGGAGAGAGAGAGAGGTGGGTGGGTGGCAGAAGGCACGATTGAAAAGGAGGGACTTGCGACCGGACTTGAAGGATGCAAGGGAAGAAGTGAGATGAAGGGACTGTGGGATAGAGTTCCAGAGTGGGTGGGCAGAGAGGCTAAAAGCCCGGCCACCGATGTAGGGCGGGTTGGGCGGGAGACATGAAGCCTGCTGAATGGAGGGAGTGGGAAGGTTGATAGGGAGTCAGCAGGTCAGAGAGGTAGGAAGGGGCAAGGCCATGGATGGCCTTGAAAGTGAGGACAAGAATCTTGATGATCTGGAGCTTGGAAGGGAAGAGCTGACGAGGATGTGACGAATGTGACGAATGCATGGGTGAGGATTTCGACAGCCTCCGGAGGTGGTAGAAGGCAGTGCTGGTTATTGCACGGATGTGTGGGAGAAAGACATATCAGCGTCAAACAAGACACCCAGGTTCCTGACTGGCATTGTGAGATGGAGTGTGCAGTCGTGGCTGCTGATTGCAGAAATGTTGTTATGAGCCAATCAGGAGGGCCTCAGTCTTACTGACGTGTAGCTGAAGAAAGTTGTCTCTTGTCCAGGACTCGATGTCAGACAGGCAGGTAGTCAGGGCACTGGTAGTCCTGGGGTTGAGGATGGAAGCAGAGAGATAGAGTTGGATATCATCCATGTATATGTGGAAAGTAACTCAATGCCTGTGGATGATGTCACCGAGGGGGAGCATATAGTGGATGAAGAGGAGGGGACCAATGACAGAGCCCTGAGGAATGCCATATGAGGTGGGACTAGGGGGTGTAACATGTTTGTATCAATATTTGTGCACCACAATTAATTTACTAAATTTGGCAGATTATAACCATGAGGAAATATAGCGCTTGATGTTGGAGCTCTTCATTTCTAAAAAAACAATAAAACAGTTAGCCAGAACCAGTTTCCATTCAGAATACAGAGCTTGTTGCTGACAGCTAATCAATATGGAGTAAATGAAAAGTGATATTCCAAGACTTTATTAAACTATATCCATTCATTCACCCTGGAGCTAGTTTAGCTCTAAATGCAGGAATCAATACCATCATCCGTGCTCTAATAATCACCCTTGAATCATCCCTTAGACCAAACCTAAATAATTTCCAGAACCTAGATGATTAAGTCTACAAACCTAACTGATGCATTACACTTACTTGATCATCTATAAAGCTCTTTTTATAAAACAAGATGAAAAAAGCAAATCGAAGAGAAGACACTTCTTTCTGTTCCATTTGAGTCTCTTAGAATTTGTGAGCTATCTTAATGTAATGTAATGCACAGCAATTCATAAAGCTGTACATGCAACCGAAGAATTAAAAACGTGAAGTATACTTTTTGAATTGTTTGATTTAGAGAGAGGTTTGAACTGAGCCAGGCAAACCTTAATGTCCCAGATCTGATCACCAGTCTGATTTGAGTTAGCAGATCTCAGTAGAGCAACAATTGAGGCTTAACAAATAACTTCAGCGAAGATAACCTGAAGAAAGAAATTGAAAGAAAACATTTCTTAGTAAATGTGATGGAGCATTACCGTTTTATGTACATAAGATAAACTATTTATTAGCTGACACCCCAATACTATGGTTGCTGCATTGTCAGAATTGGGGCTGCCTTTCTCATATTAAACTGAGGCTCCTTGCACTGATTGAAGTGTACATTAGTGGCCCTATTCAAAAAGAGAAGGGAGTTTCTCTTGGTGTGTTGACCCACGATAACTGACACTCCAGTGCAGTGCTGGGGGTGGTGAAGTGGAGGTTGCATTGTTAGAGGGGGCATTAAATTGGGGTCCTGTCTGCATATTCAGTTGGATGCAAAGATCCAATGGGCACTATTTAAATATAGATGGGAGTATCTCCCAATTTCCTGGCCAAGATTCCTCCAATAAAATTTGTCATCCACTTCAATTCTGTTTGTGCGCCAACTTGGCTACCAACAACATTTATAGAACCCCTTTCATGTCGGGAAAATGTCCCAAACAAAACACAGACACTGCACTTTACAGTATATAGGCATCTCAAAGGTGCTGTACAAAATGCAAAGATAATAATGAATAACTTATGAATAAATAAATAGTAACCTATGCTTCTTTGAGAAACAAAATTTTAGGTAAATCCATGACTGAACAGTCTGATAACAGTTTCTTATCATTTTTAGTTATGATTAATGTGCACCAAGTCATGGCGAATATGTTCAAAGTTGTTGTTGTTGTATAGTTAGTGTATAAGTGTAGAGAAAGGGCAATTCCATTCCACCATGCATCAAATAGGAGTAGCAGTTCACAAGAACACATGTGTACTTACAGGCTGCATTAAATTATGCATGCACAATGTAGATTATTGATTAAATTGGATGTTTTAATGATTGATGGTGTTAATGATTGATCCAGTTTGCATGGAAGTCATTGCGTACGTCAAATAAAATGTAATGGTTCCGACTGAAACAACAACAAAATTTATTGTAGAGCGCCTTTCATGTCAGGAGGACGTTGCATAGGTGTCATTGGTTCAGACCCAAGCTAGGGATGGGGAGGGGGGTGGGGAGGGAAGGAAAGGGGAGGGATTAGGAGTGGCCGATGGGACCACAGAAGAGGAGGGTCTTGAGGCAGGACTTGAAGGAGGCCAGGGAGGGGGTGAGGTGGAGGGACTGCGGAATGGAGTTCCAGAGTTTCGGGGCAGAGTGGCTAAAGGCTCGCCTGTGGGGTGGGTGAGTTGTGGGACATGGAGCAGGCCAGAATCTGCCGAGTGGAGAGGGCAGGCAGGTTTATATGGGATTAGAAGGTCACGGATGTAGGTGGGGCGAGGTTATGGAAGGCTTTAAATATGAAGACCAGGATCTTGAATTGGATGGAGTTAGGCAAGGATGGGCGAGACGGGGTTACGGAGTTTGGAGAGGTAGAGGACATGGACCGCAGAGTTCTGGATTATCTGCAACATATGGAAGGAGGAATTGGGAAGGCCAACAAGCAGAGCATTGGCATAATCGAGCCAGGATGTGATGATGGCATGAATGAGAGTTTCAGCGACCTTGGGGTGAGGTAATGGTGGAGTCGGGCAATATTGCGGAGGTGAGGAAAGGCGGAGCAGGTCATTGCTTGGATGTGGGGGAGGAAAGACAGTTGAAAATTGAACAAGACACCTAGGTTCCTGACTGGCTTGGTGAGTTCAAGTAAGCAACCATGGAGGTTGATGCTGCAAGCTCCTGATGCATGAAGTGCTGGGCGAGCCAATCACTAGGGCCTCTGTCTTGTTGACATTCAACTGTAGAAGGTTAGCTCTCATCCAGGACTTGATGTCTGTTAGACAGTCTGTCAGGACAGTAGTAGTCCTGGAGTCGAAGGTAGAGGCAGAAAAATAGAGTTGGGTGTGATCCGCATCCATGTGGAAGTTAATCCAATATCTGTGGATGATGTCACCAAGTGGGAGCATGTTGATGTTGAAAAGTAGGGGGCCAAGGACACAGCCTTGGGGGACACCACAGGTGACAGTGCGGGGGCAGTGGTGACAAAGTGTAGACAATGGGAGAGGTAGGAGTCGAACCAGGCAAGGGCAGGTTTGGGGAGATTGAGGAGGGAGGAGAGGCCATGTAGGAAGATGTTTCTATATGGCCTTGTGCCCTCCAACCTCCTACCTCTCTGACATTTTGACTCCCTACATACCTGCCCGCTCCCTCCATTCATCGAGCTCCAGGCTTCTCCATGTCTCCTGCTCAAACCGCCCTACCATCGGTGGCCAGGCTGTCAGCTTCTCAGCCCCACAACTAAGATTAGACTCACAACTAATAGCTTATGCGGTTGAATTTCAACCTTTCCTGTCATAGAAATGTTCCTGGTCAAATTTCCTGAGGTTTACCAGATGCTGGCAGAGTCACCAGAGAGAACAGCATACAGAAATAGAGCAAAACATTTCAGTGGGGGCAGCTACTGGGACCATAAACATCTCATAGGATCAGAGCCACACATGAGTCTGCTTAGAGATCACAAGTTGTAGCTTTGTCAGTACATGTAGAGTGCAGGGCCACTCCATCCCACCAGCTGATTCACGGAAAACTACAAAGGAATCCTAAACCAAGGGGTAGATTGTCTATATATGCAACTGTATAGGGCCTTGGTGAGACTGCACCTAGAATATTGTACGCAGTTTTGGTCTCCTTACTTAAGAAAGGACATACTCGCCTTAGAGGGCTGCAGTGTAGATTCACTACGTTGGTTCCTGAGATGAGGGGGTTGACCTATGAGGAGAGGTTGAGTAAACTAGGCCTATATTCTCTAGAATATAGAAAGATTAGATGTAATCTTATAGATATCTATACAATTCTTAAAGGGATTGACAGAATAAACAGTGTGAGACTGTTTCCCCTGTTTGGAGAATCCAAAACTAGGGGTCATAGTCTCAAGATTAAGGCCTTTTTGAACAGAGTTGAGGAAACGTTTCTTCACTCAGAGGGTAGTGAATTTATGGAATTCGCCACCCCAGAAGGCTGTGGATGCTCAGTCCTTGAACATATTCAAGACTGAGATTGATAGATTTCTTATGGATAGTGGGATTAAGGTTATATAGGTATAGGCGGGTAAATGGAATTGGGTTAGAAGATCAGCTATGATCCTATTAAATGGCGGAGCAGGCTTGAGGGGCCAAATGGCCTAGTCCTGCTCATATTTCCTATGTTCTTATGACAGGAATAATCAAAAGATTTACATAAACCCCAAAACATATAGAATTTTTATCCGAAACATAACAGCCAATTGCTTGAATCTACAAAGTACTGAATTCCTCATGTGAGAGACAGTAGCATTCAAAAGTAGTTCAGGAGTGACTTTCATATTACACAGAATAATACAGCACAGAGATAGGCCATTCAGCTCAACTAAGCTGTGCCAATGTCCATACTCCATTTAAGCCTCCAACCCTCCATTTCCCCTCTGCAGTATCCCTCTTTTGCCATCTCCTTCATGTCTGCATCAAGCTTCCTCTTAAATTGCTACTAAAATGCTAAAATACGAAAACGCTTATCACCATATTTAACCATAAAAAGTGTCATTTTGTTATTTAATTGTACTAAATATTTTGATCTTTTTTGTATGAAACAGATAAGAAATCTGCTCTTCTGAAAAGCAACCTTCCTATATGAAACCAGCAAAAGAGGACAGTACACACATCAAATGAAGAGTTTCCTCACTTTTCCATTAGTCCAGAGAATGTGCAGTGTTGCAGACATATTTCTCATGTTGCTTACACCTTAATCCAGCAGCTTCCTTATACCTGCTATTGTATCCACAAGCTAATCTTAATTTGTTTTTATATCTTCAAAACTCAGATGCCAGGTCCCAGTGTGATCTTTCAAGAGAACCCTTCCTCAGTACCATTGAATCTACAATAGCAGTTAATATATGAACACAATTACCTCTCAGATCCTCCAAAATTCACTTTGTAACCTGCTATTCTGGCAGATTAATCAGTAAAACAGTTTGCATTTTCAATGGAAACGCTAAGAGCAATTTAGCTATCTTTAGGCCAAGTGCTCATTCACATTCTCCATCTGGAGGAAGGTGGAAGCTATCATTAAGTGCCTTATTTCACAGGCAAGTGATTGTTTCAGGCAATTAAACACCTGCAGCACCAAGCCAGTTAGCAGCCACGACATGCCAACAGTTCCCTGCAGTGGGCCAAAAGCCGACTGCCTGACAAATTGGATTGGCACCAGAGGGGCAGCTCTCCAAACAGCCAGAGACCAGCATGATCTGTCACTGAAGGCTTTGTGCTGATTGTGTTTTTCTGATGCAATAACAAGCAATCACCCTATTTAAAATCCTCGCTCAAAGTGTTTGCAAGCTACACTGTTTCATCATCCAATGGGTAATTTGACACTGAGCAGTCAATTTTCTTCACGTGGAAGAACTGATTCATAATTATATAAAAGGACGCTAATTTGCTGCACAGGTGTCAACAAATCATCTGTTTTTCTCTTGCAACAATGGACTCGGGACAAAAAGAAGGGGGGGAGGTTAAGAGGGAGAAGTGGAGGGGAGGACACAGAAGGAAAGGGAGAAAATGTGAGGAAAGACAGAAGGATAGAAGGGAGATATGTTTAGGAAGAAGAGAAGAATTTTCAGAAAAGGAGGAGGCAGAGAGAGAGAAGAGAGGAAGTGGAATGATGGAAACAGAGGAAGAAGGGATAGGGAGAGAGAAATACAGAGCCAGACAGCTCTTGAATAATGCGAGTCAGGCTTTAATGTATTCATAGGTACTCAATGGTAGGGGGTCAGGACCAGGTAAGTTCTGTTAAAATTACAAATACAGAGAGTAATAAAGCATTTCTTTAAGGGTATGGTTGGAAATAACAAAACACAAAATACTGCAGATGCTGGAAATCTGAAACAAAAACAACAACAACAAATTACATTTATAGAGCGCCTTTCACGTCGGGAGGACGTCCCAAGGCGCTGCACAGGAGGCGTGTGACCCGAGCTGAGAGGGGAGTGTTTGGGAAGGGGTGAAACACGAAGGGGAGGTCGAAGAGTTCGGGGTGGAACAAAAGGCACGATCGAAGAGGAAAGTCTTCAAACCGGCCTTGAAAGAGGAAAGGGAAGAAACGAAATGGAGGGATTGAGGGATGGCATTCCATAGGGTGGGAGCGGAGAAACTGAAGGCCCGGCCTCCAATTGTGGGGCGGTTCGGGCGGGGGGCTTGGAGCAGGCCAAGTCCTGTTGAACGGAGGGTGGGCTTGTAGGGGGAAAGTAAATTGGTTAAATAGGGCGGGGCAAGGCCATGTAAGGCCTTGTAGGTGAGGTCGAGGATCTTGAACTCGATCCTCTGGAGAATGGGGAGCCAATGGAGACGGGCGAGGGTGGGGGTTATGTGGTCGCGGAGGCGGGTGCGGGATAGTACACGGGCTGCAGAGTTTTGGATGACCTGCAGCCTGTGAATGGAGGAACTGGGGAGGCTGACGAGGAGAGAGTTTCCGTAGTCCAGCCTCGAGGTGATGTATGCGTGCACGAGTGTTTCGGCAGCGCGGGGGGTAAGATAGTTGCGGAGCCTGGCAATATTGCGCAGGTGGAAATAAGCGGTGCCGGTCAAGGCGCGGATGTGGGGGAGGAAGGAAAGTTTTTTGATCGAACATGATGCCGAGGTTCCTGATTGGCTTTGTGAGGTGGAGAGTGCAGCCTTGGATGTTGAGGCTGGCAGCGCCCAATGTGCGGAGGCGCTGGCTTGAGCCAATCAGGAGGGCCTCGGTCTTACTCACGTTCAATTGCAAAAAGTTGTCCCTTGTCCAGGATTCAATGTCGGACAGACATGCTGTCAGAACATCGATGGTCTGAGGGTTGAGGGATGAGGCAGAAAGGTACAGCAGGGTGTCGTCCGCATACATGTGGAAATTTAACCCATGTTTGCGGATGACATCGCCCAGAGGGAGCGTGTAAAGGGTGAAAAGGAGGGGGCCTAAAACAGAAGTTCTTGGGAAAACTCAGCAGGTCAGGCAGCATCCATGGAGAAAGGAAAGTGAGTCAACGTTTCAGGTCCACGACCCTTCGTCAGAACGTCGTCAGAACTTCGTCAGAGTTCTGATGAAGGGTCGTGGACCGGAAACGTTGACTCGCTTTCCTTTCTCCATGGATGCTGCCTGACCTGCTGAGTTTTCTCAGCAATTTCTGTTTTTGTTGGAAATGACACCCGTTTTCACTCCAATATCTCCTTTCACCAATCTCTACCTGCCCTCTCATTACATTGAATATGGGTTTTAATAAATTGTGGAGCATGATAAATTTTTGAACTAAATGTTGCACCCAATCCTTTAATGGGTTGATGTATCTCACTAAAAAAAATTGCAATCTGTCTTTAAATGTCAAGTACATAATATACGTTTTAGAATGCAAATAATGCTGTAGAGTAGGTAATAATGCAGTTTTCAAATGGCATTTATATCCACGACCTTTCAGTCTAACAATAATTTTAAAATATTAATTAAATCACCACCATTTTCATTAACACAGAAACATGTCAGTAGATTTTCTGGGAGTTTTTCCCTTGTAAAGCTGTTTAAACAGAGATTTTTCTGTCAAAATTTGAGGTAAAGGTCACTTGACATAAATTATTTACACCACTGATTTAGCAATGGCTTTGACAAGGTTGTTTGAAGAAAATGCTTCACATTTATATGGTATATTTCTTAGTACTAATTAATGTAACACAAAACCTAAAATCTCTGACTGTTAGACAAGTATGTTAATGAAGTGCAAATTACTGCACAACCTCGTTCATTTTAATTGCTAAATAATAGCAAATGAAAACAAAAACAATTATTTTTGTGAACAGCTGATCAATAAATAGTTATAATATCTCAAGACCGTAATTGTTTAGCTTGGAACTGTACTGTGGAAGCGCAAAATAAAACTCATCTCATTAACAGCAATTTTGCATTTGATATTGTGACTTATTACATCAAAACACACTTTACAGGATTTTTACTGTAAAGAGTGGTGAGGGTGTATTTGTAGACAAATGTGGAAGCTGATTTGTGCACAGCAATGTCTTAGAAAAATCTTTAACATATATTTTAAGCTCCACATCAGGTACTTGAACTCATTGTCTCAGTTGACCCTTCAGCGTTGCATTGTCAGAGGTGCTAACTTTCAGATGAGATGTTATGTTAAGATGCTATACCATTCAAGATTCCATGACACTACTTGAAACAAGAGGGGAGTTTTTCTCCTCACTCAGACCATCCCCTGGATAAAAATTGCTTCCTGAATATTTGGGAAATATTGCTATGAACAAATTGGCTGACCAGTTCGCCTACAGATAGAATCACTGCATGCAGTTTGCAATAAATCCTATGAAGAGCTTTAAGATGTTTTCGATGACATGATAAGACACTATATCAAATGGAAGGTTTGTATTATAATAGTAATGTGATTTTCACTATATTTAGAACATTTCTTAATAACGTGGGTTAAAAATTGCAACATCAGCATTTTGTGCGTTATAGGCACAAATATCAAATATCATACAAACATATTACTGTACATAGAACATTTGTACACCATACTAAGTCAATTTCAAATCAATTTACATTTATTCAGCCATCTTAAAAGCAACAATATGTGTCTGTTATATTTTACAGTAAATACTCTACAGTGAATACTTATGTTATTTGACAAAAAAATTGTAGTTTGCTCAAATACATTACAAACCTTTAAATTTGCTTTTTCAAATTCCCAATTGCTGCAATGTCTCAAAAAGATATTGCTTTCTCTCCCACACATTTAGCTTTTGTGAGAAAAATATTCATATTACTTTCTCCTTGACAGAATCTGGCAATCATTATTAACTTTGTTTTTGTGAAGACTAGTAATTTATCCCAAAGATTGACAAATAAATTAAACACTAAAATGACTCAAGTATGATAAATGGTTTTCAGTCAGCACCTTCGCACACTGAATTATCTTTTGCTGTTTTTCAGAAACTTTTGCATTTCCTTTCAAACAACAGTAGAAAAGGACCATTCTATCTACTAATAATGATAATAATATTGGTCCATGCATTTGATATATCATGAACGCCTAATAACTTGTCACTCCATGGATGAGAGGTTTGGTGATGAGTTATCCAGAGTGCAAGTTAGCCATCTCTATAAATACATAAGGAAATACCCCAGGGATATTGTCAGCATGGTGATTTAAGCAACAGTGACAAGTTAACCTACGGTCGAATCATCAGGAGTTTACGGTAACAATTTAGCTAAGTCGTCAAAAATGTCTGAAAATGCTTCACAAGATTTGTACTGTCGAGTGTAGTGACAGCAAACGAACGTTTAGTAGTCATAGGTAAAGAGCATCATTGTGACTGTAAGGAATCCACAAAGGAAACAGTTCATCCACTTTGTAATAATAATAATCCTTACATTGGTATAGTGCTCTGAGACACTGTCCAACAACAAGGTCGCTATAAAAATGCAAATTGTTATTATAATGCTTTTCTCATCTGGAGGATGTCTGAAAGTGCTTCACAGTGATATTGTAAAGTGGAGTGACTGTATTTTTTCCCTTTGTACCTGATTGTTTTACCTTCCCCTTTGTACCTCACGATCGTCCATTTCTTAGGCAATAACTGTTGACAGAGTATTCAGCTATAGAGGGTTTAGCTAAGCTCTCCCTGTTCTCACTTAATATTCAATCGCACATATTTTCCAGTGGAGTGTTACTGGATAGTGCTTAGGAATGGAAACCCAGGCAAATATATTTCTTCCCCATCCTATCACACTGAGGCCAATTATTTCAACCACTGTTTTAAGTAGGTGTCTGTGGCTGCCATTAATCTAAAGGGAAATCAGATGAGTGCTGGGAATGATTTTGTTTGGAATTCAATTCACTGAAACTCATTCTGAAAAACACATTGAGAAGTCATCAGAGACCCAGAAAGCCTTCTTATTTCCTGAGCTAGATACCCCTCTCCACAAATCACCAGAGAAGTGGTTGCTAAATGCAGTTGGTGTGACAGATATATGGGGATGAATGGAGCGCAGGGGAAAGACACACCACAGACAGATTGAACATCACATCACATACCTAAATCATTTACCTGGCATTCACTCTCCACCACCATCCAGATGTGAAAGCATGAATACACTGTGTTATGGTTAATAAATGCACTTAAGTAAAATTACTTCAGAGCAAAGTAACTTCTTAAAAATGTTGAACTACTTTTGGTTTACATTGTTCGTCTTGTAAAATTCTGAACGCCATTTATCTCTCCCCAACTCGCCTGTCTTTTTCAGTAGTTGTCTTAATCCACAAGCCACATACACTGAAGTCAATGATTCTTGCTGCACTTCTGTTCCACAATACAGATTCCAGCAGTTTCTAGTCCTTCGGAAATACCAATTCTTCATGCATGAGCCAGGTCATTGAATATAGATTCATCAATGGGTTCAATTCCACCTCAGTCTCATATTGTGCCCACATGAGGTTTAAACTACTCAAAAGCATTTAAAATAGTAGATCTTATAGGTACAAAGATGCGTCCCAGACCCTTTGAAACTGTTTTCAGATGTCAATCTAAAACAATCTAAGTTTGGCTTTCCACCAAACCAGTGTATTCCATTTTCCATATCAACCAATCACACTGAGTAAGACGTTAAATTCAGTGCTAATTCATTCTATTTGATATCCTTAAAGACAAAAGAATACTTTATTCCAATCATCAATATTGTGCTTAATAGATAACAGAATACAGTTTGGCTTCTTCCCCACCCTCCTCAGCCCCCACCCTCAGTCTGGGTGCCCAGCCAGCAGTATCAAGCATTTTGGAACATTTTCCCAATGTGAAAGATGCTATATAAATGTAAATTTGTATTGCATATGGAACCTAATAGTACTCTATATGGTACTATCCAATTTTATATGCTGTTACTTTACCCCAAATGACAGCAGGTGTTTCCAAATAGTTTACATTTGGACAAAATTCAGATATTTAACAAATGTATTGGAGAGAAACATTTTAGATTCCCAACTTATTATTTGTGTACCCTAAATGCCAGTTTCAAAAGATAATAAGGCTTCTATAAACATATATATTAGACACATTCTATACACATTAGATCTTTATTTAGGGAGACCAGGTCTGTTAGGTTATGGAGAGAGAACTGGGCAGTGGGATTGAGTTGCTCTTTTCAAAGAGCCGGCACAGACTATTAGATGGGCTGAATGGCCTCTTTTTGTGCCGTAAAATTCTATGATTCTATGATCTATTCGAAAATAAAACTGCCTATTCACAACCAGCTAACTGATTTTTTTTAATATGGGAGTAGTGAGTCCGAAACTTAACAATTGCATGTTATAAAGATGAATTATAAAAACTCTTGACTTTCCTTATTTCTATAGTAACTTGTATTTGTCATCTTTTCTTACTTGGTGTTGGAGAGATATGCTGCAATGTATCATACCTCATTACATCTTACTGATGTCATGAACATAATGCTTTTTGAAGAATTCCTTTTAGTACTACCAGTGATTACCCTCATTGAAGGTGGCAAGAACTGAACACTCGAATTTGTAGATTAAACTGGTAAAATCTCACTGAAAGGTGATAAAACGTACTAATAACATTGTACAGTATATCCCAACAGTGCAAACTGAGTGAGGATCTTGAAATCGAATCACTCCGAGACAGGGAGCCAATGAAGTCTGGCAAGGTCACTTCGTCACATCAAAAAAACGGTTTAACAATATTGTAAGAAACCTTCACTGATTCTGTACTTTGTCAGGTCCTTTTTTGCAAAAAGGAAGCTGCAATATTCAGCCCAAATGTGGTTTGCAAATGTTCCTTTTTAGTGCTCTATTTGGTTGTGGAATTTGAAGATTGAGGCTTTGATGCCAATAGTACTATTTATCTAGCCTCGTGTTTTGAATTAAAAATGTCCTCATGCGCAATGTTATTGTTGAGCGTATCCAAACAACATTTTGCAATAGCAGAGATATGCGTTGATTTGTGGTAGGGGAGACAGTACAGACACTACCTCCTTCCACCACTCAGGTACTACCAGGCCCATGTTAAGTAAGTTGATTGTCCACTCTAATCTACATCAAAACATATCACAAAAAACTGTTGATCATTTAGTTTTGTTTCAGTCAGTCACATCAAACATTATAACCTGAGGGTATGAAAATGCACAAATGAAGAACCCTCCAGCCTGCTTCTCAAGTTAATGATAAATCTTCAAAGCCAAATGATTCAAAAGCATTTGAAGCACATTGTGTTCCAACTGAAAGGCTCTTGTTCAATCAAAATTGTTACCAGGCATCAGCTCATGATTAATTAGTGTGCCAAATCTGATTCCTATTGATTTAATTTTACACAACACTTCTCCAAAGCTACTTCATTATTCATTTTTCTTTTGATTTCAATCCAACTCTATCGTTCTGCCTCTACCTTTGACTCCACTACCACTACTTTCCTGACAGACATCAAGTCCTGGATGAGAGTTAACTTGCTACAGTTGAATGTCAACAAGACCGAGGCCCTCTTGATTGGCTCGCGCCAACGCCTTCACGCATCAGGTGCTGGCAGCATCAACCTCAATGGTTGCTCACTCAACCACACCAAACCTAGATGTCTTGTTCAATTTTTAACTGTCTTTCCTCCCCCACATCCAATCAATGACCCGCTCTGCCTTCCTCACCTCTGCAATATTGCCCGACTCCGCCATTACCTCACCCCAAGATTGCTGAAACTTTTATTCATGCCTTCATCACATCCCGGCTTCATTATGCCAATGCTCTGCTTGTTAGCCTTCCCAATTCCTCCTTCCATAGATTGCAGATAATCCAGAACTCTGCGGCCCATGTCCTCTACCGCTCCAAGCTTCGTGCCCCATCTCCCCCATTCTTGCTTGACTCCATTGACTGCCCATCACCCAGAGGATTCAATTCAAGATCCTGGTCTTCACCTTCAGGGCTCTCCACAGCCTCGCCCCACCCTATATTTGTGGCCTCTTAGCCCTACCAACCTGACCACCCCCTCCACTCAGCAGGCTCCGACCTGCTCCACGTCCCCCGACCCACCCACTCCACCATTGGCGAGTCTGCCCCCAACCTGTGGAACACCATCCTGCAGTCCCTTCACCTTGCCCTCTCCATGGCCTCCTTCATGTCCCACCTCAAGACCCTCCTCTTCGACAGTCACATCGGTCACCCCAAATCCCCCCTTTTCCCTCCACTCTCCTTGTCCCCGACCTCAGCTCGGGTCTGAAGCAGTGACTATCCAGTACCTTGGGACATCCTCCTGATGTGAAAAGCACTATACAAGTGTAATTTTGTTGTTGTTGTTGTTATAATGTCTCACAAACAGCCATGAACTGAATGAACAATCTGGGGGATTGTTGTTCAGAACATCAACAGAAATTCCCTTCTGCTCTTGAATAATGCAGAGAATAATAATAATAATCTTTGCAGAGCTCCTGTGGCTTAGTGGTTAGAGCACTTGTCTTGCAAGCTGGGGAGACCAAGCTGGGGAGACCTGTGTTCGAATCCAGGCAGGTCAGGATGAAATCTTGGGCAAGTTTCCTTACTCCACACGCCTAATAATAATCCCTCCAAAACAAAACACAATAATAAAATAGGTTATTTCAATCCACGACTGTTTGTGGGACACTGCTGTGTGCAATTGGCTGCCGCGATTCGCCCACAAATATACAGTCAATTCACTTTACAGTATATTCTGTGAAGCGCTATGAGACGTCGATAAGATGTGAAAAGCGCTATATCAAATACAAGGATTATTATTATTATTATTAGAATGTTTAACATCCACGTGGAAACAGATAGGACTTTGATTTAACATTGCACCCAAAGGCTGGCGCTGCTGATATGCAGTGCTCCCCAAGCACTGGATTCGAGTGTCAACTAGACGATGAACAAAAAATTCTATCATGGGGCATGAGCCAACAACCTTCTAATTCACTGTCAAGAATACTATAGATTGAGCCAGGTTGACATCTGAACCCAAAGTGTAATAACAGATTAGGCTTTCACATTCAGTAAAATATCAGTTAGTCCCTCACCCACTGGCATCATCAATTCAAATATCACTTTTCTTGTGTTAGAATTATTACTGGAGGAACAGCAAGTATATTTGATCTGCATTTAATTTGTAAGTAGCACAATGTTCTTATTAGTTTTGGTCTGTCAGATTTACACTTATTTTGTTGTGCTAAATAAATAATTTAATGAGCTAAATTTTACTGCCTTCTGACAATGCACAATTGGGTTAGTTTCATGGTATATACATTTGCCAGGATGTAAATTTTTACCAATATCTCATCTTCTATTAGTTGATGTTGCGTATGAAGTACAGGTATCCCTCCCAAACCGCAGGGGAAATGTTCCTGTAAACTTTCGTGGTTGGAAAAATCACGGTTGGAAAATGCAGGGCCCTATGGGAAACATGGGACATGGGGAGTAAGTTCGCGTTTAATAAAACTAAACACAAAAAAACACATACATTATAACATACATGGGAATAGGGGGAGTAAGTTTGGGTGAATTGGCTGCCAGGATCTGCAGCAATTCGCTAGAGAGAGAGACATGGAGGGTGGTGGGGGTGGGGGAAGCGGTGACACGGGGGTGTGAGGGTGGGGTGACACAGAGGGCTGGGGGTGGGGGGTGACACGGAGGGCTGGGAGGGGTGAAACGGAGGGCTGGGGTAGGTGATATGGAGGACTGTGGGGGGTGACACGGAGGGCTGGATAGGGGGGTGACACGGAGGGCTGGGGGTGGGGTGACATGGAGAGCTGGTGGGCGTGTCAGGGAGGGCTGTGGAGGTGACACAGAGGGCTGTGGGTGGGGGTGACGCGGAGGGCTGGGAGGGCTGGAGAAGGTAAGAGAGAAGGAAGGGTGCGGAGGGGGTGGGGTGGGGGGAAGAGAAGGTGAAATAGAGAGGTGAGAGAGAGAAGGGGGTGGGGGAGGTGGGCGGTGGGGGGAAGGCTCCCAAACTTACTAGCTAGGCTGCAGAGAAGCCACAATAAATGCACTGTTACTGTATTTACCTTAATCCTAAGAGAGAAACGTTGTCGCTGGTTGATTGTAACATTACAGCTGGGTTCTAGTGCTATATGTTAGCCGTTCGAAAATTTAAACCCACGGATTTAAATCGCGGATGCGCAAAACGTGGTTTGCGAGGGCATTTAGCAAACCCGTGGATGCATGAGTTTCGTGGTTGGCGAGACCGCGGTTGGGGCGGGATACCTGTATTTGTGGCTCAGAGTCAGGCACAATTTAAGAAATTCCTACATTTATTTGTACTGTATTACATTTAGAGAGCACCGATGGAACCACGCAAAAGCCAAGTACAGTATATTGTACTTTGAGACGTCCTCCTGATCTGAAAGGCACTATACAAATATAAATTGTACTGCATTGTATTTACAAGTAGTGTAGTTGGATGGTGTTCTTGTATAAGATTTGAATTGAAATGCTATGTGAAATTTACATCCCATGCTCCTAATAGATCAGATATTTCTCACAGCCTTTGAAGTGTTTTCTAATATTTTCTTTCTTGTGCATCCAGCCACCAGGAAATCACACATTAAGTAATCTGCCATCACCAATCTGTCCTGCAGAGGAGAGCAACAAGGATGATTATCAGTGTTAGACGAATGAGCTATGAGAGCAATCATTAGGAAAGCAAGGGCTCTTCAACACTTAAAAGAGATGTCCCAGAGGATACCTTATACAGGTGTATAAGATTCTGAATGGAATCAAGAAAGTAAACACAGAAAAATACTCTCATTTACACCATGGCAGAACAACAGGCACAGGTATACAGTATATATTTAAAAAGAGTGTTTGATAATTCAATTATAACATGATGCAGAGCAATTTCATATCAGAAAAGATGAGCTGTAAAGAATTATTTCCTGTAAAGATCATTTCCTGAAATATTATTGTATACTTCAGCATCATGTGAACACAAAATGGAACAGGAAAACTGTTAATTCTATGGACATGCTGTCAGGCCAACCGTTCAGAATAGGGTGAGAGTCTTTGAAGTTTAAAATAAACTGATGGCTGATCCAATTTAACAAGGCAATGTGTGATGCATTCGGTTTGCCAATATCAGCTATTTAATTTTTGTTTGCTTGATATAAATGGGCAGTGTTTTAAGGGTTAGTTTATTTTTAAAGCTCTGACAAGCTTCCTCAAATCCTGAGGAAATCCTGAGGAAAGTAGAGCTGCACTTACAGATAAGAATTTTTATTGATGGCAATTCAAAGTTTTAAAAATAAATCAGTTATTTGTTAGCGTAAAAAAAGGAACATATGTTTCGAAGCATCATATTGGACTTTAGTTGTTAGTTGCCAGCGTAAGCATATAGGGATGAGTGAAAAAAAGAGGATTTAGAGGAACTCACCGCAAGGCTTTGTGCTATGGTTCTCCACTGACCCACCAGGGATCAAACATACCCATCATCTGACTAAAGCCACGTACCCAATAAGTTACTCAAATATTAGGCATCAAATAGATGTATACTGTACAACTAATTGAGTTACAATTCTAACACAAAACAATTTTTATTTTTAAGTCAGGAGAACACCTCATAGCACTTCAGCTGAGGATGGGAGGTGGAATGATAATCAGTCAAATAGGTACTTTTGAGGTGTGCCTTGAAAGAATGGCAGGAAAGAGTGAATCAGAGTTCCAGACAGGAGGATCAGAGTGGCTGAAACCTCTCTGTTGATGCTGGTGACAAATAGTGAGGTCTTGAAATGTGTGGATGCCCAATTAGCACCTTGGGACATCCTCCCCAAGGCCTCTGTAAATGTAATTTTGTTATTGTTGTTGTTAGCGAGGGGAGTCCTCAGGCTTTTTGTATTCCGAGCTATCTCACATAGAGATCTTTTCAATTTCAACTTTTAATCTTAATTTTACTGAGGCTATTTTGTTCGGCTCCAGTCAGCTCCTTTTCACCTCAGAGGTTGTTGCTCACCTTGACCTGTGGAACCTGTGCAAAATTGTAGCATTTTGTTCAAATCTCAACTCTCCTTCAAACCTTTCCTTTGGGGTCTGACAAGTCAGCTTTCCTCCATCTCCTCTGGGTCAGCCATCACCTCTGCTATTCCCCCACCAATATAGCTCAAACCCTCATCCATGTCTTGTCACATCCAGATTTAACTGTTCCAGTGCCTTTCTTATAATATGTTTTCCTTTTTTGTCATTACATTGTCTCAAATAATTATTACTAGACGGTGGAGTCCTGTAGCTTAGGACACTAAGCTACAGGACTCCACATGCACCACATGCAAGGAAATTGCATGTGGTGCATATTTTGTTTTTTTGACGGATTATTATCAGAATAATCCGTCAAAAAAACAAAATATTATTGTTATTTAAATCCACGACTGTTCGTGGGACATTGCTATATGGAAAATGGCTGCCGCATTTCGTTCATAAATATACAGGTAATTCACTTTATAGTATATTCTGTGAAGAGCTTTGATACATCTAGAAGATGTGAAAAGCACTATATCAAATGCAAGGAACATTATTAATATTATTAACTCACAAAAATATTTTACCAAAATGAAACAAAGTGCAAATGACCCTACAGAACAGTTGCACTTCACTTTGGTAAAATATTTTTCTTTTTTTGATAAGAAGGGTGTGAAAAAATAATCTCTTAAATTTCACTTTTTAATTTAGTGTAAATGTAGAGAATAAATAAGTACAAAACAGGAGAGGCAAAAGATAACAATAAACCTTGCATTTAATATGGCACTTTATCATTACGTTGAGATATCTCGAAGTGCTTCGCTAGATTTTTACCAGAAGGTCTAGTGATAATATGGAAATGGAGAAAGGAATTTATACCCAGTAATATCCTACAAACAGCCATGAATTGAATGACCAATTTTATTTGGGGGATTATTGGCCAGGAAACCACGAGAAATTCTTCTTGAATTGAGAGAAACTCTTTGGTTATTGAATCTTTAATATGTACCTTAACAGGCCAGTACCTTTAACATTTTGTCTGTAGGACAGCAGTTCTGCTAATGCAACATTCTGCTGGCACTGCAGGAGATACCAGGCTTGAACCTTCTGCCTTAAAGATACGAGTGTTATCAACTGAGCAGAGTGATACAAATGATAAATAGGGAAGTGGTGACCTTTTTGGGGCAATTTATTCACATAGAAACATCAAAACAGGAGTAGGCCATTTAGCCCCGCGAGCCTGTTCTGCCTTTATTTCCCAATTGTAGTATTATTTTTTTCCATCTACTTCTTGATAAAGCTCACCGGGACGCTAAATGTGACGGTGCTATTTAAATACAAGTTGTTGTTCTTCATTCATCTAGGATGTAAATGGACTTCGCTGATGCATTTCAAAGAAACAATGAATCTTTACCCCAGTTTATATTTACAGGTACCTCAAATACAAATTGATGCCTGCATTAAATGAATTTGCTACTCATCTCATTTATGGAACATGACTGATGCAGATTAGCTACCACTTTCCCTTGCATAATTTCTAATCAATTACAGTGAACTGAGACATTTATTTTTAAGTGAAAAGCATTATATAAATGCAAGTTAGTAGTGTTATTATTTATCTTCCAAGCTCCAGGTCAGGTTTTTTGCAAATCACATTATCTGATAATTCTGCTGCTGCTGGATTTTCTAACCTCAAGACATTAGTGCTGCTTGTTCAAACTTTCAGTTTGATTTGTATAATAGGCTTGCTGTCTTCCTGAAACTACTCTGTTCTCTGTTTACTGTCCTGATCTTCGTTCTCTTCCCTACCCTATATTCCACACATTAATAGGGCAAAACATACATGTATTTTTGCAAGAGAAATTAAAATCATCACTGGAATTATTTAAGTTAATTTCAGGGTCTAGATTCACAACCGATAACTTTAGATTGTCTTTTAAAAAGTGTCCTTTTATTCAGTATGGCACTCAATACCAAACAATAGAACCATCAAAACCAGGCAACAAAGAATGCCATCCAAGATCCAACATTGTTTCATCCATCAATTCCTCCTGCAATTCTACACAGTTTTTCAGCTCCAGCATCTTCTCTTCCTTTACCTGACCCAGTACTTCTGATATAGTACTGGGTTGGGCTGATTAAATTCCCCTTTCCTCTCCTCTACATAATTTCTAGCAGTCTTGTTTATTTAGGTCATGTCTGAATTGGTTTTCCTAAAGGCAGTCAGTTGCTAACCCTGGAGGACTGACAGTTAACCCAAGGGCAGGGTAGATGTACTCATGCATGCACACTCAGTCACGGTGACAAAATCCTAAACTGCATTGAAAGATCACACTTAGTTTCTGTGTCTGCAATTAATCACAACACTTTGGAAATACTCTATATAGAAACCGGTTGCACAGTAGCAATAATAATCCTCTTAAATGAGATCTACATGACTAACTGATATTTAAAGGTAAACGATGAATGAAGACACCCATGGGGAATGTAATTTTGAAGCATACATCCTGAAATCACAAATGAAGTTCAAATGAAGAAGACAATTCAACCCATATTTTTAATGGCATCTTTCAGAAGCTGCTTGAGCATCTACTGACATGGGCTCTAACCCATTTAGTAGTAAGCCATCCAACATTTGTCCTGAAATTAAAATAATAATTCTTTCATTTGATATAGTGACTTTCACATTAGCAGATGTCTCAAGACACTATGTAGGATTTACTGTAAAGAGTAATGACTGTATTTTGTAGCCATATACCACTGCTAATTTTGCGTATATCGATGATCCATAAACAGCCATGAAGTGAATGATCAATTTTATCTGTGCAGAATAGTTGGCCAGGGGACAAGGAGAAATTACTTTTTTGTTTTGAATAGTCTCATGAGATCTTTAATCTCACCTGAACAAACAGAGGAGATTTCGGATTTCATTTCATCCAATGAAGGAATCGCCTTTCACAACCCCAGAGCCTGCCTTTTCTCTGGTTGAAAAATGCAGTACGTAATTCGTCGAACTTGGACTTAAATGACATTTCCTGAAATGTTGCAATCAGAGTTTGAGGGCAGAATAAAAAGCTTTGGCGACTGGCTCAATATCGGTAGCAAGAGGATTCAGGGTGAAAGCATTTTAATGAAGTCAGGAAGTTAATTTCCACAGTAAATTTGTCTGGGACATGTGCAGGAGTGGACTGTCCTATGAGATGTAAATTATATCATTGACACATGGCATAGGCATTACTCTATGTTGTGGGAAGCAATACATATTAAATCATACCTTTAGGCACCAATGCGCAATAAGACGATTTAAATTCTAATTCTCTCTACCACTAGGAAAATGGAAAATATTATATAAACTATATTTTCTCCACATCTAAGTTACAGTTTGTTTTAGTTCATTTCTCTTATCAGGTCTTACTAAGCACCTGACTTTCTAATACCCCCAGATATCAGATGAAATCTTCATTTCTAAACCATGGGTGTCATTTCTAGCTAGTGTTATGTTCAACATAATTTTACTTACTTGCAATGCCAACTTTTTTTCTCTTCTATTTTTGGTTTCTTCTCCCACTCCACCAACACCCATCCCTGCCTTCACCCCCACCCTCCAGAGGCAGAGACAAAACAGGCTGTGCTGAAAACTTCCCTTTCAGGAAGTTTCATGACATTCATGAAATGTCATTAGCTGGCAGACAGTGATAAACTGAGAAACTGCTTCAAGCCTTCTGCAATTGCTGGTTTGCGACCATTCACAAGTAAATATAAGAATAGCCACCCAGGATTGACTTGATTCAATACCTTAGGAATATCTAAATGTAAACCACAAAACTTGCATTTATTTAATGCTCTTCAGGTAGGATAGCGTTTCACAGGATTTACTGTAACGTGTAGTGACTGACTCGCCTCTAAGCCAGAATTTTGTGAATCAAGTCCGACATCATGTCTATCATTTCTAGCTAGCACAATGTTCAATACAATTTTACTTACTTACCTCCTGACGTGAAAGGCATTATACAAGTGTAATATTGTTGTTGTTGTTTGACCTCAAACTCTAAGCTAACACTCCAATAAAGTACAGGTATCCCCCACTTGACAAAGTGGTTAGGGACTTCAGAACTCCTCGTTAAGCGAAAATTGCGTTAAGCGGGAGGGAGGGAGGGAGGGAGGGAGGGAGGGAGGGAGGGAGGGAGGGAGGGAGGGAGGTCCCTATTGTGTTTCCATATATGAAAAAAAAATCCCAGTAGTACCTTGCGCCTAGCGCCTAGCGCTAACATTTCCGGTGTACCAGCAATGGCATAAGGTAGGTAGCACTGCTATTGAAGGCTGCAATACTGCACTGTACTTTAATTACAGGTGAAAAGATTTTTAATTCAATTTTAATTGTTGCTGGAGTTGCTGGAGGAGGAGGGGGAGACAGGGAGAGAGAGTTAAAGAGACTGTGAGTGAGATTGTGACAGCGAGAGACTCAGACAGAGAGAGAGAAAGAGACACAGAGAGAGAGAGAAACACAGAGAGAGACCGGGACAGAGAGAGAAATAGAGAGAGAGAGAGAGCGACCAAGATAGACAGAAAGAGACACAGAGAGAGAAAACACTAGCAGCTTCCCCACACATTTTGATAGAATGTACTTTGTATCGCTTTCGAAAACGATCAAGCCGCCCGTTGCTAACTGCAAAAGTCTCCGCGGCTTTTTCTGTGCAGCGACATGTGGTCTAGCATCCTGCCGTTTAAGCTCCTCTCATACTGTACGCGCTTTCTCTTGGATTGGGTGGCATGCTGAAGTAAGTGTGTGTATGTATGTAGCTTCCTCGACTGAGACTGCTCTTGTGTCGCGGAGGCTGCCGGGAGAAGAGAAGCGCACGAGATTTAAACTTTCGTTATAGCGAGCTCAGTCTTCGCTAAGCGCATAGGGGGTAGAAATAGAAACCCTCGTTATAGCGAAGTTTCGTTAACATGGCATTCGTTAAGGCTACCTGTACTACAAAATTTCACTCACAAAGTATCCAGTCAATTCACTTTACAGTATATTCTGTGAAGCATTTTGAAGATGTTATAAGGTGCTGCATCAAATGCAAGTATCATTATTATTATGAGTATGAGCATTGTCAGATGAGACCTTAAACTGAGGTCCTGAGACAATCTTCGAACGGGGAAAGGAGTTTCTCATGTAACCTGGCCGACAATCCCTTAACTAAAGTTGATCATTCACTTCATGGCTGTTTGTGGAACACTGATATGCATACATTGTTTGCTGGGTTCGCCTACAAATACACAGTCATTGCACTTCAGAGTAAAATTCCTTGAAGCAGTTTGATATGTCTCGAAGACATCAGAAAGCTCTACAATAAATACCAGGACTATATCTATAAGCAAATGTGGCAGTCTTCACTGAATCTAAAACTTTCTGACCCACAGGCCAGCATGCTACCATCTCAGCTAGGCTGACACACAATTGTTCAAGCCCCAAAAGCCGATTCTCCAGAGCATGTCAGGTGGTGAACAACCTGCTTTCCTTCAACTCCCACATAATGACTCTGATGACACCAGTCTAACCAGATGTTCCACTGAAATCAGAAAGATTTAGATAGTATTCTGAACAGTCAACCTGAAAATTAGTATCTTACAGACGGCTAAGCAGCAATTTCAATACAAAATATGCCAATATGGAGCTTGTAATTCTTTATAACAGATAATGAAAAAACCATCAGCCCACCACAGTAATTTCCCAAGTATCTAGTGTTGCATGCAGCTTCACACACTTCTATTTAAGAAGTGATAAAGAACTCAGCAAAATTAACATTAGACTTTCTATTCTACAATTGTTTTAATTTTTTAACAGCTACTAAAAGATAATCTAATTTATCCTAGTTACTAAAATCAGACAAAAGGCTTTATTTTCACCAATTGACTACCAAGCAATTCCATTTGAAATAACATCATCCACAGCTCAGACAATTGTCTATATATTTCAGCAATTCAGCATACAATCTATTCTGTCACTAAACAAAAACCCTCTTATTCAACCCACTTATTTAAAAAATGTCTTTTTTAAGTTGGACCAATGGCAAATGTCAAGAAAATCTATAATGTTTTGCTTCTTAATAATCCTGCTTTATTTTATTAAGTTCAAACTATTTTGGTTAATGTGGTAATGTTCTAGAATATAGATGTGCTCAACCAAGCATAACACTGTCTATTTTAATGGAGTGTTTCCAGCATATCGGGAGGAGTTCCAAGGCACAGTTATACCCTTGGTATGAGTGTAGTCAGGGTCCATTATTGCGCTGTGCTGTGTGATGTGATTATTATCAATGGTGTTAATTGTCACTTTATTCATAAATGTGGTTTAGGTGATTCCTGTTATTACCTGTCATGTACAGATTATTCATCGATCATACGCGCCTTGGGATGTCCTCTCGACATGAAAGGCGCTATATAAATGTAAGTTTTGATTGATTGATCATGAAAAATGGATTGATGTTTTACAATTCTCTGATATTAAAAATTATTTGGTTGTGGTGGGGGTTGGGTAAAGCACGATGTGGGATATGCTAATTGTCATTCAATGTTAAGTGTGATTGAGCCAGTCAATCTATGATCACACCTCACCCCTAACTATGAAGACATTGGATGAGCCTAGAGCTGGCCAGTGGCCACTGAGCATCCAACCCATGGCGGGCGACAATAGGCCCACCTGTTAAGAAAGGCAGACTGGTTGTTTTTCCACCTTCAAAATACACTAGTCCTCATTTAACGTTGCAGTTGTGTTCACGAAAAGTGCAAATTTAAGCGAAGCAACGTTAGGCGAAACCGTGAAAGAATACCGGACGTTCAGCATTTCCACCCGCGCGAATGACGTAATAGCGAATGTCGCAATAGCGAATGTCGCAATGCACAAAAATGTCCACCATAACTGGCTACTAATGATACAACAAAATTACACTTATAAAGCACCTTTCACGTTGGGAGGACGTCCCAAGGCGCTGAAATCATCTACCATCCTGGGCTTGGTATAGTTAATGCACATGTGTTGAAACTCAGACATGCTTTACCTGGTATTCATTAGGTTTAGGAAACCAATTGTTTAATGAAGAATGATATAAAGAGCAATTTTATTTTTTACCTTGTTTTGTTTTTTTATTTGTTAGTTAGCTGTCTTTTTTCAAAAGGATCAAAATATCAGTTTTTATCTCAAATTTAGCAATAAGGAAATAACTGAAAATCTGACTGATATTACAGTTTACAGCACGCCGGGCATAGTGTGACCAAGTTTCCTGCTGTCATTTCTGTGAGGCCTACCAAGTCACCAGTCAGCTCAGATTCAGCACAAGGTGCAAAGTGGCATATCTCATTAATTTAGACACAATGTATTTAATTTGCACTTGTCAGCAAGTCAATTCCCGGTGCAGTCCACTATGCAGCGCCTAACATACTGCAGACACTATATTAAAAAAAAGCCTAGATTTTCATCCAATACAGACAGTCAATGACGGAATGCCTCAAAACCTGACATTATTGAAAAATAAATTCTGCCCAGTCTAGATTTACTGTTTTTCTTAGCATTTTGCAGCCTACAGGATTTGGCAAGTTTTTAATTACAGTTTAAAATTCTCGTCAGGTTTTCTGAAAAATTGTTCAAGAGATGCAGAAAAGCAACTTCAAAGGTAAGGCTGAATTTAACAATTTGCCAGATGCTCTAAATTAGTAGAAAAATAAAGAAAATCGAAACTCACAAGGAATTTCTCCCCAAAGGAATACTGCAGGTTGTTAACTGAATAGTATACTACAAATGAAGTTCTTCCAAAAAAGGATGTTAAACTGAAGATAAATTGTTCAAGCATTGGACAAATCAGCCAAGTGGACAATAGTGTAGACTACTACCCTTGTTTTGGTTAAGGGTTATATTAAAAGTGAAACAATGCAAACTTTCTAAACGTTTTTATTTTTGCTAGCAATATTTTTTGATGTTATTTAATTATATGATATTAAATATATGAATCAATGTGAACTGAATCAAAAGCCAACATGAACACTTTTATAGTTTATCTGGGTATCATATTATGTATGCCTTTTGGCTTTGGCAGAGCTAATCAATATAGTGACAGGCATTCGATTGGCCATCCGTTTGGTTTTGCTTTGGACAGTACGAATTTGAATTTTCAGTATCCAGGAATGGATAGAATTATTTATCACTAAGAGTGTTTTTCCTAAAACATACAGGTATTTTTTATACTTTTGATTGTGGAGTTGTTGATAATCAATATTTTATTAAGAGGGTAAATGCGGAACTTAAACCCTGCCTTGGAATTGGTTACTGTTGAACGAAACCTTGCCAGGCTCCATTGCCTACATACTTACCTCAAGGACCGGCTTTAAAGTTTTGTTCTTAATTTCAAATGTCTTCATGGTCTTGCACCACCCTACCACTGCAAACAGTTACAGTCCCTACCCAAACCCTCAATTTTGCCAGATTCGCCACAAAATAAACAATCACTACATTTTACAATATATTCTGTGAAGTGCTTTGGAATGTGAAGGACATGTTAAGGCGCTAAATCAAATGCAAGGATTATTATTATATTGTTATTATTATGCACACTTTCACCAAGGATACCTAATTCCGGATATAATTAGGTATAGGCTGTCAAGTGCCAAGCCTTGAGAAGCCCAGAGTGAGTATAGGGGTACTGATGAAGTTGCAGCAGCTAAGCACAGATAGCTTGCTGGCAAGTACTGTCTGGCAAACCTTCCACTTCTTTAAAAGGATAATTGGAGGGAAGAAATCCTGCTCCCAGTAACTGGATACAATAATCTGATTTAATGAAGCTAGAATATTAAACTGACATGTTACTTTCTTCAAAAATAGACAACAATTTCTACAACTGACTGAAACACAGTACTGTACCTAAGTATTTCTGGCACAGGAAAGTAACAAAGAACAGTGGGACATACATAAAGGATTGAACAGCTTTGGCTGTCTTAAAAATAGGACAATATTAAACCAAATGTAGTGGTGAAAAATACAGCTGCATACCTACCCTTTACAAAACACAAAACAAGTGTGCATTACCAGAAAAATTGATTTAAATCTGCTGAATGAAATAAATTCTGATTCCTATGTCATTTATTGTATTGTTGGTGTGAGAGACCACAATTATTGGAGTAGGTCCTCATTATCTCAAATCAATTGATTTTAAAACTAATACTTCCTTAAACTGATACTTTTAGTTCACTTTATGCTTAATTAAATCTATAACAATAAATGGGGTGTGGAGTTAAATCTGGTGAAAGCAGCTTTATGGGACAAAGTGAACATTCCTATTAGGCGTAATTGAGCAGTAAGATTATTGACACTGATTTTATGACCCTGCTCACACATTTATAAACCCCAGTTTCTTCAAATGATAAGTTGAACCTGAATATTTTTCACCTACGCCAGCATAAGTGCACAAGTAAAAGACAACAGAAAGTATGTGAGAGGAGAGAAGGCATTCTTCGAGATTACTTTGGAAATTAAAATGCCCATGGCTTGTTGGAAAATGAAAGTGAAATCATCAAATCTTCACCAAAAAATTTGACAATGTACAAATGAGATAGTGTAAGATGTATATGTAAGTATTACTACTTTTTGTAAGTATTAAATACATTATGTGAGTAGTTTGAGGGCATAACTGTACATTATATTAATCCATACATGAATGGATGCTCTCTCCACTCACTAAGCAAAAGTGCAACCACACATTGTATTCAACCCTCAGCTACCTTCGCTTCCACATGTTTAGTCCCTAATCGCAAATGCTTTTCTTCACCTTCACCACTTCACCCTAACTCACATCCAATGCGGCTCGAAACCCCAATCCACATGTTTGCTTCCTCCAGTCTGGGTTTCTCCAATGCCCTTCTCGCTGGTCTGCCCAGCTTTGCCAGCTCCAGCTCATCCAAAATTCATCCACTTGTATCTTTACCTTGACTAATCTTTGAATGCCCATCGCCCCCATCCATGTCAGGCTACATTGGCTCCAAGCAGATCGACTTCAGGATCCTCACTTTCTGATGTTCACCCCCTCTGCTCTACTATTGGCAGTGAAGCCTTCAGCCACTATACCTCTACCCTCTAGAATACCCAAATGTTCTCCCCGCCCCCCTCCCCAATACCTCTCTATTTATGTGAAAACCTTGTGAAAATATGCCTCTTTAACAGTGGCTACAAACACCATCTTCTTTATAAAGCACTGCAAGGTGTTACCCTACATTCAGGGCACGATATAAGTGGAGGTAGTTATCATTGTTGATATTTTGTTGTAACAACAAATGAAATCTTGTGATAGGCAATGGTAAAATGAAATGCCTATGAATATGCCTTGTATCCTGTGAATGCACATTTGTCAAATTAATCTGATTCATTCACTTTGCGTCAGGAATTATGGAGAAAAAATAAATAGTTCCTGATTTAGAATTTAATACATTTCAATGCCTGCAGTAGATTTCTTGAGTATGTGCTTTAAAGTTAGTGCCGCTGCATTCAATTTCCTGCACCACTAAACGTTATGCAGAACAATATCCCCAACTATCATTAAATAACATCTCTGATGACCTTGTGTCTCTGAGTTCCTAGAATCCTTGGCACTTCCATTTTGATGGTAAATACCTGGCAGTTAAGAGTTTGTGGCTTTGTCATTCCCGTAGGCTTGATTCCCAGAAAGGCACAACTCAAGAACCCGATCCTTAGATTTATAGATTTTGCTGCTTCCATCCAGTTGCAGCTTTGCAAGCAAACACATAGAAATTGAAAATAAATGTTTGAATAAACTAATATTGCTATAAAATGATTGAATGTGATGTGCAGAGCCTCGGCGATACTTACTGTCTTCTTTGTTTCTCTTTCTATTCACCAGATTCATATTTAATTTGTTGAGGATATACAGTAACACCTAATATATCATTGCACCGTACACACCCACATTATTTTAATAGTTGCGAAATCAAATGAAATACCACCAATTGTCTTCAAATCTAAGATTGTGCAGAATTACAAAAAGCTCTTAGATTAAGCTAAAATTTGGAAATTGGTTTTTTTCAGTGCAAGGAAAAAAACTATCTTCTTAATTAACACTGAATTTAAGATTTGTTAACAATTCTGTGTGAACTTTACTTCTAAGACACAACGTCTTACAGATTAAAACTTGGTGCAATTTTGAGCCTAAGCAGTTCTGTACTTATAATACAATTTACAATACAATGTAGCGCCTTTCTAATTGTGCTGACATATCACACCCTGCTGGTTGGCCGTCTGAGTTGGAGGTGGAAGACAAAGAGGGTGGGACAGGGAAAGATGACCAGAAGTGTAGTTGAAGCGGTATGTCTTGAGACAGACATGAGAGAAAGAGCAGAATGGAATACCAGAGGTTGGAGCAATATGGCTGAAAGCCTGCTCACTGATGGTGGGGTGATAGCACATGGGCATAAAGTGTTCGGTGACCGAACGGAATGGTTGGGGTCAGTAGTGTTTAAGGAGGTTGGTGTGAGACCATGGAGGGATATCAAGGTGCAAGTAAGAATTTTGAATTATAAATTATAAAAAGAGAATCTTATAAATAAAGCGATAATACAAAGAGATGTTTGCATCTCAAGAAAATCATTTGTTGTGAACTGTTGTACTCCTTTTATGTTGGGTTATTGTGAAGTTAGCAAATGAAATGAAGCGAAACATATTTAATAGTTGATGATGATGATTGCGAATTATGATGCTATCACTGATAATGATTGTCAAATTGTTGGTAAATATATCAGTGGCTAAAGAATCCATCATAGGTGTAACCTTCCCCCATGATTGTGTAATGTCTGAAGTTATCTGTCATGGTCATTGCACTTTCAGTTCACAGAGTGTAATAATTAGAATGTCAGTTAGTAGGATACTGACGTAACTCAACAAGAAATAACAATCCAAAATACTGTAATAATAATCCACCATCAAGTGGACATTTGGAAACACTTCACAGGATTTACTGTAACGATTGGGATTGATCCAGAATTCTACCGCCCGCATTCTTACCCGAAGCAAACTCCACAACCCGATTACCCCAGTCCTTGCCAAACTGCACTGGCTCCCTGTCCTGGAGAGGATCGATTTCAAGATCCTCATTCTTGTTTTCAACTCCCTCCACTCCTCTGCACCCCTCTACCTCTCTGACCTCCTCTCTCCACACAACAGTACCCGTTTCCTTCGCTTCACAGGGTCTGGCCTCCTGCTTGTCCCCCAAATCCTCCACTCCACCATCAGTGGCCGTGCCTTCAGGTATTATGCCCCGAGGCTCTGGAATTCCCTTCCTCACTCCCTTCGCCTCGCCCCCTCTCTCCCTACTTTCAGGTCTTGGCTGAAGACCTTTCTTTTCAACCGCACATTTGGTCACCTGCTTTCCCCTCCCCCTGGCTCGGCCCCGGGATCCATTATTGGGAAGCTCTCTGAGATGCCATCCAGCATGGAGGGTGCTATATAAATCCAAGTTGTTGTTGTTGTTGATTCAGTACAGATAGACCTCGCTTAACATTGTTCGGTCAACAGTGCTTTATTATTACGTAGCTGATACACAGGGAATATATATTCATTGCATGTTACACATTGCACTGATGTGAAACCAGTAGTATATCTGCATCTGAGAGCAAAAGGATTTAGCACAATACAGTAGATGTGATCCTACCTAGCCGATCTACTCTCCCCCTACACACCCACCCGGACCCTCCGTTCAACAGGACTTGGCCTGCTCCAAGCCCCCCGCCCGAACCGCCCCACCATCGGAGGCCGGGCCTTCAGTTTCTCTGCTCCCACCTTATGGAATGCCATCCCTCAATCCCTCCATTTTGCCTCTTCCCTTTCCTCTTTCAAGGCCGATTTGAAGACTTTCCTCTTCGATTGTGCCTTTTGTTCCACCCCGAACTCTTTTACCTCCCCTTCGTGTTTCACCCCTTCCCAAACACTCCCCTCCCAGCTCGGGTCACACGCCTCTTGTTTAGCGCCTTGGGACGTCCTCCCGACGTGAAAGGCGCTATATAAATGTAAATTGTTGTTGTTGTTGTTGTTCCCAGCAGGATTCCATATTTACATAATAATAGTCCTTCCATTTGATATAGTAATTTATATGTCATTGAAATGTCTCAAATTGCCATACAGATGACTGTATTGTTGGGATATAGAAGTATTAAAAATTAATTATAGTTAGTTCCAATCAGGCACCAATTTAAACAATCTATCCACATCAGAGGCATGGTCAGCACCATTCAGCAAAAGGGAGTAAAGGTTCAATTCATACATGAAGCAGGATAAAAGAAGAAGACCTTATCAATACCAGCCAGCCTGGCACCAGGCCAATGATTAATCAGAACTAACATGTACAGAACAAATATTGTGGACGGGGCTTCAGGCTAGAAAGAAAGTATAACTAGATACAGCTTTTGCGAAATTGCCAAGTGAGTAGCAGGAGTTAATTAGGCCATAATCCTCTGGCCAAGCTCCCCTGGTGGCAAAAACAACAGCCTTTGTCTCAAACCATTCTGTCGAAGTTGGAGGAATATTCACATGTGAAACCAATTGATAAGTAAAGCATCGTTGAAAATATGTGAACTGATTCTGTGCCCAAGAACTAGTCATTAACCCATAACATAGCAGGTTTATTATTAATATTACTAATCCTTGCATTTGATATAGCACTTTTCACGTTTTTTTAGACATCTCGAAGCGCTTCACAGAATATACTGTAAAGTGAATTGAATGTTGTACATCTGTTGGCGAAATGCAGCAGCCAATTGCACACCGCAGTGTCCCACAAACAGTCTTGGATTTAAATGACCAATTTATTATAAGGTTTTTTTTAATGGATTATTTTTAAGCGTGTGGAGTAAGGAAATATGCCCAGTTTCGCCCTGCCTGGGTTCAAACACAGGCAAGTTCTCTAACCACTGTGTGGTTATGAATTATACAAATGTTTGCCATTGGCTCAATGCACACTTTAAGATCACAGATATCATAATTGCCCTGATTTTTCTTCAATCTTCCAGTAAAGTTGCTTTTTCTGATGATTTTTTAAAATTAAGACTCATCAGATAAGAATCCCACTGTTTTATATCCAAACAAAATTTGACCTTTTTTGTTGTCCAATGGACCTTTCGTGCATCTGCTCATTCAGTAACGGATCAGTAACAGTGCTGCCCCCAACATAAACCACACTATAAAGTGGCAGGTTTTCCTTATGAATTTGTAAACAAAATGTACAATAAATTGTCAGAAGTGCCGTCCTTCAGATGAGACATTAAATCAAGGTCCCATCTGACTGTTCAGGTGGACATTAAACATCTCACTGCACTTTTCAAAAATATCAGGTGTCCTGGCCAACAATTCTCCAGATAACATTGATCATTCACTTCTTGGATGTTTGTGACACATGGCTGTGTGCAAATTGACTGCTTTATTTGCCTACGAAATACACAATCACAACACTTTACAGTATATCCTATGAAACACTTTGAGATGTCTCAACATCGTGAGTAGGCTTTATGTCAAATACATGGATTATATATAGTCCTTGGGATGTCCTTCCAACACTACACAAATGTAATTTAAGAGTACTTCAATATGCGTAAACAAATATTTCCTGGAGTTTGTACACTACTCTGTGAGGTCGGTTTACCAAATAATTTCAATGACAAGACAAGCAGGGAAGGAAATTTGTGCTACATCGATTAATACAGATTAGAGAGGGGTGGGGTTGGTTGGGCAGAATATAAATTGAGACGTAACATAAAAATAGGTCTGAGGATGCAATACCAGTTGTAACTTGTTTTCTCTTCAGGCATTAATCAACTCCTGCAAAACAAACAACATTCAATGTTTTTTGCAATCTGAATGGATGTAATCTGCACTAAGTATATATTCAGAAAATCCATTTTAATGAAACAGCATGTGAGAGGCTAAACCCTATTAAAGATTTTTTTTGCAGAAATGTACTTGCGTTTCTGCAATCATCAATTCACTTTCTAAAATATTTATTTTCCTCTGTTTTAAGACTTCGCATTAACTAATCTTTTGTCAACGGAGATGTATTTATTGTAGCTCAATATAATTTTTTTCAGTCATTCACTGGTGGGTTTTAATGATCTCCACATGGACCGATTTCTCTTTTACAGAGAAAGAAGAAATCACAATACTGCAGTTAATCAGGTGAAAAATTACAGCTTAAGGCCAACATTATTGTTGATGCTTTGAAGAAACAAGAAGCCTAAACAATACCAAGTTCAATCAGTCTCTTTAATTTGGATCCTCAAAACCCTGCGAGTTCAAACATCATAATCAGTTTTGTAAAGTGGTACATTGGAAAATAGCAACCATATTATTTAAATTGGAAAATTACTGAATAAATTATACCGGAAGCATGCTCCATTTTAGTTAGCGCAGTGAATTTCCCTATGTGATAATTTTGCATCTTCAAATTACCTAGAATGTTTGCCATTAAGTGATAACATTTTTGAAGAGGTAGTATTTCTCAATCTTATGTATCTGTGAATCTGCTAAATATGGGCCCTATTCACTAAATGTTCCATGTCTGTAGAATTTTCTTGTGGGACAGAATAATAGTTTACAAATGTTTAACTTTTTTACCTCAGGATTACTATAATGTGCATGGTTTGTCATGCAGCTTTGTGAATTTCTCCTCAAAGAAGCCGTTTAAGCTTTCTAATGGTTTGTCAAATAGACCTGAATATGGGGTATGGAAAGCAGAAAGCATAACCTAGAGCGGAATACTGCTATAACTTGGGAGCAAAAATGTGGTAATCAACAAAATTGACCCTATCGGTACATGAAATTACTTGAAATCAACATCCAGTCAGACTATCAAAGAATACCTGCAATATAAACAAACCATCTTAGAATGGGGTTCTACTGTATTTATTTATACATTGCCTATATTGCAATCTTTACTATATCTCTCGTATTAATAATAATAATCCTTGCATTTGATATAGCGCTTTTCATGTCTTCTAGATGTCTCAAAGCGCTTTGACTGTATATTTGTGGGAGAAACGCAGCAGCCATTTTGCACACAGCAGTGTCCCAAACAAACAAGCCATGAATTGAATGACCCAATTATTTTTTTTGGAGGGATTATTATCAGGTTTATAGAGTAAGGAAACTTGCCCAAGGTTTAGTCTTGACCTGCCAGGAATTGAACCTAGTTCTCTTGCTTTTAAGGCGATTGCTCTAACCACTGAGCTACAGGACTCCACGATAAGTATTCTGTCTGCAGTGGTACATTTACACTTTAAAAAAAAACTTACTGTACGGCAAACGGGATAGTCTGCAAGCAAACAATAACACCCACCAGCTTCTTAAAGAGAAAAGGCTTCATAATTGAGGCTGTATTTGGGAATTTACCCCATGTAGAATTTCTCCACAACAGTTGGTGACTGGAGGATGATGAGCACAAATTCTGAGCTTGTTGGCGTTACAATGTGTTGAGGCTGCATTACAGCATGTATCTATCTGTATTTGGTTATCTCTAAACTCTCTTTGTAGTGTGCTTTCTTTCAAGATTGCCTTGAGCATTACACAGTCCTGGCCGTTAACTTCGCCATCGGCCCCGTCACTGGCCATTAAGACATTCTGCTTCAATTCTCTGGAATTCTATCTTGGAGACCACCTTTGAATCATTTGTTCATTCATTCGATTGGTCTCTCCTTCCCTTCCTTCCTTCCTTCAAGGCAACTTCCAAATGTACCTATTTGACTGTATACTCAGTCATCTTTCTTCTTCCCACCTCCCGTGGTTCTCACCCCCAGTTTTGTCTATGCAGCATTATGAAACACATTGATTCCACCCAATGTGAAATGAGAAATATAAATGTAAGTTGAATCATACTGTACTGAACATGAATCAGAGGATAATAACTCAGGCTCTCTGCAAGCTGTTCACAACTTAGCTTGGAGTCACCAGGTAGCTGCTGGGCAGGAATTACATATATGATGTACAACTCCAGATGGAGGGACACATTAGTTTATGCATTTCTGATGAAGATTGGATTAAACTATTCTAATGGACTCCCTTTTACCATCCATTTAGTGGGGACAGATGTGAACTTTTCACTGCAGGAAAAGGTGTCCATGCCAATGCATTGATTAGCAATACATGCAACATGGTGTGAAATAGGTCAAACCCTCTCTAACAAGATCCTTTCATATGTACAGTGCACAGAAGGCTGTAGAGGTTATTTTTGTATAATTGGTGTCTGAATGGAAGCTAGAGGTTGACCTATTTCACACCACATTGCATGTGTTGATTGAAGTCTGAAGATGAATTTATTTGAAACATCTTGCAAGCCGTTTGTTCCCTATGTAGCTCTCATGCATTTTGCTCCATGTTATGAGTAGCAAAGAGTCATTTTCCACCCAGCATGACTAGCAGTCAAGTAGTTAGCTGGAGATGTGTTTCCTCACTTTCTTCAGAGGCTAAATCAAACATCACAGTAAATAGAGTACGAGCCACATTTTCAAATTTTTCCATTAAGTTGTAAACATTACTGTTTATAGATGTTGGAATATTGCTTCTTTTCATCCAAAGTGACCATTTTATTCATCAGAATGGCTCACTAGAGATTATCTTCCAAGTGTTCTGAGCTTCCAAACAAAATGGCCTAGAGCCAAGCAGAGTGAGGAGGGAACTAAGTGAGGTGGAACAGAGTGAGATTTCTGTTTGGGAATTATGTAAGAATAGGAATTCGGTGCAGAGGGGGAAGAAGGTGCAGGTCAGAAGTTGTAAAGAAGAAACAAAACTACCAAGCGCCTGGACAAGAGGTCACATTCCTGAGGCACTACGTATTAACTATTAAAGAGTGTGAGCAAGGGAATAAAAAATGTGAAATTACTTGTTTTACCTATTTACCCCCAAATTGTTAATGGTAAAATAGACTAAGGAGAAAATAAGTGTGTGAGAGAGAGAGAGAGAGTGGGACAGGGGGAAGATATATTATAAAACATGTCTGGACACCTGGCAGGGCAGATGAGACCCATTCCATGCACATGTGTGTGCCATGTGGGAACCTGGGTGTCCATATAAACAAATCTCTGAAGGTGGCAGAACAAGTAAATAAAACTGTTAAAAAAAAGCATACAGGATACTAGGATTTATAGATAGGGGCATAGAATATAAAAATCAGGAGGTTATGATGAATAGTTATAAATTGCTGGTTAGACTTCATTTGGAATACTGTGTTCAGTTCTGGGCACCACACTTTAGGAACGGTGTAAAGGCATTGGAGAAGTACAAAGAGGATTTACCAGGATGGTGGCAAGAATGAAGGACCTTAGTTATGAGGAGAGGTTAGTGGAATTAGGATTATTCTCCCTAGAGCAGAGAAGATTAAGAGTGGATTTAATAGAAGTTTTCAAGATCATGAGGGGAGTTGATAGGTTGAACCAGGAAAAACTGTTTCCACTGGCATGTGAGTCAGTAACCCAAGGACATCGATTTAAGATAGTTGTTAAAAGAAACAGGAAAAAAAATTTCACCCAATGAGTTGTTTGGATCTGAAATGCATTACCTGAAAGGGTAGTGGAAGCCAATTCAGTAACAACTTTTACGAGAGAAATAGACGGGTATTTGGGGAGGACAAAATTGTAGGCATTTGGAGAAAAAGCGGGCCAGTGGGATTGAGTTGGACAGCTCTTTTTGGAGCTATGCAGACACAATAGGCCGAATGGCCTCCTTCTGTGCTGTATGATTATATGATTCATTTCATATTGGCTTTTGTACAATTCAAAAGGCTTTTAAACTTGATAATATATTGCAGTGGAATCACAGAAAGCAGAGCCTGTAAGTGAACGAGAGACTGAATGTCAGCTGAAATTATTGTAATTAGAAAATGCACAAATGTTCAAGGTATACCAAGGGAAGGAATTTTTTGACTTGAAAAACTTTAGCTCCTAACAATCTAGACCATAAAATTATACAAGTGCCCCTGCAATTTTTTCTCTGGCGTATCACGGAGAAATGCAGAACTAATAGAGTAGTGATAATGGGTGACTTCAACTATCCCAACATAGACTGGCAGAATAGTAGAGTAAAGGGCAAGGAGGGAGAAGAATTCCTGAAGTGTGTGCAGGACAACTTTCTTGATCAGTATGTTTCCAGTCCAACGAGGAAGGAAGCATTGCTGGATCTAGTTTTGGGAAATGAGGTAGGGCAAGTTCAACAAGTTCTGTAGGTGAGCATCTAGGGAATAGTGACCACAATATCGTTAGATTCAGAATAATTATGGAAAGGGATAAGGAACGATCACAGGTGAGGACACTCAACTGGAAAAGGGCTAATTTCAATGAGTTGAGGTGGGACCTAGCCAAGGTGGATTCGAAAGAAAAATTGGCAGGTAAGACAACTAACGAGCAGTGGGCAGCGTTCAAAGAGGAGATAGTTCAGGCACAGGTCAAAAGCATCCCCACAAAGGTGAAATGTAAGGCATCCAAACCTCCCTGGATGACTAAGGAAATCGGGGCCAAAATAAAACAAAAAAAAGAGGCTTATGATAAGTGTCAGGCTCAAAATTCAGAAGGGAACAAAGCAGAATATAGGAAGTGTAGGATAGAACTAAAAAAGGAAGTTAGAGGGGCAAAGAGACTGCATGAAAAACAATTAGCGAGTAAGATTAAGGGGAACCCTAAGGTTTTTTACCAACATATTAAGAGTAAATGGTTGGTCAAGGAGAGGGTGGGGCCAATTAGGGACCTAGGAGGAAATCTCATTGTGGAGGCAGAGGGCATGGCTGATGTACTGAATGAGTACTTCGCCTCTGTCTTCACAAAAGAAAATGATACAGCCAATGCCATGGTATTAGAGGAGAGGGTAGGAGAAATGGATAGAATAATTATAACCAGAGAGGAAGTGCTAAAAAGGTTGACGTCGCTCAAGGTGGATAAGTCACCTGGTCCGGATGGGATGCACCCTAGGTTACTAAGTGAGGCACGGGAGCAAATAGCAGGGACTCTGGCCACGATCTTTCAATCTTCCTTGGACACAGGGGTCGTGCCAGAGGACTGGAGGATAGCTAATGTTACTCCCTTGTATAAAAAGGGGCAGAAGGACAAGCCTGGTAACTACAGACCAGTCAGTCTAACGTCGGTAGTGGGCAAACTTCTAGAGTCCATAATCAGGGACAAGGTAGATCTTCACTTAGAAAGATATAGGCTAATAAAGGACAGTCAACATGGATTTGTTAAAGGCAAATCTTGCCTTACAAATCTGATAGAATTTTTTGATGAGGTAACGGAATGGGTGGATAATGGTAGCGCAGTTGATGTAGTTTACATGGACTTTCAAAAGGCATTTGACAAAGTGCCACATGAGAGACTTATTATGAAATTAAAGGCCCATGGTGTAAAAGGGACAGTGGCAGCGTGGATCCACAACTGGCTGCGAGACAGAAAGCAGAGAGTTGTAGTGAGCGGCTGTTTTTCAGATTGGAGGGAAGTGAGCAGTGGTGTGCCACAGGGATCGGTTTTGGGACCATTGCTGTTTGTAATCTACATCAATGATCTGGACTTGGGTGTACGGAGTACAGTTTCCAAGTTTGCAGATGACACTAAGATAGGGAGAATAGTAAACAGTGAGGAGGATAGTAGCCATCTGCAAGAGGATATAGACAAATTGGTAAAGTGGGCAGACACATGGCAGATGAAGTTTAATGCAGAGAAGTGTGAGGTGATGCATTTTGGGAGAAGAAATGAAGGGAGGCAATATAGGCTAGATAGTACAATTGTAAATGGTGTAAAGGAACAGAGAGACCTGGGGATTTGTGTTAGTGACTCATTGAAGGTGGCAGGACAGGTAGACAAGGCTGTTAAGAAGGCATATGGGATACTAGGCTTTATAAATAGGGGTATAGAGTACAAAAGTCAGGAAGTGCTGACTAACCTCTATAGGACTTTGGTGAGGCCTCAGCTGGAATACTGTGTTCAATTCTGGTCACCACACTACAGAAAGGATGTGAAGGCATTGGAAAGGGTACAACGAAGATTTACTAGGATGGTGCCAGGATTGAGGGACTTCAGCTATGAGGAGAGGCTAGATAGGCTAGGGTTATTCTCTCTGGAGCAGAGAAGATTGAGGGGAGACCTACTAGAGGTTTATAAGATCATGAGGGGTTTCGACAGGGCAAATAGAGAAAAACTATTTCCACTCGTGGGTGAATCTGTGACTCGTGGTCACAGATTTAAAATAGTTTCAAGGCGCAGTAGAGGGGAGCTGAGGAGAAATGTTTTCACTCAGCGAGTTGTTCGAATCTGGAATGCATTGCCTGAAAAGGTGGTGGAGGCTGATTCGATAACAACTTTTAAAAGGGAATTAGATCTTTATTTAGGGAGAACGGGTCTATTAGGCTATGGGGAGCGGGCAGGGCAGTGGGATTGAATCGCTCTTTTCAAAGAGCCGGCACAGACTAGATGGGCCGAATGGCCTCCTTTTGTGCCGTAAAATTCTATGATTCTATGATTCTATGATGAGACACAGTACTTTACTGTGGTGTCCTGTAACTCAGTAGTTAAAGCCTTGCCTTGTAAGCGAGAAACCTGGGGTTCAATTCCAGGCAAGGCAATACCTTAGGCAAGTTTCCTAACTCCACATGCCTGATAATGATCCTTCAAAAAAAACTGGGTCATTTCAATCCACAACAGTTTGTGGGACATTGGTGTGCGCAATTCGCTGCCACATTTTGCCCACAAAATATACAGTCAATTCACTTTACAGCATATTCTGTCAAGCACTTTGAGATGTCTGGAAAAAGCGTGATATCAAGTGCAAGAATTATTATTTCAGTGCCTTGGGACGTCCTCCGACATGAAAGGCGCTGTACAAATTTAGTTGTTGATGTGTAGGAATAACACAATTTAGCTAAATGTGCACAAAACTTAAATAAATAACTGTGTTTGGATGCAAGGTTATTGCTTCATTTACTGGTAACAATTTTACAAGACATTGTAAAGTTGTAATTTAAAATAACTGAAAATATTGCTGCGAAATTCCATGCTAGATTCATGCATTGTTGCATGTGAATCTATGGATACAATTCTCTCCTTTCTCCCATTTATAATAGCACAGTAGCCATTTGTGCTTGGTGATATTTAATCCACATTTATTCAATGTGTGAAACAACACATATAAAAAAGATTACATATAATCTTCAAAAACAGAATCGTTATTACCCAATTCCCAGAACTTTCTAAGGAGTTGAATTTCCATATTGATGAGCATTTCACAAGAGATATTGCAACAATTACATTTAATATAAGTTTTAATTATTGTAAAGATGAGAAGAAAAATTCAGGTAGTGATATACCATCAGATAGGTTTGAATGAAAACTACTTTTCCGTCTATTCAATCTCATCCTTCCACAATACACACCCTAACACCCTTCATCTTGGTCCTCAATTTCAAAGCTCTCCATGGCCTTGCTCCCCACCTCAGTGACCTCCTAATGCCCTACCAACCTGACCGTTCCATCTGCTCAGCAGACTCCGGCCTGCTTCACGTCCTCCATCTTGCCTGCCCCACCATTGGCGGGCTGACCTTCAAGCACTCTGCCCCCATTCTTTAGAATTCCATCACACAGTCCCTCTGCCTCATTACCTCCCTAGCCCCCTGCAAGACACATCTCTAGACCTTCATCTTTGACCTATTTGGTCACCCTCCTCCCCCCCACCCTTTACCCTCCCTAATCCCGATCCTCAGCAAGGGTCTGAAACATTGATTTTCCAATGTCTCCCGATGTGAGAGGTGCTATACAAAAATGTAATTTTGTTGTGACGAAGGGTTGTAGACCCGAAACATTGACTCTTTCTGCATTCTCCATGGATGCTGTTTGACCTGCTGAGTTTCCCCAGCAACTTTTGTTTTTGTTTCAGATTCCCAGCATCTGTAGTATTTTGTGTTTAATTTTGTTATTGTTCAGCTACAACATCTAGCTATTTCTTAAACAAGCTTTGTGTCACAGTCTCAACTGCCTCTCCAGTTATTAATTGGGTCTGTATAAAGAAATATTTCTGTTGTTTTTCCAGATATTTTCCTTTGCAATCTATTGTATCTTATTTTGTTTCAGCATATCTGAAAATATTGTTCTTGGATAACTTTATTAATCCCGTGAAGAGTCTTTAGAGCTCCAACAATAACAACAACTTGCATTGATATGGTACCCTCCATGCCAGGAGGAATTTTGTGAATATTGGAGGAGGGGAGATCAGCGAGTAAGGAGTTAGAGTCCAGCTGAGAGGTGACAAAGGCATGGACAAGCGTATCGTCAGTTTTGGAGGTGAGTCATTGTCAGAGATGGGCAATGTGGTGGAGGTGAAAGAAAGCAGTGTTGTTCAGTGTCGGATGTGGGGGAGGAAGAATAACTGGGAATTGATCCTTATACCAAACTGTGCAGGGATTTGGAGAATGCTAAGGATAGGTCAGGTAGGTTGAGGAGGTTGGAACCATGTGACAGAAGATGTCGACGGGAGCCAAAGAGTATAGCTTCCGTCTTGTTGATGTTTATCTGCAGGAAATTTGCACTCATCCTACTGGCTGACAAAATGGCAGACAGCTAATAGATCATCAACGAACTGAGGGTCACAGCTGGATGTGGAAAAGTAGACGGGAGTGTCACCTGCATATATGTGGAAATTAACCCCGTGTCTTTGGATGACATCACTGAAAGGGAGCATGTAGATGAGGAAGAGAAGGGAGCCAAGGATGGAACCTTGGGGTACCCTGCAGGTGACTAGGTAAAAACAAGAAAGAAAGCCATTTGCAGAAATGTAGTGCTGGTGGTTTGTAAAGCAAGACTTGAACCAGGAAAGTGCAGTCCCACTGATGTGGATGATAAGTGGTGGAGGAGAATGGCGGAATGACATTGTTGAAAACAGCGAAGAGGTCCATGAGGATAAGGAGGCAGATGGAGTCCTGGTCACAGGTAGAGAGGCCATTGTTTGTGACTTTCATGGGCACTGTATCTGTCTTGTGGGTAGAGCGGAAACCGGACTGAAGGGGTTTGAGTAGGGTGTTGAGGGAAAGGTGTGCGGCAACAATGTGTTCTAGAGCTTTGGCAGGGTCTCTGAGGTCCTTGCCGATACTTCTTTTCAAAGCTGAAGAGCCTTTATTTATTTATCCATTGCTCACAGATTACATTTATGGAGCGCCGTATACATCAGGAGGACATCCCAAGACGATAAAAGTAAGCTGACACTTTTGGGGAGCACTGCAATGTCAGATATAATAACATTTGGGTGGAACATTAAGCCTGAGATCCTCTCTGTCTGTTTTTTAGACTGAGGTTAAAGATTCCATGATATTATTCAAAAGGGAAATACTTGTATACAGTTGATTCTTTCTTTAGGTTATATAAAACTAAGATTTTCTTTTTGTACAGGAAATGGCAAAAACAACAACAAAATTACACTTGTATTGTGTATTTCATGTCTGGAGGACGTCCCAAGGTGCTGAAATTAAGAAGGTGCAACCACCAACTAATTAACAATGATTGAGACTTGCAAAGTTTGACCGAGGTCATTGGTTAAAGTTCTAGAGAGCTTAAGAGAATGTATTGGAGGCACTAGTGTACAAGCTACAGATTTTGTATCAATTCCATGCACCAACACCCTGGAATGTGATTGACACAAATTCATCAATTGCTTTCTGTTCTTGGCCTTCGCATTTTTTTTGCACTTTTCCTTCATTCTTAAAATATTCTCTAACCTTGACAAGCATGATTTGTGATAGGAAAGCATGGATAATCTCTCAGCCTCAGGTCCCTGTCTATGCTTTTGCAAGTAGCCAAACCTTTATATGCTCACAGTCAGAGCCGTCTTGTTTTTCAAAGTCACGACAAGGCCACAAAGTACTCAGTTAAGATATAAGAGACATTTCCTATTGGTGGCTGTCACCTTGTGTTAGTTCTTTGAGGAACTGAAGTATATTGGAGTACTTTTTTTGTATAAATTTTATTTTTAGCTTGTCTTGATAATTCCTCCATCTACAGTGAGTCTATTGCTTGAAGTATATCATGCTACATACATTGTTGTACTAATTGAAGGGCCTTCCAATATGCTTGCTGCTGCTTATGTCAGTTACCGGTATTAACAGATTGCATTGGTTTCTGGTAGTTAATATGTATTGCCTTGAATAACCTTCTGTTCCCAACTCACTATCACTATACGACTACTACTAATAATAATAATAGTAATCCTTGCATTTAACATAGCACCTTATCACATCATTGAGATGTCTCAAAGTGCTTCAAGAATATATTGTAAAGTGATTTCACTGTATATTGTGGAAAAATATTTTAAGTATTTTAATATTATGGCACTTCATAGAATAAATATACCATAGTGTACAGTGACTGTATATTTTGTGGGTGAAATGTAGCAGCCAATTGTATATAGCAGTATCCCACAAATAGTCATGGATTAAGTGACCAAATTATTTATTATATTTTTTAGTTTATTTAAAGTGAAAAGACACGAAAAAGCGATCTGGAATTCAGCTAACCACTGGGTTCCTACTTACTGCTGGTAAACAGAGATGTGCAGAGTAAGGAAACATGCTTAAGGTTTCGCCCTGCTTGGGAATCAAACCCGGATCTTGCTTGCTGGTGAGTGCTTTAACCAATACACTGCAGGACTTCACATTCACATCAAAAAAAAGGATGACATTGCATTTACCTGTAGATTCCTCACTGCCTCTGTAAGAGTCTTGAGAAGCACCTTCTGAGTGAGGATTCTTATCCTCTGAAGGAATCACACTGCTCACTTACCCTCAAATCCTAGGCCTACGCAACACTACTGTACTTTGGAGGAAACATGTGAGAAATACTGATTTGCTGAGGCAATATTCTGTCATATAATTTGATGAAATTCCACATGAAAGACGTAATTCAAATGCCCTTTGACTTGTATCTTTGACCTCCACAGTGTAAAGTGACATTCACTTCAGTGTTATTTGTATGACACTGCTTCGAACAAAAAATGGTGCTGCGTTTGCCAAGATATACACAGTCACTACACTTCACAGTAAAAGGCTGTGAAGTGCTTTGAAATATTTTGATGAGTGTGATAAACCACTGTATCAAACGTAAGGATTATTAATGCCATCAAATTTTGCAGCATTCTTTATTGAGTCAGTCAAAACTAAGTCTCAGTGTATCCATCCAGCTAAATCTTTTTTTCCTTCATAGGTTTTAGAAGCAGCCATTAAAAAAAAAGATAGCAAGTAATTTTTGTTTTGTGCATATTTGGCCCTACATGGGACTTTGTATTTTAGCATTTTTTTTCCCACTTTGATTTGCAGAGGAGGGACTACATTCAAACTTTCCCTGGCCAAACAAAATAAAATTTTAGTCGCCTCAATGGTACGCTGCTCTCTTGACAGTTTATAACAGCATTAAATATAGAATGCCCCAATATATTTGGTTTTCTTTTAAAAAAAACTGCATTGCTTAATTTGGCTTTCAGCACCTACCAGTCTCCATTTGAAACATATCTGTCTTTTAATTTACCCATGATTTAAAAATAGTTTCAAAGGACAATTTCAGAACAGATACCAGGAAGATCCTCTTTAGTCAGAGAGTAATTAACAACAAGAACAGGTTGTCATGAAAGTGGTAAAGGCCAGGATACTGGAGTCATTTCAAAAGCATTAAACAGTGAGGTGACACTCTGGAGGGATGAGATCTGATGGCCTGGAAAGCTTTTTTCACCCGAACCATTTTGTGATCTTGTGGTTTGATATTACAGTAAACCTTTGTTATCCAGCACCCTCGGGACCTGACCGGTGCCGTTTAATCAAATATGACAGATATTTGAGTGGCAAGTTGCCGAAAATCCAACAATTTTTTTAATACATATTTTAAAACATACCATATTAATAACAGATTATATAATAACAGAATATTGTATGGATACTTACCAATAAAGCATTCCAACGCACTTGGTAAAATGATCGGTAAAAAAGCAGTCCAGCATTCGGTAAGTTTAATAAGTGCGCCTGTGCACTAGGGTCCGGTGATATATCGATATATCGCTCAAACCCGATATAATTTTCATATCGATATGCTGATATAGACATTTCAAAAATATTGATATATCAAAAAATTGATATATCGAGGTAAAAAATCGGGATGCGAGCACACTGAACTACAAGACCCAGAATGCTCATCTCTATACACAATGCACAGACCGAGGTGCAAAGCCACCATATTGTATTCATAGTCCTCAAATACAATATACAGGTATGCAAGCGGTGGGGGGGGGGGGGAGAGAGAGACGGCTGGGTGGGGGGGGGGGTGAGGGGGAGAGAGATGGCAGGGGGGAGGGGGAGAGAGACGGCTGGGGGGAGGGGGAGAGAGACGGCTGGGGCGGAGGAGAGGGGGAGAGGGGGAGAGAGACGGCTGGGGGGAGGGGGAGAGAGACAGCTGGGAGGAGGGGGAGCGAGATGGCTGTGGGTGGGGGAGAGAGACGGCTGGGGGGGGAGGGAGAGAGAGACGGCGGGGGGAGGGGGAGGGAGAAAGAGACGGCTGGGTGGGTGGTGGGGGAGAGAGACGACGGGGGTGGGGGGTGCGAGAGAGGGACGGCGGGGGTGTGGTTGGGGGGAGAGACGGGGTGGATGTGATAATATAAAGATAGATAGAGATGGGGGGGAAGTGAGAGAGGAGAGAGGGAGAGAGACACAGAGACACACAGACAGAAAAACACAGAGATGGAGAGAGTGAGAGACACAGAGATATTTACCTCCTGAGGAGATGCACTCCGAATGCGCGCGCCACGCGCGCATGCGCAGTATGAAAAACCCGAAAATATCGATATTTCGGTATATCTCGATATGAGCCCATCGATATATTTAATCGGAAAATTTCCATATCGACGGACTCTACTGTGCACGCATTGCACGCATGTGCAAAGTGAGCGTACCGCGAGTGTCCCGGATGGCTATGGTATGAGATCCGGTTGCTGGAATGGTGAATCGTATTGGGAGATACCGGTTGGTTGAGTATGCCAGTCGATTGGGTACCGGATAAACAAGGTTTTACTGTATATCTTATCATATTGGAACATCTCAATGTGTCTAATGATTTTAAGGACTTCTAATGTCAGCAAATACGGCCACTAATCTGAACAAGAAATATTTGATAAACAGCAATGAGATGAATGTCCAAATCTAAGAAATCAGATCAGTGCACATCCAGAAACCAACTGACCATGGTTGGTCAGTTCTGTATGGGGAAAGGAAAGACTTTTGGCTAACATTTTATTTCATATTTTTGACTATACATTATTGAACTACGTACAGATATAAATAACATAAATCAAATTGATTGTTGCTTTGTTTATAAAAATATTCTTTTAACACATTTTTCATAAGATTACTGCAGCATTTAATAGAATCATTTGTTCTCTCCTCTGGTAAATAGGTACATCAGTATTATAACTATAAAACATGTGTAATTCAAATATCATCCTACAGTCTCTGTACTGCATCACCTAGTCAGAAACATAAAGATTTCATACACAACAGTGAGGCATTATTCCATTCACTTTAAACACATAAACAGCATAAATAACTAGCACATTTCTGTCCTCTCCTGATATGTGCATGAGAATCAGTACACATTTCCTCATGGTCAGTTAGTTTCTGAATGTGCACTGACCTAATTTCTTTATCATTATGACCACTGTCTACTTGTGGTTTGTTAAATCAATTTTTTCAGAACGCCAATCACCTGGAGATAGGATACTCTGAGAGATATACACAAGAGCTCTTTCTGACAAGCAGCTGAATGCTGTCATTTCAGTGCACTGATAAGAAGCCCAGGGTACAATAATTAGGAAATTTGTAGATATGAAACAATACCACATGATAACTGTTTCTACAAATCCCAAATGGGATTTGGAAAAGTGTTCATGTCAGATGGGAATATAAGGAGGTTGACATTTACTTACCAAAAAGCCTAATAAAAAATGTAGAAGTTAAGAAGCAAATGCGAATGACTACTCAGTGTTACACAGGAAGATATCCATCTTCGGTGATGAAAAGGCTGCTGGCAGGCATGAACAACCTTCATATGCTTTCTGCTGGTAGCAACACAGGCGTGTTTTAGAATGGGAAAGAAATGTCAGAATTGTCTTGACCAATATTATTCTAAATATGATCATCCGTTGACTTACAATTGATGACATGCTTAGTGTTCAGTAATGCCTGCAGATAGCATAGTATTTTCATTTACCTGATAGACATTTGTATTCAGATTTCTATTTACTAGAGCTCATTATTTATCAGTGAAGTATGTAATGATTTCAAACCTGTGCATGGTTTGCTGCTCTTGAAAATGCAACCATATTTTCCAGTTTGACTTAACAGCTAGGAATTACAGGGATTATGAAATCGCTTACTTACAGATAAAGATATCCCATTCAAATGGGTGCAGTATTCAATCAAAAAAAAACTTAATGATGAAATATCATGTAAATTGAAGTTCCCTTGAAGATATTTTTCTGCATTTTTTATCGGTCAACTTGTCACACACAAATGGGAACAATTCCAGCTTCAGTTGAGAATTAATGTTTAAGCTTTCTTATGTTCTTGTCTCCTGTGCAGTTAATATATTTTTTCACTCACCTCAAGTGATGTATATAGTTTATTTGTTTTTGATTTTTCCATTGGATATGATAATAATAATTCTGGCAAATTCTTGCTTTTCAAATCTTATCGACGTCTCAAAGTGCTTCACAGAATATACTGTAAAGTGAATTGACTGTATATTTGTGGGTGAAACGCAGCAGCCAATTGCACACAGCAGTGTTCCCACAAACAGTCGTGGATTGAAATGACCAATTTTATTATTGTGATTTTTTGGGGACGGATTATTATTGGGTGTGTGGAGTAAAGAAACTTGCCCAAGGTTTCACCCTGATCAAACACAGGTCTCACGCTTATACGGCGAGTGCTCTAACCACTGAGCTACAGGAGCTAGTAAGAATAAAATATTGATAGAAATATGAAATGATGATAAAAGGGGAAACAAGGCTAAGTCATCTGAGAACACAGCTGAATGAGGGCAGATGCTTTTTTATGAACTTTTTTACCTGTACTTTTCTTTGTGAAAAGACAAAACACATGAACATTCACATTTATTCATTGCTAGTTATGCAGAAATGCACATTTCTGGGTCATTAGAAACATTAAACTGTAACATTTTAGAACAACATCAATTTGTATTTTTATAGTGCCCTTCACGCAGCGTAGAGTCTCAGAGCATTAACACAGCACATTTGCCCCATTGTGTCTATGCTGATTCTTTGAAAGAGAAATCCCAAATATGTGTCATTTGTCCATATTCATGTAAATTACTCCTTTTAGATATCCATCTAGTTTTATCTTGAAAACCAATATGGATCGGTCTCCAAACACCACTCCTAATTCCATATCCTGATAACTCTCTAATTCGTATAAAGGAACTTAATTTTGGTATAAGGGACACCATCTTTATTCTTACAGAATACAGAAAATGTGGAGTGCAGCTCACATTGAAGAAGGGTGTAAGAAATTTTAAAATCCCGATCTTTCCCTTCCCTCCTTTGGTAATTATGCTAAATTGACCATTGCTAATTATCTTATCAATGACCTACCCATGAGTGGAAACATTTCTTCCTATCTACTCTATGAAAACCCGTCATCATTTTAAGGATCCTCTATCATCTTTCCCCTCAACTTTCTCAGCTCCAGTGAAAACAAACCCAGTTGTTCCAGCCTCTGGAAATTAGGTATTATTTAAAAGCTTTGGCAGAAATTTCCAATTGATAGAGAACAAACATTTTGTTTTATACTATGAATTATTATATTCCTGAAGAAATATATTTCAATTGCACAATTATACTTAACATATTATATGAAAATATAATGAATGGAGACAAAAAGGTTGTGAGAAAAAAAATTTAAGTGCTGTTTAGGGGTAATTTAATTTAGTAATTTTATTATTTTGACACTATCTATAATTATAATTATTGGTAATAATTTTCCCAATAGACTTCATTGAAGGTTTAGCTTTGACATATAACTCAAATCTCCCTGTGAGGCATGTGCTTAACAATCTTCTGTTAAAAGCTTGCTTCTTGCTGCTCTCATGTGGTGAGAAAGGTAGTAAGAAGCAATGCACATGTATAATGCACACAAACTCAAGCATCACACACAACTCTGACAAGCACATCCATAAAAGCATTCTGAAAAAAAACCCTCATATGAACCCTATTGTAGTGTATAAACCACCTTCCCTGCATTCTTACTATGTTGAAACCCAAACTCGTAACAATGATGGTCTGCTTGAATCTTAGAAAAAAATGTTGTTCGATGGAGCGATGATCAATCAACACATCAATAAAATAGAAAGGTTCAACATAGCAGGAACGGAATAGCTGAAAACTCACCCACAATGGTGGGGCGGGATGGGTGGGGGACATGAAACAGGTTGGTTTTCACCGAGCAGAAGAATATGCGAAGCACACAGGAATGGGATTCCTGTGGCACACCATTGCTCACTTCCCTCCAGTCTGAAAAACAGCCGCTCACTACAACTCTCTGCTTTCTGTCTCACAGCCAGTTGTGGATCCACTCTGCCACTGTCCCTTTTACGCCGTGGGCCTTTAATTTCCCAATACGTCTCTCATGTGGCACTTTGTCAAATGCCTTTTGAAAGTCCATGTAAACTACATCAACTGCGCTACCATTATCCACCCATTTCGTTACCTCATCAAAAAATTCTATCAGATTTGTAAGGCAAGATTTGCCTTTAACAAATCCATGTTGACTGTCCTTTATTAGCCTATATCTTTCTAAGTGAAGATCTACCTTGTCCCTGATTATGGACTCTAGAAGTTTGCCCACTACCGACGTTAGACTGACTGGTCTGTAGTTACCAGGATTGTCCTTCTGCCCCTTTTTATACAAGGGAGTAACATTAGCTATCCTCCAGTCCTCTGGCACGACCCCTGTGTCCAAGGAAGATTGAAAGATCGTGGCCAGAGTCCCTGCTATTTGCTCCCGTGCCTCCCTTAGTAACCTAGCGTGCATCCCATCCGGACCAGGTGACTTATCCACCTTGAGCGACGTCAACCTTTTTAGAACTTCCTCTCTGGTTATAATTATTCTGTCCATTTCTCCTACCCTCTCCTCCAATACTATGGCATTGGCTGTATCCTTTTCTTTTGTGAAGACAGAGGCGAAGTACTCATTCAGTACATCAGCCATGCCCTCTGCCTCCACACTGAGATTTCCTCCTAGGTCCCTAATTGGCCCCACCCTATCCTTGACCAACCTTTTACTCTTAATATGTTGGTAAAAAACCTTAGGGTTCCCCTTAATCTTACTCGCTAATTGTTTCTCATGCAGTCTCTTTGCCCCTCTAACTTCCTTTTTTAGTTCTATCCTACACTTCCTATATTCTGCTTGGTTCCCTTCTGAATTTTGAGCCTGACACTTATCATAAGCCTCTTTTTTTTGGTTTATTTTGGCCCCGATTTCCTTAGTCATCCAGGGAGGTTTGGATGCCTTACATTTCACCTTTGTAGGGATGCTTTTGGCCTGTGCCTGAACTGTCTCCTCTTTGAACACTGCCCACTGCTCGTTAGTTGTCTTACCTGCCAATTTTTCTTTCCAATCCACCTTGGCTAGGTCCCACCTCAACTCATTGAAATTAGCCCTTTTCCAGTTGAGTGTCCTCACCTGTGATCGTTCCTTATCCCTTTCCATAATTATTCTGAATCTAACGATATTGTGGTCACTATTCCCTAGATGCTCACCTACAGAAACCTGTTGAACTTGTCCTACCTCATTCCCCAAAACTAGATCCAGCAATGCTTCTTTCCTCGTTGGACTGGAAACATACTGATCAAGAAAGTTGTCCTGCACACACTTCAGGAATTCTTCTCCCTCCTTGCCCTTTACCCTACTATTGAGATGTCTCAAAGCACTTCACAGAATATACAGTAAAGTGAATTGACTGTATATTTGTGGGTGAAATGCGGCAGCCAATTGCGCACAGCAGTGTACCACAAACAGTTGTGGATTGAAATGACCAATGTATTCTTTTTTAGGGATTATTATTAGGCATGCAATAATCACATATAAATTATAAAATTTAGAGCCATTATATTATATATAATATGTGTTTGTGTGTTGGACATTTAATAAGTAAGATTCAAAGTTTTAATAATTTGCAAATAAATGAACAAAATGAGAATATTTGTAAATTTTGACACATTTTGTAATTCAGTTTTAACTTCTCACATACACACAGATACAGAAACACACACACACACAACTATATATACATACACAGACACACATACATAAATACACAGACACACACAACTATATACTGTACTGTATACATATACTATACACACACATATACATTGATATACACAATCTCCCACACACGTACATCTACACTGTATCCAGATGTACATGTGTATATACGCATATAAGTCCACACATACGTTTTGTGCATAGCTTTTGCTATGTCTTATCTGACGTAACCCATTCACATACACTTGCCATCAATATGAGAAGGATTGGCTGCTAGCTGCATGAATGTTTTACCAGTCATGAAGTTGGATGGTATCAAGCTTGGCTGTAGGTCTTTAAGTAATTAGACAATAATTGAGCATATACAACAGTCCATCTCTGCAGAAACCCCAGTAGGGATGTCATATAGGTGGAGAGGATACAGCGCAAATTCACTGGGATCTGCCAGATACAACATAGTCTATAAATGAAAAGAAACTATCTGATTTGGGGCACATAATTTTTTAAGAATAACTTTCCTCACACAGAGTGATGTTAGGATTTGGAATTATTAATCACAGGCTGTCATTGAGGGTGGATCAATAGAGGATACTGGGCTATATTGCTATATCAATATAGTGTATTATGCTAACTCCCTACTTGCCAGTCTTCTCAACTCTTCACTCGACAAGTTGCAGAATATTCAGAACTCCATGATCCTACCACCCTCAGCCTCACCCGGGTCCATTTGCTCCTCAACCCTCAGAGGGTAGAGATCAAATTCCTCATCTTACCATTCAAAGCTATCCACGGCCTTCTCTTCCCTACTTCGGTGAACTGCTAATTCCATACCGATCTGTCCCTTCGCTCCGCTTAGCAGGCTGTAACCTGATCCACTTTGCCTGCCCAGTCTGCCCCACCATCTGTATTCAGGACTTCAGCCTTTCCACCCCCATCCTTTGGAACTCCATCCCACAGTCAATTCACCTCACTGCCTTCCTTGCTTCCTTCAGGGCCTTCCATCGTCCTCCCAATGTGAAAGGCATTCTAGAAATGTAATTTTGTTGTTGCGGTTGTTCAAGGCATTTCTCAAGAACTCCTCTTTGATTGTATCTTGTCACACTGCTGCACCTATCCTCTTTGCCCCTCGTCCCATCCTGATTCTAATTCCCAGCTCAGGTCCAAATCCGTGACTGTCCAGCACTTTGGGAAGTCCTCCACTTGTAAAAGTTGATATATAAATGTAATTTGTTGCTATTGTCATTGTTCTTCTTATTGTTGTTGAGTTTAAATCCTGAAACATCATACCCAGGCTGTAATGTGCACTGATCACATCCCATCTTGACTGCTGCTAACAGTTCTGGTCAGCATGACATAAGAGGGATTACCCAGGCCCTAGAGGCAGTGCAGAGGAGAGCAAAGACGGTAATCCTTGGCTTTAAAGTAATGAGCTTTGAGCAACAATTACATAAACTATGCATCTTCTGGCATGAGAGAAGACAACTCAGAAGGCACCTAATAGAGCTGTATAAAATGTTTAATGGAATTGAAAAAGTAAACCTATATCAATACTGTAGGCTGCAACAAGACAGGAGAACAAGAGCAGGTTTAGGGCTGAAAGGGACGATTTCAGGACAGATACCAGAAAGGTTATCTTTGCATAGAGGATAATCAAAAATGCAGTGAATGATAGACAGTGAGATGGGTGCTCTGGAGATTCTAAAATGAATTGGATTGAGAATGAAAAACATGGAAATAGAACTGAAATGTTGGATTAATGGAAAGGACAAGCAGAAAAGGCACAGACATAATGGAGTAAATCACCTTTCTAGTGGAACATTTGTATATGTTTCTATGTGTTGAATACCTAATCAGCTAAAAATAATAAACTGATAAGAATAATAAAAGTGGTTTATAATTACTGTAATTTAGGAAATTACAAAAACTCTGTCATGAAACAGTTGCAAAAATAATTTAACATTGAAGTCAAAATGTTAGTTAAAATTCTTGTATTGAAACATCTGTATAGGTACATCATCTAAAATTAAAGCAACTGCACAAAATATGGGATTACATGGAAAATCTACCTGATGATATTCTTAGGCACGTACTGATGAATTGATGGATTTAGAACATGGAATTCACAAATAAGGAGATAGTGTACAAATAGTCACTTCTGGTTTATGACTGAAATTATGGAACTTGCCATCAAATTGATAACATAATATTGGGGCATGAACTGGTCAATCCAGTAAAAGCCATTTTGTGGTTGCTATTTTATTTTCTGATCCTTTTGTCAGCCAATAACTCTCTTTTCAGCGCCTTGGGATGTCCTCCTGACGTGAGTGGCACTATACAAATGAGATTTATGACTTCTGAATGGCATCTTTAAATAGTCTACTCAGACCAATTAATTCTATACCTGTTAGAGATACAGTTCATAATCCTAATAATAATTATTGCATTTGATTTAGCACTTTTCACGTATTCTGGACCTCTCAAAGCGCTTCACAGAATATACTGTAAAGTGGAGTGACAGTATATTTGTGGGCAAAATGCAGCAGCCAATTTCCACAAACAGTCGTGGATTGAGTGACCACATTTTTTTTCATGAGGGATTATTATCAGGAGTGTGGAGTAAAGAAACTTGCCCAAGGTTTCTCCCTGCTGGGAATCAAACCCAGGTCTCTCACTTGTAAGGCGAATGCTCTAACCACTAAGCTACAGGTCTTCACAGTTATATTTTAGAACAGTTTTATCAATATTAACAACAAAATTACACATGTATAGTGCCTTTCATATCAGGAGGATGTCCCAAGGTGCTGGATGTTTGATAATATATTATAAAATATTTGTCCTTATTTTCTGATCTTGAATACAATTCTGATTATTTTCTGATCTTGGATACGGAGGTTCTGAAATAAACAAAAATCCAGCATGACAATTACACCCATTATTGAGAAAATAATAATGAAAATCCTTGTTTATTATATTCACCCTTTCACATCAGGAGGACATCTGAAATTGCTTCACATGATCCACTTTACAGCACAGTGACTGTACACTCTGTCTGTAAGTGACGCACAATTTGCACCAAGCAATGTCCCACGACCAGTTTCAGTCAGTTGTGTGAAAGCGGATCCTATTCCATCAAATGTTACTGAAATTCCAAAACTCATTCTATACAAAGAAATGTGAAAGGTATGGATAAAAGGAAGGAAATTGTTCTTTCAAAGAGCCAGCACAACCATGAACAGCTGGATGTGCTCCTTCTATACTGTAGATTTTAAATTACAGTGGTTCTTAGACATTTTATTACAGGAATTGTTTCAAAATAGCTGCAACTTTTCTTCTTCAACCAACTCAAAATATTAAAGTTTTCCTGTGACATTCTCCTGAATGTCAAGTTTTATTTTTGGAACTCACTTTGTCTTGCCTTCCTGTCACTCCGTGACTCAGATCTCATGGGGAAACTGATGTATTTTAGCTGTTATATATTGAGTACAAAAAAAGTCTGCAAGTTCCTGCTTTTACTGATAAAAGTTTACCCAAGACTAAACTGAATGACTCCAAAGCAGAGTAAAAGGATTTGCTAACCCTCTGAGGAGGAGAAGAGGAGGAGGAGGGGAGCAGGAGAGGTAGGATGGGTATCCAGGAGATTGAGATCAAATGGGTTGAAAGGTCTTCTTTATCCAAGCTATTGTGATCTTGTGAAGTCGGGCATGTTTCATGTCACCTGCATTATCTTGCAAACTAATCACAATCTCTTCGGCTGGACAAAATGCTCAGCCATCTTTGTTTGGGTAAACCGGAGGCCACAAATTTCTCATTGTGCAGAACTTGGTGTCAGCTGGTATCTACCCCTGAGTTTGGGATTCTGAACTCACATAGACTGAGCTGACACTCCAATGAAGTGCCTTGGGATGTCCACTCGATGTGAAAGGCGCTATATAAATGTAAGTTTTGTTGTTGTTGTTGTTGTTGTAGCGGAGTCCTGTAGCTCAGTGGTTAGAGCACTTGCCTTCAAAGCAAAATACCTGGGTTCAATTCCAGGCAACGACAACAAGAAAATTACATTTGTATAGGCAGGGCGAAACCTTGGGCAAGTTTGCTTACTCCACACACCTGATAATAATCCCTCAAACAAAAAACAATAATAAATTGGTCATTTCAATCCACAACTGTTTGTGGGATACTGCTGTGTGCAATTGGCTGCTGCATTTCACTCACAATTATACAGTCAATTCACTTTACAGTACAGTATATTCTGTTAAACACTTTCAGATGTCTAGAAGACATGATAAGGCGCTATATCAAAAGCAAGGATTATTATTATTGTTACATTATTGGAGGTGCGGTTCCTCCAATTAAATGTTAAACCATGTTCCTGTCTTCCTATCCAGGTGGACATTAAAGATTCCATAGCATTGTTGGAAAAGAGAATTCAGTTTCCCCTGGTGTCCTAGTCAACATTCCCCCAGTCATTCACACAGTGACTGTTTGTCAGATATTGCTGGTCACAAATTGTCTGGCACACCTACCTACAAATAAACAGTCTCTACACTTTACCACAAATCCTATTAAAGTCTTTGAAACTTCCCATTGACATTATAAGGGGGCTACATCAAATACAAGCATTATATTTAATATCAAGTCAACATTGATGCTTTTAACTCTCCTAGATATCTGGAGTTTATATAATTATGTATTTTCTTCATATATTTTTGTAGCAGTTTCAAAGATTGTATTCCAATATATGGCAAAACTCCTCTTGACCATAATATCATAGAACTGTAGGCTGTCTTTTTTTTCTAATTACTTTTTTAAGGTTGCTTTCAGTTTTTTTATGCATTTTATAGATTATTAGGATGCCTATGGGATGTAACTAATAGAAAACTTTGAACCTTGCTATGATATTAACAGTTAACGGGGGAATTACTTAATCAAAGAGAATAACTGAGATGGAAAGATGGATGACAACAAAGAGTAAAACTGCCAGATGACACCCACATTAGAATGTTTGTTTTTCATTATATCTGTGCATTTCAATTTGATAGGCATTTTAGCTTTCCTACCTCCCTGAACAGAATCGTCAAGAGTGATGGTCAGGTATGTGCAAGTACACAGCAATATGGTGTCATAATGAAATCAATGTGCCATTGGAAAATGTCTAGCTGTGTACAAAAAAAACAATATTACACCCAGATTTTGCCACAATGGCTTATAAAAGGATGTCTGGAAAAATGACTAAAACAATCCAAATGTACCTGATATATATTTGCTCTCAGTAAAAGTACAGTGTGTAAAAGAGTAAAGAAAATAAATATGAATTGTCAAGCTAGCTGTAAATCAAAACATGCTGCAAGAATGTTCTTATATTTATGTTTCTGTAGCTCAGTCATTAGAGTATTCACCTGAGCGAGAGACCTGGTTTTGATTCCAGGCAGAGCAAAACCTTGGGCAAGTTTGTTACTTCATGCAACCTGATAATAATCCATCAAAAAAAAATCAATAAATTGGTTATTTGAATCCACGACTGTTTGTGGGACACTACTGTGTGCAATTGGCTGCTGTGTTTCACCCACAAATATACAGTCAATTAACTTTACAGAATATTCTGTGAAGTGCTTTGTAATGTCTGGAAGACTTGAAAAGCGCTATGTCTATTACAAGGATTATTTTTATTTACTTCTATTTTACAATTGCTGCAGGCACAATGTCTACATTTGCCAGTGGCTTTCACTTAAATTGGTAATAACTATTTCATTTTAGGACAAAATCAAGAAACCATTTATGAAATGTGCATTTTATGGGGAGAAAATGTCACACGAATGCTTCCAATTTCTTCAGAAATGCTCAAAATTAGTCACAAGTCAGAAGCAAAAAAATCAGCCTATGAAAGGCAGAACATTGAATAGGATTTTTTAAAGTTACCACAGAAAAAAGTACTACTTCAGTTGCTGTGCTCTGGCCACATTTGTAATTTATATCATGCTTAAAAATTCAACACACCAGCTTTGCATGCATATTATTTCTTGATCCTCATTTTACTCCACACTTGGTCTGCAACCCATAAAACTGAGAGCATAAGCATGCAATTTGTACACCACATCATCACACTGATAATACTCTTTTTTTTAGAAGGACCTCCTTTGGTTCTCAGTTAAATCATTTTTATGACACTTTATTCAGTGTGGAGCATTTGCTACTCTCACTCATGGTAAAACCTAGAGGAAGCCATGATTTTATTGAGCGTTGAAAAAGATAATTACTTTTGTGATTGCTTATTCTGCAACAAAATTTGATTTCTGCACTTAATTCCAATTTTTCACATAGTTTATTACTCTCAGGTCTTTGTGTATAGCAATGAAAGTTACCACATAAAACATATTTTAAGTAACTATGTAGATCTGGTAATAGAACTTTTATTCCTGTTGAAAAGGTTTAAATTCAAACCACATCCTGATTAACTCTCAGACTTACCTCTGCTTTCTGAATGCATTTCATTTGTGTTGGGATTTGTTTTGGTCATTTGGGTGACAGAAACACATGGAAATATATTGCCATGCATGCTTAACAGTCTCACCACACAACTGAGAGTATTACATGTACGTGAAAATTTCCCTTTATTTGGAGTAGAGTACACTCTCTTCCCAATGAGATGATTCCTGCTTACCTTTTTCCAGAAAGTATTAGCACAGGTTGGCAGGACCCTAGGCTATGGGACCCTCTAGTATGCATTTGGGTACTGTTGGAGTATTACCATCTAAAACTGTACAGCTTGTCATTGCGAACAACTTGGCAAAGCTCCCATTGCTTGTCCAGAGGAACACACTTGTCACTGCTTTGGCTTGTAGAGTTAAAAGAGAGTCAGGTAAGAAATGAATGAGATATTTAGATAGAGCGCTGTGTAAAAATAATCAGCTCCATCTTATCAGGTTGTGAGGGAAAAAGGAAAGATGGTTCATGGCCACATTCAGAACAGTAGATGTGCACCATTTATCAGATGATCAACAAGTATTATTATTGTTCACTAACTAATAGGAATATGATCTGGGTTTAGACCTCCATGAGGCAGGTTAGTTTTACATTTTAAATTATATACAACATTGAATCCTGTGAAGTGCTTTGAGATATCTTTCCCATTATTAAGAGAAGAAAGAATTTGAGAAGACTGGCTCATATGTATAATAATGAAAACATGTACATCCAGTAATTGGTCCCTCTGTGTATTTCCCTGAAGATTTTGGTGGCAACAATCAATTGGACATTTTATCATAGATCTGTAAAAAATCTGTCAAAAGATCAGAGTGACTGAGTGAGTGTGCCATTAATACAGAAGTGATTTTTCATATATTTGTCAGAATTGACAATCAGTACTCCTTTCCCTGTCATTTGCAAATGAACAGAATACTTTGAACCTTTCAAGTTTGAACAACAAAACTGACACCTTCAATCAGTCTGGTGTAGAGGTAACATTCTCAGCTCTGTGTCAGACTGCTGTGGGTGCAAGCCCCACGTCAGGTCTTGAAACCAGGTAGTCTAAAATTACACTCCAATGTAGTACTGAAGGTGTTGCATTGTTTGAAGTGTTGTCCTTTGGATGAGATATTGAACTGGGGTCCTGTTTGCCTGTTCAGATAGATGTTGGAGACCCACAGCTCTATTCAGAAAGAAAAGGGAGTTTCTCTCGAGGTCCTGCGCAACGATCCCCCCAAGTAAAATTGGTCACGCACTCCATGGCTGTTTGTGGGATATTGCTGTGGGCAACTGGCTGCCATGTTTTGCCCACAAAAAAAACACAGCCAGTTGCGCAATATCCAAAGGACAGCACCTCAAACAATGCAACACCCCCAGTACTACTTTGGAGTGTAATTTCTCAATGATGTGACAAGGCACTATATCAAATTGCAAGCATTATTATTGTTATAAAATAATACCAATACGGTTTGCAGATATTTGTTCCGTTTTATATGCATGTGATAGGCTATCCAAGTTTTTTAAGTCAAGCTTAAAAAAAACATTTTTTTGAAAAAGAAGATATTAATACACATTTGTCAAGCCTTTTTAATTATGGTTTTTGCAATGTGCTTTGAGCAGTTTGTGAAATAGGCTTATGTCTGTTCTTTACTAGTTTTACTGTCATAATGTATTTCAATCTTCTACTGCTATACCGTAGTTCATATGAATAAAGTGTCTAACCAGGCAAATTATTTTAACTCTTTACACATCCTAAAACAGAGCAAACTGATTACACTGGTCTTTTTTTCAACCCAAACACATACTTGCTACAAAACACAAAATACTACAGATGCTGGAAATCTGAAACAAAAAATAGAAGTTGCTGGGGAAACTCAGCAGGTCAGGCAGCATCCATGGAGAAAGGAAAAAGAGTCAACGTTTTGGGTCTACATCCCTTCGTCAAAACATACTTGCTGGTTCAGTATTTATGTTTAAATAACATTTAGTAATTAATTAAATTTAATCAGCAATACAATTGCTTCACTGCCTTAATCTACATTTACTGTTTAAATAAAAAATGATAGGAATGAAAAACAAATATGGAAATTTTCCAAAAATGAATTGATGGTGATGGTTAGGGATTAATGTGCTTGAGAAGATGTCCACAATGGGATTCACTATTAGAGACAGAATTACAAAGTCTGGAGAGTAACCAGCAGAACATCAAAGCTGATCAATGCAATTCCGCTCAAAACATCAAAGGTTAATCATGAGTCAGACTTGACAAACTAGTGCAGAATGGAAGGATTTTCGGATATTATTCGTGAATCTCATTGCATTGAACCATTTATTTAAATTTCCATTAATCCCAAACTATTCGGAAGTGGTAGAAATCAATGGATATTACTCTAACGTAACTAAAATAAATATTAACATGATTATGTGGGCAATAATAGTAACCCTTGCATTTGATATTGTGCTTTTCACATCTTATCAACATCTTAAAGCCCTTCACAGAATATACTGGAAAGTAAATTGACTGTATATTTGTGGATGAAACGCGGCAGCCAATTGCGCACAGCAGTGTACCACAAACAGTCGTAGATTGAAATGACCAACAGAAGAAAGCCATCAAACCAATTCTTCTACAAACCATTCGGTAACCAATGTACATTGACCTTCCCTAAGCCCACTTCTCAGTTGTATCTCAGTTTCTTGACTTTGCTTAACAAACACCAGAGTTGTTTTTTTTACAATGCTCTGAGACATTATCCCACATGAAGAGTGCTATATAAAATTCAAGGTTTTATTGTTATTATTGGAAGTGCCAACATCTAATTTGTAATTGGCAGAATATTAAGAGAAAACTATTATCAGAATTAAATCTGATCCTCTATACCCAATAGATCAAATGTTAAGATCCTTGTCATTTGAATGTTTCCAAGGCCTTGCCCTATCCTACCTCGTAATCTCCTACGATGCTACTCCTTCCATCATTCCATCCGCTTCACCAACACTGGCCAACACCATGCCTCCCTTCCACTCATTCTATCCCACCATACAAGTTTACAGCTACTTAAGCCCAACCCTCTAGAATTTGTTTCCTAAAACCCTCCACCTCGATGCTTCCCTCTTGCTTTTCAAAATCCGTCCCTAAACGCCTTTACTGTGTTTTTGGCCATCTCCTTCCCACCCTCCGATTGCTCTCCCAGGTCAGGCTCCCACTCAGGCTTTGTTAAATTATTTTAGGTAATTTTTTTATGTAAAAGGTGCTATATAAATGCAAAATGTTGTTTCTGAATAGGTCCTTCAAAAATCCTTACCTTTTAATTGTAATGCTTATAATGTATTTTGTTAAAATTTTATGTGCATTCTCTTTGATGTGTTGTAAATTGTTTTCCTCTTGTCTCTAAATTTAATGAAGAGTAGGACTGTGGTTTCTGTTCTGTGCAGCTCTTCAATCATAGAAATTGTGGTATTTTAATATGCGGTTTAATTTGTGTTCAAACGACATGTTTAATTTAAAAAGCAGGGATGATGTTGTCGTCTACCGATGAAAAAAATGAAAGAAATTGTAATCCCCATGAGATTGATAGCCATAAACAGTAATAATCTGATAAACCCCAAGGTACAAAATTGAATAGTTCACTTGCTTCACCTGAGGAATATGTAAGATTTAGAATTAGTAATCCTGATATTTCAAATGTGCTAGTTTATCCAAACTTCTTAAAAGCTAGATTGCTTTGTACTATATAATGGCTAAACAAAAAGTGAGTCGAAGGTATCAGAGGATTTCTATAAATACATCCTCCCGACGTGAAAGGCGCTCTATAAATGTAATTTTGTTGTTGTTGTTCATATCATATTGGATCTGCATTTGTCCTAGGTCAAAAACAATACAGAGAAGCATGAAAATAAAAACCGAGGAGGATTAAGTGAAAAAAAGGATGTTTGGAAAACCTAGAGGCAGGGAGTGAGTAAAGAAAGTATTGTATGAAAAAAAATAGCAAGAATAAAAATCTAAAAGTAATGAAAGAGTAATTGTCAAAAGAGAAAAATGTCTTTGTCTTTTGGACTGAGTTGCTTGCTTTGTTGAGGATTTCTGTTTCTCTTTTAGTTAAACTTACCAGTATTCACAACCTTTCAAGTTAACTAAAGATGTAGTTAATTTGCAATCAGCAATCAATACGATAATTATGATAATAATTCTTCTATTTGATTCAATAAAAACAACTTTTCACTCAAAGCGTTTCACAAAAATTTATTATCAGTGTAGATAAAACATGTAGACAATTTATGCTCAGTAATGCCCGACATGAATGAAATAATCAATTTTATTTGGGGGATTTTAGGCTAGGACAATGAAGGAAAATCCCCTTCCTTTTCAAAAAGTCCTGTAGCTCAGTGGTTGGAGCACTCAGGTATACCATCTCTAGTCATAGACTACTCCAGGATCTTCCTGGCTCTCTAACTTCCTCCTACCCCACTATTCTGCACGCCCATTCACTCAGCTGCACAATCCTGCTGCACGCCGCCTGTCCCCTCCACATCATCCTCAGTATCTGTGTCTTCAGCAATATGCTCCCAACCTCTGGATCTCCCTTTCTTGATCCTTCCAGCTCACCAGGTCTTGAACTAACTTTAAATGCAACATGATAACTTAACCTCTTCGACCAAGTCAATGGCCACTTCCCCCTCTTTCTCCCCTCCCCATTCTGCGCCGCCATTCTGCAATACTTAGAGATGCTACACTATAACAACAACATTTTTGCATTTATATAGCGCCCTCCACACCAGACAGTGTGTCAGAGTGCTTCACAATAGCAGAGCCCGGGGCCGAGCCAGAAGGAGGGGCAAGGTGAGTGTAGACGAGGTTGAACCAAATGGTCTTTAGGCGTGACCTGAAAATGGAAAAGGAGGATTTCAAAGGAATTGATGGAGGGAGATCCAGAGTTTTGGGGCATAGTGGCTGAAGGCATGGCCGTCGATGATGTAGCGGAGGATTTGGGGGACAAGGAGAAGGCCAGACCCTGTAGTGCGGGCACAGCAAGTATTGTACTGCTGGGAGGAGAGAGTAGGTTTCAGAGGTAAGGGGGTGCAGAGGAGTGGAGGGATTCAAACACAAGAGTGAGGATCTTGAAATCGATCTGCTCTGTGACAGGGAGCTAGTGAAGTCTGGGGAGGACTGGGGTAATCAGAAAGTGAAGTTTGGTTGGGGTGAGAATGCAGGTGGTGGAGTTCTGGTGGAGTTCTGGATTTAGTGAATGGTGGCGAAGGGGAGACTGGCGAGGAGGGTGTTGGAGTTGTCCAGCCGAGAGGTGACAAAGGCACGGTTTCGGCAGCTTTTGGGGTGAGATATTGGCGGCCATGGGCAATGTGGCAAAAATGGAAGAAGGTTAATTGGGGTCATATCTGATGCCTAGGTTGCTTACAGGTTCGGAGAGTTTTAGGGGCAGGTCGGGTAGGTGGAGGAGGTGAGAGCGTGGGACTGAAGATGTCAATGAGAGCCAAAGAGTATAGCTGCAGGAGATTTGCTCTCATCCAACTCTTGATGTCTGACAGACAGGCTGACAGAAAATCAGGGGACTGGGAGGTGGAATTTGAGATGGAAAAGTAGAGTTGGGTGCCATCACCATATATGTGGAAATTTACCTCATGTCTGCGGATGACATCACTAAAAAGGAGAATGTAGATATAGAAGAGAAGGGGCAAAGGATGGATCCTTGGGGTACTCTGCGGGTGACTGGGCAAAAGCGAGAGGAAAAGCTGTTTGCAGAGATGCAATTCTGGCAGTTTGTGAGGTAGGACTTGATCCAAGTGAGTGCAATCCCACTGAGCTGGATGATGGAGGACAGGCAGTGGAGGAGGATGGCGTGATCGAATGTGTCAAAGGCAGCGGAGAGGTCCAGGAGGACAAGGAGACAGAGGGACCCCTGGTCACCGATATAGAGGACATCGTTTGTGACTTTCACAAGTGTAGTACTCTGTACTGTCGGCAGGGTGGAAGCTGGACTGGATGGTTTCAAATAGGGTGTGGAGGGAGAGAAGGACAGAGTGAGAGGAGGGTGGGAGAACGGTCATTAAGGGTAGTGGGGGAGGGTCAAGGCGGCAGTCGAAAGGTGCACGCAGATAACGGGAGCCAGCGATCAACGGAACAACATCAGCCCTGTATCCCCTAGTAGCTGCTTTATCCTTCTATCCTTCATCCTCCATACAGCTATGACATAGATGGAGTCATGTGTTACAGGATAGAAATACTGCATTCAGCTGATGGTTATTTCACGAAGAGACATTCCATCTTCATTTTATCTTCAAATTATCTTACTTACTCTCACCAGAAAGAGTTTAAAATTTGCTTATGGAGTTTTGAACTGATCTGTCAGATGTCTACAGTAATAGGCAATATGCAGTTAACATAACACAGTACAAAGGATATGATTAAAGAGCATCCTTGCAGCCCCAATTAAAACAGAATAATGTGCATCAGATTAATGCATCTATTATTTTTAAATCTAATAATTTTCTGTGTTGCCACTGTTCAGGGCAGCAGCTGTGAACAGTGAAATACCCAGTTTACTCTGCTTGCGAATTTGACCTTCTTAAGTCTTCTTGATAACTCTGGTACAAGATTTCCCATGCTTGTAGAATAAAGTTCCTCAGCAATACCACTAATAACACCCAATTAATTCGAAACCCCACTTCCCATATCCTAATCTAAACTCTGTAACCCTATAATCCTAATCCTTGCCGGATCCACTGCCTCCCTATTGCAAAACAGGTGAATTTCAAAATGCTCAAACTCATATACAAATTATTTCATGCCCTAACACCTCCTTATCTCTCCGATATGCTTACAACTCAAACCTTAACTTGGCCCCTTTGTTCGTCTGGCTCCTGCCACCTGCATGTCCTTTGTCCCCTCCACTCCACCATCGATGGCCATCAGTACATCATGAAACTGGAATTCTCTACGTCATTCCCTACACCTTGCCCCCTCATGTCTGAAGATCTTCTACATTGTCTGTGCCTACAGTCATCTTCTCTCTCTCCCTGGTTTGGGAACAAACTCCACCACAGTTAAGAGCTCCGAGATGCTACCCAACATGAAAGGTGTTGTATAAATGCAAGTTGTTGTTGTAAAGTAAATTCAGCCTGTACTGAATATTTCACATATTCCATATACTCTCATGCTTTTGCCCCAAATTAATTGTTGCAGTTAGGCCCACAAAGAAAACAAAATCTGAATATTTGGAGCCTGATGTTTTTATAGAGATAATGATGCATTTTTAAAACTATATTTGTTGTACATTTTATTGGGCTTTATACATAATTGTTTGGATCTGGCAGATAATAAAACAACCTTTTGTTTCTGATCAACTATTGTTACCTGTGTACAAGAGCTAACTAAATAAATAATCCTTGCATTTAATATAGTGCCTTTGACATTGGGACCCATAACTTTGAAACTTAGACACGTGAGTGCTACCAACTGAGAAAAACAGATATAAATCCTTTCCTTTCCAGACTCAAAAATTTGAGCCATTCAATGCCTTTACAACAACAACAACAACAATGATTTATATGGCGCCCTCCATGCCAGATGGCGTCTCAGAGCGCTTCACAATAACGGATCCGGGCACCGAGGCAGGGTCAGGGAGAGAAAGGTGACCAAAAGCGCTGTCAAAGAGAAAGGTCTTCAGCTGAGACCTAAAACTGGGAAGAGAAGGGGAGAGACAAAGGAAGTGAGGAAGGGAATTCCAGAGCCTTGTGACATAGTGGCTGAAGGCACGGCCACCGATGTTGGAACGGAGGATTTGTTGAATGTTTTGAATGAGTTGGATTTTATGGATGATGGTGGAGGGGAGACTGGCGAGGAGGGCATTGGAATAGTCCAGCCAGAGGTGACAAAGGCATGGACCAGGGTTTCAGCGGTATTTGGGGGTGAGATATTGCCGGAGATAGGCAATCCGTTGGAGGTGGAAAAAAGCGGTGCTGGTGAGGGACCGGATGTGGGGGAGGAAGGACAGTTGGGGGTCGAACCCGACGCCTAGGTTGCGCATGGGTTTGGAGAGTTTTGGGGGCAGGTCGGGAAAGTGGAGGAAGTGAGAGCCATGCGAATGAAGGCGTTGATGAGAGCCAAAGAGTATGGCTTTTGTCTTGTCAACATTCAGCTGCAGGAAGTTTGCAGTCATCCAGGCAGGATGACAAAACATCAGGCGACTGGGAGTCATAAAGTGAGGTGGAGAATTAGAATTTAGTAATGTTATAAGATAAATTATTAGGAAAATCTCTGCTAATGATTTTTGTGCCTGGTTTTGAAGACAAGAATATGTTGTGTATTGTGCTTCACAGTTGCTCAGCAAATTTTTCAATATGATTCTTATCCCTAAAGCAAGCATATACTGTATATATTTCTGCAATGATTTAACAAAGATATATCAACATAATGTACTGGTTGAAATGAAGCAATCAATTTAATTTTTTAAACAAAATGGCATATAACAAATAGAAACATTGGGCTAGAGTTTATAGCATTTCATAATGTTTTCTTGGTTTAATTAAAATAATGTTATTCTCATATAATACTCACTTTAAATAAGATGGCATCTCCATCATTCTCCCACCCTTTATGTGCAAGTATACTGTAAAAGAAAAGCATATTTTGTTTGGGTAACAACTGCCGTTATGTGAACATTAATGTTTGTCCTCAATTTCCCTCTCTTACCCCATAATTATTTTCAAAATAAAACTGCAGCTGATAATCATTCATCATGAAGGATCAGCCATATAACAACTGTTTGTACTTCTCAGTGACAAAGACTCCACCTGATTGCAAACTAGAGGGGACTTTCAAAGCAGAAAATTTGATGTACAAAGCAGTTTTGTTCCAGTGCAAAGCAATGAATTAAAATGGATAATTTAAATAAATGATACCAGATGAAGACCGTTCAACGCATGGACACAATAAAGGAGTCTGGATGACCATGCTCTATGGCTAGTGTAATTATGAATATCATTTTCATATTTCTGTTTCTTTATGCTAGATTCTTCCAATGAGTAACCTGCAGAGCTAATCAAAGAGACTTTGACTGAAAGCAGAACCAAGTAGCTTGGAGCCACAAACCCCAGCCAAAGTGAGTGACACGCTACAGCTGAAGCCCTGGCCCCATTTCCTTCAGTATTCAGCATCTCAGCTTCACATCAGGCAATACAGCCCCTGCTTAAAATGTACATTTCAGGAAGTGATTGGACTGCCTAACATCAACAACTTTCACTGATACAGCACTCTTCAAACAGGGTAGGGTATCAGAGCGCATAACAGTGGCAATGTTGGCAGGAGTAACCATAAGCACGGTCGAAGAGGACGGTCTTCAGGCATGATCTGAAAATGGGGAAGGAAGAGGCAAGGCAAAGGGGCCGGGGTAAAGATTTCCAGGCTTTGAAGCATAGTGAAAGCACGGCCACCAATTTTCGAGTGGAGTGGATGAGGACAAGCGGGAGACAGGAATCAGCGAAGTGGAGACAATAGAAAATGGAGTGAGGAGTAAGCAGGTCGAAAAGATAGTGACATGCCAGTACATGAAAGAATTTTTAGACAAGTATGATGACCTTGAAGTCGATTTATTCTGGGATTGGGAGACAATGCAGCCCAGCTAGGATCGGTGTGATGATGATGTGGATTTTATTATGAGTTATATATGGATGGCAGAGTTTTTAGCTAATCGGATATTGTGGATAGTGGAGCTGGGTAGACTGGCATGGAGGAGATTGGAACAATTGTGGCAGAAGGTGACCAAAGCATAGATAAGGCTTTCAACTGTGTTGGTGTGAGTTACAGTCAAAGGCAGACAATGTGTTGGAGATGGAGGAAAGCAGTCTAGGTCAATGAACGAATATGCGGTAGAAATGATCAAACCTGACAACTAGGTTATGCACAGGTTTGGAAAGTCTTCGGGATAGGGGAGGTTGAGGAGGTCAGAGCTGCAGGAGAGAAGATATTGAGTACTATCACTGTACGGAATCTCAAGAATCTTGAAATCCCTGGATTGTGACTCCTACACAGAACAACAACAACAAAATTGCATTTGTAGAGCGCCTTTTATGTTGGCAGGATGTCCCAATGCAATGAATAGTCAGGGGTCAGTACCCGAGCCTGGGGAGTCAGTAGGGTTGGGATGAGGGAGAGCACAGAGGTAGGGGGATAGCCAATGGCATCGTCGAAAAGGAGGCTCTTGGGATGGGCCAAGAGGCAAGGTGAAGGGATTGTAGGACGGATTTCCAAAGAGTGGGGCAGAGAGGCTGGAAGCCTGGCAGCCGATGGTGGGGCGGGTCAGGCGGGAAACATGGAGCAAGCTGGAGCCTGCTGAACAGAGGGAGCAAACAAGTTGATAGGCAGGTCAGAGAGGTAGGAGGGGGCAAGGCCATGCAGGGTCTTGAAAGTGAGGACGAGGATCTTGAATTCTATCATCTGATGGATGGAGAGCCAATGCAGCCGGGCAGGGTAGTGGTGATGAGGTCACAGAGCTTGGTTGGGAGAGGACACAAGCTGCAGTTTTGGATGATCTGCAGCTTGTGCAGGGAAAACTTGGGGAGGTCGAAAAGGAGGGAGTTTCTGTAGTTGAGTCTTGAGATGACAAATGCGTGTGTGAGAGTTTCAGCGGCCTGAGGGGTGAGTCAGTGGCAGAATCGGGTGACGTTATGGACATGGTGGAGAGCAGTACTGGTCATGGCATGGATATGGGGTTGAGGGTCGAACAAGATGCCCACGTCCCTGACAGTAGAGGTGAGGTGGAGTGTGCAACCCTGGAAGCTGATGCTGCCAATGCATGGAGTGCGGAAGTGCAAGCCAATCAGTGGGGCCTCAGTCTTGCTGATGTTCAGATGTAGAAAGTTGCCTTTCATGTAGGATTGATAATAATAATCCTTTAGTTTGATATAGCACTTTTCACGTCTTCTAAATGCCTCACAGCATTTCACAGAATATACTGTAACTTGAATTGACAATATATTTGTGGGCAAAGTATGGCAGCCAATTGCGCACAGCAGCATCCCACAAACAATCATGAATTGAAATGACCAATTTATTATTGTTTTTGAGGGATCATTATCAGGCGTGTGGAGTTTCCTTAAAGGTTTCGCCCTGCCTGTAATCAAACCCAGGTCTCTCACTGGTAAGGAGAGTGCTCTAACCACTGAGCTACAGGACTCGATGTCTGACATGCAGTCTGTCAGGATACCAGAAGTCCTGAAATCGAGAGTGGAGACAGAGAGATAGAGTTGGATGATATCCATGTACATGTGGAAGTTATCCCCCATGTGTGCATATGATGTGACCAAACATGTAGCATGTAAAGAGAAGTTAAAAAAGGGATGACCGAAGACCGAGCCCTGAGGGAACACTGCACGAAACGGTGAGAGAGCTTGAATAGAAATTGTTTGTGGAGACAAACTGAGAGAGTTAAGATCTGAACCAGTCATGGACAGAACCTTGAAGGCTGAGGTGAGAGGAGAGGCATTAGAGGCGGATTGAGGGTCCACCGTGTTGAAGCCAGCAGAGCGGTCGAGGAAGACGAGGAGGCAGAGGGAGCTCTGGGCACAGATGGACAGGATGTCATTTGTGACCTTGACCAGTACAAGAGAAACATGATTGAAGGGGCTCATGGAGGAAGTGGGAGGAGAGGAAAGAGAAAACAACAACAACAACTTAAACTTATAAAGCGCCTTTCACGTCGGGAGGACATCCCAAGGTGCTGCACAGGAGGCGTGTGACCCGAGCTGGGAGGGGAGTGTTCGGAAAGGGGTGAAACACGTAGGGGAGGTCAAAAAATTCAGGGGGGAACAAAAGGCACGGTCGAAGAGGAAAGTCTTCAGACCGACCTTGAAAGAGGAAAGGGAGGAAACAAGGCGGAGGGATTGGGGGATGGAATTCCACAGGGTGGGAGCGGAGAAACTGAAGGCCCGGCCTCCGATGGTGGGGCGGTTCGGGCGGGGGGCTTGCAGCAGGCCAATTCCTGCTGAACAGAGGGTCCGGGTGGGCTTATAGGGGGAGAGTAGATCGGTTAAATAGGGCGGGGCAAAGCCGTGTAAGGCCTTGAAGGTGAGGACGAGGATCTTGAACTCGATCTTCTGGAGGATGGGGAGCCAGTGGAGATGGGCGAGGGTGGGGGTTATGTGGTCGCGGAGGCGGGTGCGGGATAGTACATGGGCTGCAGAGTTTTGGATGACCTGCAGCCTGTGAATGGAGGAACTGGGGAGGCTGACGAGGAGAGAGTTTCCATTGCTAGGAAGCAACAATTCTTTCAAGGACCTTGGAAATAAAAGGAATGTTGGAGATGGGCTGGTAACTGGAAAGCAGGAATGCCTGCATGGATGGGGGTGATTGCAGCTATTTTGAAGCCGATGGGAACAGTGCCAAATGATAGGGAGTGATTGATGGTCTCAGAGAATAGAGGGGCAAAGACGTAGAGCTGGGAAGGAGGAGTGGGATGGGGATCAAAGAATGGGGGTCAAAGATGGGCTTCAAAGACGAAATGGTGGTGTTGACAAGTTTGAAAGTGTGGAAGAAGAGATGGGTAGGGGTCGGAGTTTGGTGGGGGAAGATGGGGAGGGTGTGGCAATTGGGAGGGGAGAGGTAGCTGAACATATTTCTTTGATTTTGGACTCCGGAGTTTGAGGAGAGAATAGGCATGGCATGGGGAGTGGATGGAGGAGCTGGTTGGTTGTGGAGTATAGGAGCCTGGGGTTGCGCTTTGCCTCCAAGATTATCTTGGAGTAGAAGGACGATTTGGCGGAGGGTGAGTGCAGCTGTATGCTCTGATGTGGTCCAGCCAGATATGCCAGTGAACCATTAGCCAGATTTGAGCCTAGATGGTCCGCGCCTGACAATTGAGGGAGCGGAGTTTGATGATGAACCAGGGTGAGATTCATGAATAGGAGGTGGTTTGGGAGGTGATTGGGGCAGTGGCATCGAGGGTAGGGTGAGGGTATTATGGAGGAGAGTGAAGGAGGAGGTAGGTCTGTGCAGGAGGTAAGCAATAGGAGGAGAAGTTCAGATGACTCCAGGGCAGCGGAGAGGGATTTGGGGGTGATTTTCTTCTCCAGCAGTGGTAGAGGATGGAGATCGATGTGGTGGTGGAGGGGAGAGGGATTGAGGAATTGAAGGCGATGAAGTGGTGATTGGAGATGGCCTTGTCAATTATGGTGATATCCAAGAGACTGAGGACCCAGGTGATGACCATGTCGAGTGGGTGACCATGAACTTGGTGGCGGAGTGGATTTGGAGGAAGAGGTTGAGAGAGTGGAAGAGAGGAGAGAGAAGTTCAAGAAGATGGAGCAGGAGCAGGGTGAAGTGAATGTTGAAATTATCGAGGATGAGGAGTCGATCAGAATAGAAGCGAAGGGAAGCTAAGAGTTTGGAGGTGTTAGAGATGAAAGTGGATGAGGTTTTTGGGGGGCAGTAAATGAGAGGGATTTTGAGGGAAAGATTGAAAGGATGGCAGAGGTTAAAGTGCTCGAATGAGGGGAATGAGCCAAAGGAGTAGATGAAAAAGATTCAAATCCAGGTGTTAAGAGTTTTTGTCCCAGTCTCTCACCCATTCACTCATTCTCTTCTCAACAGCTAACAGGCTGCTTATTAAAGCAATTTTCTCAGTTGCTGCTTCTAAGCAAACCCATCAGTTGAGCGCTGTGTCGGCAGCAGTACATGAGCACCATTTAAAAAAACAGCCGGAAATCACCACACTTATGTCAACCAGCAATAACTACAATCAGGCTCTGCATCAGTAAAACGATTTGCTAGCTTTAATTTGAAGAAATCTTACCAACCCACAGCAGTGTCATTTTTAATTATTTTCATAACAATTTTGGTGTGATTACACTCAGGAGAGAACAAAACTGGCCAAGACTCTAGTGGCTCCATGGGCTCCCCATCCCCCCAGCAGTTATCAAAGAATCATTGAATTTTACACCACAAAAGGAGGCCATTTGGCCCATTGAGTCTGTTCCAGCTATTTGAAAAGAGCTATTCAAAGCCAATCTCATTCCCGAGCTCTCTCCCCATAACTCTGCAAACCTGTCCTTCCTAACGAGTTCTCATTTTCAAATCCCTCTGTCCCTCTGCAACACGCTTCAACCACACAGACCTGGCCACTTCCTTTGCTCAGAACACCGGTCTGTTTCATGTCCCCCAACCTAACTGTCTCACTATCATAGTTAGGCTTTCAGCAGTTCTACTGCTGCTACCTGGATTTCCATCCTGAATGCCGTTCACTCCCTCCTTCCCTGCCCTCATTGTTGACTTGCAAGTCTTTTTATTTTTTGGGATGCCCACTAATCAAGCCCACAGAGCCAGATGTTTTAAATAAGAAATCTTTATGTAACAACTTGCATGATACGGGAAGGTATTTTATTGATCCAGGGAGCAACATAACTTGTATTTCTTTCTTTTTCTTCTGAAGAGTCTTCTTGTTTCTGAATCTTGAACACTTCAAAAATGTTTTTGGAGAATAATCTTTTTTATATTGCATTAGACTTACTTGTGCTACAAATTATTATGGGATTCTTAACAACAACAATGATAACAAAATTACATTTCTAGAGCGCCTTTCAAATCGGGGAGACTTCCCAAAGAGCTGAACAGTCAGGTCGAGACCAACGAGGAGGGAGTTTCCATAGTCAAGCCTTGATGTGACAAATGCATGGACAAAGGTTTCAGCACCCTGAGGGGTGAGGCAGTGGTGGAGTCTGGTGATGTTGCGAAGGTGGTGGAAGGCAATACTGGTCATGGCGCAGATGTGGGGTAGGACGGACAGTTCAGAGTTAAACAAGACATCCAGGTTCCTGACTGGTTTTGAGAGGTGGAGAGTACAGCCTTGGATACTGATGCTGTCTGCGGCTGAAGTGCGGAGGTGCTGATGCGAGACAATCAGAAGGACCTCAGTCTTGCGGACCACTAGTGGTCCACAAGACTGACATACAGTGGTCTTCATTGAGATGTTGAGGCATTCACCTGAGTGCCAGACAAAATATCTGAATTGCATGGCTATGAGTGGACATTTTGGGTGTTGAAAACCAAGAGACCCGCAATAAAGTTATTTTTAAAACTTGGACGAAACATGAATTGACTACAGATAAATAGAACTCTGTTGTATTCCATTGATAAAGTTTACAACTGTTTGTGGGACACTGCTGTGCACAATAGGCTGCTGTGTTGTACCCACAAAATACACAGTCACTATACTTTACCGTATATTCTGTGAAGCGCTTTGCGACATCTCAAAGACATGATAAGGCACTATATCAAAAGCAAGGATTATTATTATCTTTTATATTCCTGTGGAGGGTGTTCTAACTTCAGTCTTTTTAATGCCCAACAATTATTCACGAGAACAAACATGTTTTTGCAAAGCACAAGACCATCTGGTTTATTTCACATGTACCTATCTCTTGATTTCACTTGTCACCTTACAAAAGACCATCTCATTTGAACATTCCTTCTCTACATGAATGACATTAGATAAGAACTGCTAGGACAACTAATTAATATACACTTTTTCTTTACTTTGTCATATAATGCAGACCATCTGTTTACACATCTATTTCTTTCTTATTACCATACCTACTCGTGCAAGGACATTAGATAAAAACAAGCTGACATTCTCGTTTCACAAAAGAATTGCAAGTAGAATCCATCACAGTGCAACAGCATATACCCCTAATTAGGGCTGCAAATTTGTCACGTCAGAAAAAAATGTCACAGATACAGTGATTTTTTAAAGTTTATCTATGACAAAATCCGCTGTCCTACATATGCCGACTTCTCTCAAGGTTAATGTGGAAATTAAAACTGTTCTCATGAGATTGCAAATGGGCACAAACAGCCCAGCTGCTTCCCATATTCACAGGTAAGGGTTTCTCACGTCTCAGTTTGGACATTGGAATAAAAAGGTATAAAAAACTATAGTGGAACATCCACACCCATGACTTCTACCAATATATCCTGGTAAACCCATGACATGCATTACATTAACTGTAACTGCTCCATGAGCAAAGTGAGCAATTTGTGGTCAAGCAACAATTTCTACTGAGACAATGCATTCATGATGCATTCATCTTTCATGGCATATCTGAAAACATACCTCTTTGACTTTACTTTTGGTCATCTTTCCCCTCCCACTCAGCTCCAACCCCTAGAGAGTCTATACAATATTGTTAAGCATTTTGAGATGCCCTTCCAACAAGAAAGATGTTATATAAATTGCTATTATTATTTATTTATTATTATATAAATTGTAAATCGTAAGGTTAGTAAGTAAATGGAGCCCTGTAGCTCTGTGGTTAGAACACTCGCTTTACAAGCAAGAGACCTAGGTTTGATTCCAGGCAAGTCAGGGTTCGAAATCTGATGACAGCTGTAAAGCTTATAGGTTGACATTTCAGACTTATCCTGTGATAATAACCATAACATTGAATGGAAAAGAGGGAATAAAGAGATCAAGAGAAAGAATCTAGGGGAGGATCTGCGGGGTTATGGGGAGAGAGCCAGGGAATGGGATTGACCTTGAATAGCTTTTTTGAAAGAGCTAGCACAGACTCGATGGACTGAATGGCCTCCTTTTGTGCTGAAAAATTCTATGATTCTATGGATGCACATCTTGAAGGAACACAAAAGGGGAAAAAAAGTGGTTAGACTAAAAAACAGACACATTGTCAGGTTGTGGATTGTGGTTAACGGGAGGAGGAGAAAAAAGTCAAAAAGCAAAACAGCTGGGGATGGTGATGTGTGAAATAACTATTAGACTCAGAAAAAGAGGGACAGCAAGGGAAAAGTGCTTTGGGCAACGAAGTGGAAGAGAATGCCAAGGTTTGAAATGTATTCAAGGCAACATTCAACTTGGATATATATCTACAACATTTTTTAAATGGCAACAATTTACTTTCTTAGTGGAACTTATTTTTTCAATGCCTGACACAGGTAGAAACCCAATCACCATTCATTAACATTTGCAACAACAACTTGTATTTATTACGTGGGGTAGCATTCGGAGCACTTGAAAGTGACGGAGCCTGATCCCGAGCCAGGATTCAAAATTGGGGAAGGATAGGGCAGTTGGAGGGATTGAGGGGAGAGAGTTCCAGAGCTTCAGGATGTAGTAGCTGAAAGCATGGCCGCCAACGGTGGAGCAGAGGTGCCAAAGGAGGAAGAAGATTCCGAAGCCAGTCAAGTGGAGGCAGTGGGTGTTAAGCAAATTGGATAGGTAGAGAGGTGCAAGGGCTTGAAAGGATTTGAAAGCGAGGCAGAGGATCTTCAAGTTGATCTGTTCGGTGTTTGGGAGCCTAGGGTACCTAGCAGAGACTAATGTGATAGCGTTGTGGTATTTTGTGTGGGTTAGTCTCCAGGCGGTGGAGATCTGAATTAATAACATTTTATGTATGGTGGAGCTGGGGAGCAAGGAGAACATTCATAGAATCATAGAATTATACAGCTCAGAAGGAGAATACTTGGCCCATCGTATATGTGTTGGTGCTTTGAAAAGAGCTGTACAAATCAATCCCACTGCTCTGCTTTCTCCCCATAGCCCTGCAAACTTGTCCTTCCCAAATAACTATCTAAGCATTGGAATAGTCCAGCTGGGAAGTGGCGAAGGCATGGACGAGGGTTTTGGCTCCTGTGGGGGAGGAGTACGGATGGAGTCGGGACCAGAGTCCCTAGTCAGGGAGCAGATGCAGCATAAAAAGGAAACCTGGGGATGAAACCTGAAACCTAAGTTGCCCACGGGTTCAATGAGTCTGAGTAGGCAGCCCAGACTTTAAGTTCCATTTGTGCCCCATACACCTGGAAATGTTGTTGTGTAGAACAATTTGGAAAGCATCAAACTCTTGCATAAAAGTTATATGGCAATAAAATTGAAAGATTGTGCATTTTCCTCTTCACATCGATTTAGATCGCTCAGTATTGATGGCTGAGAAAGGTCTCGCGTGTTTAATCTGTTTAGATAGAGCAAGTGGTTTAATCCTATCAGTATGTAAAGAATTTTCATCTATTTTGATGTCGTAATATTGTGATTACAGTTCTAAATCTCATCTATAGTGTATGTGGAATTTACTATTCATTCACTTCTGATGGTGTTTTTCTTTATCATGTGATCTTTGTAAATGGCTGTATAGAACCCTTAACATTACCCTGTCTGAGAACAGCATTCAGAAGCAGCAGCAGAAGTATGTATTGCCGTCATAAGCCAACAATACAACACAATGTATTTCAGGAGATTTTCTCACAATTTATATATTGTATATTGTATATATTGACTGTGTCCTCGGGGTAGGGAGGCTTGACTGTGCATTCTTAAGGACGTGCTAGCACCCCCATCTCTCTCTTGGTGTTGAGAGGGACAGAGACCACCTGGCCTGGCCACTTTTAACAAAATACTATATAGATATAATGTATTCAAAATCCTGCCTATTTAATATATCCAAGACTGTCTGATCTTACTGCTATTCATTGATAAACTCTCCTCAAAAGAATGGTTTGATTTCTACACAGTCCATTAAACTCTGCTTTGTAAAAGGTTAGTTAATGCAATTGACTCTAAAGAAACACATTCAAATTTATTGCCTGCACATAAATAAATTCAAGTATAATGGCTGCTCATCCCAGTTTTCTTTGTACAGTAATGCTGGCTCAGATATGATGCCACATTTGCCTTCAGAACATTCACTTTCATTTCAAATTAATTTTGCTTTGTGAAACTCTTCGATTGTTTTATGTGAAAGGTGCTAATTAATTTCAAGCTATTATACAACTAGAGCCAGATCAATTTCAAATACTGTAGTCAGAAGACAATAGAAAAAACAACTGTCTTCTTAAATTATTTTTCATAGTTTATAGCAATTATTTTATTGGAAAAGAACCAAACTGAATAGCATTTGTTGAAACAGCAATATGTTTCTTCAGATACGATTAAAACAAAGAAAAGATAAAGGATTATGAATGTAATAGCTAAATATTATGCTTAAATCTTCCTTTTAACAGAGTATTGAAGATTCGGTTTCACTTTGCAATTGTGATCAACTATTATGGTTATTACTGTATAAGGTTATGTTTATTTGTCACATAGCTATTTTGTTAGTAGCTGTTTTTAAGTTATTATCCCGCAAATATGCATTTTCCACATTGAATTAGAGACTGCCATAATGGATGATTCTTGAAATATGCCATTTGAATCAACAATTGGTTTTCAGATCTTCAGGTGGCCCAAGGAATATTTTTATATGGCAGTACAGTACCAAGAAAATTCTCAAGACACGGGAATCTATCTCTTATATTCATTACTTTATCCACTAGATAACAATAAGAATTCTCACATTTGGTACAGCACCTTTAATACTGGGATGATGTCTCAAAGTACTTTACAAGTCATTCTGTAAAGTGTGGTGATTGTGTGTCCCATAGGCATACACAGCAGCCAATTTGCACACAACAAACAGCCATGAGTACCACCCATCCTCAGCCCGGAGACAGGCTCCATCACTGTTAAGCGTTCAGAGATGCTATCCAGCAATGGAGAGCGTTATATAAGTGCAAATTGTTGTTGTTGTTGAAGTAAATGACCAATTTCACTTGGGAGATTGTTGGCCGAGACCCAATGCCCTTGTCTTTTTAAATATGGGCCATGGGATCTTTAACAACAATAAATTGCATTTATAGAGCATCTTTCACGTGAAGAGGACATCCCAAGGTGCCTTAATATCCACCTGAATGGGCAAAGTGGGGCTCAGTTTTATGCACCTCCAATAATGCAACACCTTCTCATGAATTCCAAGTCCCAACATGGGGCATAAACTCACAATCTTCTGATTTAGAGGCAAGTGTACTGCCATCTGAGTGAGGCTGACATACTGTAATATTATGGGGCCAAGTTTGTGGTGTTTCATAACTTGTGTTAATTAATAACATTCACTTCATGGCTGTTTTGTGGGATATTGTTGCGTGCAATTTGCCCTATTGAATTCCCCCACAAAAGCAAACCTTACAGTATATATATATATATATATACTGTATATGCAATAAGTGAAATATGCGGTCACTCAGTCCATGACAGTTTGTGGGACACTGCTGTAAGCAATTGGCTGCCACATTTGGCCCAGATAACATACAGTCAGTTCACTCTGCAGTATATTCTGTGAAGCGCTTTGAGACAACCCAAAGACTTTATAAGGTGCTATATCAAATGGAAGGATTATCATTATTATTTATTATATTCTGTGTTTTGGAACATTCTCCCGACATGAAAGGCCCTATAACAAATGTAATGGTTATTGTACATAAACTCTAACTTTACCTCAACATGTATATATATTATATGTAATATTTGGCAGAATGTTTTATTTTGGTGAATCCTACATTTAAGCAGTAAAATAACAAATCCAAAATTGCTTTGTCTGCAGGGAGTAAATTTACTTTGATGATAACCATGTGGTAATTACACACTGTTAGTATTGAACTATTAATGCCATTTTCCACTTTCTTACTTGGTGTTTTAGGGCTTACATTTAAGTCCCAATCGAACATGAGATTGAATCACGCAATTAAACAACTTAACAACCAGAAATTACCCATTTGGCTTTTGTTAATGAGTCAGGCTAACTGCTTCTGATAAATGCAGAAAAATGGCACATGAAGCGACTGCTTTTCCATGAGTGATTGTATTTTCTGTAAAAACAACTCATTAAAAAGAAAGAGGAAATTAAATAATTTGGGTTATCTTGCAATTGCAGCACATCAGGCATTGCAGTGTCTCATGAAATGCCTGAGCTGAGGTACACTTTCGCGTGTTCTGAAGTAAACAGCACTTCTAGAGGAGTGAAATGAAATAGGGCAAAAATATTTCATTGTGTGAAATTCTGCCTGGAGCAGAACATCGAGTTACTGTATTTCTCAGTTAGGCAGGATATTTTCTTAGTCCTATATTCTGTGGAATTCATTTAAAATATAACCCGTTGCATGTTGTTTCATTCATGTAATTATAGTCAGAAAAATTTATATTATCTTAAAATTTAACCCATTGCATGTTGTGTAATTCAAGTAATTGTTAGCAGAGGAATTAGTGGAGATGTTAAAAGCAATTTCTTCACTCAGAAGGTACAGTATAGTTTACACCAATGTGTCACCCTCCCCTCCTCTTTCCTCTGTCTTTCCCTGCAGGCTATCAACGATCTCATCCTCAATGAGAAAGTTGACATTATGGCGCTCACTGAAACCTGGATCAGCCTAGGTCACAACATCCCCCGCATGACCACACCACACAGCTATACATCCCACCATGCACCACGCCCCAATCACTGTGACGGTGGTGTGGCCCTCATCTCCAGGGCGTCATTTGCCCTATCCTCTGGTTCCTTCCCCTCTTTTGAACACCTCACCCTATGAACCTGCCTGCCCCCTCCGTTGAGCGGGCTCTGGTCTGCTCCATGTTCCCTGCCCAACCCGCCCTACCATTGGTGGCTGGGCTTTCAGCCTCTCTGCCTCCACACTCTGGAACTCCATCACACAGTCCCTTCACCTCGTTTCCTCCCTTGCCTCCTTCAAGGCTGGTCTCAAGACACTCACCTTCGATCATGCCTTCTGCTGCCCTTCCAACTCTCTCCTTCCTCTCACCCTCACCCTGCCCCTCTCTCTTGCACCCACTGACTGTTCAGCTTCTTGGGACATTTTCCCATCGTGAAAGCCGGTCTATAAATGTAATTTTGTTGTTTGTTGTTGTTGTTTCAGTGTCTGGAATAAATTGCTGTAAGTGCAATAAGTGAAATCCCTGCATTTATAGGTCAACTTCACAAGTTAACTGATCACAAACATGTTTCTTTGGTATTAAAATTGTTTGCAGCCATTGAACCATTAGGGCAGAAGTGAAGGAGCACAGTTGAGCTAGCACTTGTCCTCTTGTCCCTTGTATTTCAGGATTCCAAAGGTGACATTACAGAATAGTGAAAGTTATGACCGTTTTATATTTTCTAGATTTTTCCTTGGTCAGATCATATCGATGGTACAGTATTACAAACAGCATGTTTCAACTTCAGGTGAGCATGTTAATTCAGCTTCTTTATACCATCGTGTAGTGACCACTCTATACTTTTACTCCTGATGATTGAGCTGAAACACGCACATTGAGCTACACTTTTTCTTTTGCAAAAATAAATGTATTTTAACCATAAATTATTAAATTAATTGTAATTTCTGAGGAATTGTCTGATAATATTTCATTTTTTTATAACATGGTTGTATGACATTTATTTTCAGGTTATTCCGATGGTAGAAAAAAACATTTGTAAAACTTTTGACGTAAAACGATAACCATCATGGTTAAAGACACTCTTAAAATGATTTGTTGAAAGCAATGAAGGTGCTGATAAGTTTTTGAGATCCTTTCTCCTACTTGAATCTGTTGAATGGCCTTTACTATCCAATTTGCTGCACTGTCCTCTCCATTTGACACATAAAGATTGAATACAAACTGCAGTGGAAAATATGAAAAATAAATGTGTTGGTCTGCCTGTTTCCTAGCCGTCTTTTCACTGTGGATTTGATGGATTACTGAGGCTCAAGCACATTGCGACTTCCCACACAAAGGACTTCTATCAAGTCTCAGTCTCTTGATGTGCAAATGTGCCTCATTGGTGATGCATTCATGCACTGAAATCCATGAAGCTGTAATCTTCTTAGCATAGATTATTGATCCACTCATGAATTTAAATTTCTCTCGCTCTCTCCCAGCTTAGAGAAGATGTGTGTTACCAGAAATCACGGATGCAAAAGAAGCCAAAGTTACTGCACAAGCAAAATAAGACATTGAATCTAGCTATCCAACATGAGGGCAATGAAGTGGTGCAAAATAAATTGAAAATGCACTGAATGTGCTGAGGTATCTGATTTCAAATGTACAACAGCAACAACAATAAAATTACATTTTCAGAGTGGCTTTCACATTGGGAGGACGTCCCAAATTTATAAGAGCTACAAGGTGTTCCAAGGTAACACTATTGTTATTATGCTTTTTAAAGACGTCAGTGAAAATGTATTTTGTTTGGTACAGTATGTCCACATAAACTCAGTGAATATAATAATAATCTTTATATTTGATATAGTGCCTTATCATGTCTTTGAGATGTCTTAAAACGCTTCAAAGAATATACTGTGAAGTGAAATGACCGTATTTTGTGGGCAAAATGTGCGTAATGTATGCGGATGACACCCAGTTGTACCTTTCTGCCTCATCCCTCAACCCCCAGACGATCGATGTTCTGACAGCATGTCTGTCCGACATCGAATCGTGGACGAGGGACAACTTTTTGCAATTGAACGTGAATAAGACCGAGGCCCTCCTGATTGGCTCAAGCCAGCGCCTCCGCACATCGGGCGCTGCCAGCCTCAACATCCAAGGCTGCACTCTCCACCTCACAAAGCCAATCAGGAACCTCGGCATCATGTTCGATCAAAAACTTTCCTTCCTCCCCCACATCCGCGCCTTGACCGGCACCGCCTATTTCCATCTGCGCAACATTGGCAGGCTCCGCAATTATCTTACCCCCCGCGCTGCCGAAACACTCGTGCATGCATACATCACCTCACGGCTGGATTACGGAAATTCTCTCCTAGTCGGCATCCCCAGTTCCTCCATTCATAGGCTGCAGGCCATCCAAAACTCTGCAGCCCGTGTACTATATAACCCGCACCCGCCTCCGTGACCACATAACCCCCACCCTCGCCCGTCTCCACTGGCTCCCCATCCTCCAGAGGATCGAATTTAAGATCCTCGTCCTCACCTACAAGGCCTTACATGGCCTTGCCCCATCCTACCTAACCGATCTACTCTCCCCCTACACGCCCACACGGACCCTCCGTTCAACAGGACTTGGCCTGCTCCAAGACCCCCGCCCGAACCGCCCCGCCATCGGAGGCCGGGCCTTCAGTTTCTCCGCTCCCAGTTTATGGAATGCCATCCCTCAATCCCTCCGTTTCGCCTCTTCCCTTTCCTCTTTCAAGGCCGATTTGAAGACTTTCCTCTTCGATCGTGCCTTTTGTTCCACCCCGAACTCTTTTACCTCCCCTTCGTGTTTCACCCCTTCCCAAACACTCCCCTCCCAGCTCGGGTCACACGCCTCTTGTTTAGTGCCTTGGGACGTCCTCCCGACGTGAAAGGCGCTATATAAATGTAAATTGTTGTTGTTGTTGTATTGTGCACAGCCGTGTCCCACAAAGGCCGTGGATTATTCTATGATGTATCTTATGATGATCTGTAGAACTGAGCAGTAAAGTCCATTGGGCTTTACAGAGTACTGTATTAGGGGAGCTGACATTGGTTTCAGTGACCACAAGGTGAATCATAGAATCATAGAATGTTATGGCACAGAAGGAGGCCATTCGGCCCATCGAGTCTGTGCCGGCTCTTTGACCGAGCAAGTCACTTTCATTAACCCCAATCACCAGCTTTCTCCCCATAATCCTGCAAACCCGTCTTCCCCAGATACCTATTTAGTTCCCTCTTAAAAGCTGCTATCGAATCGGACCTCACTACCCTTTCAGCCAGATCATTCCAAATTCGAACAACTCGCTGAGTAAAAAAAAATCTTCTAACCTCCCCTCTGCTTCTTTTGGTAGATATCTTAAGACTGTGACCACGGGTCACAGACACTTCTACCAGCGGAAACAGCTTTTCCCTATCTAGCCTATCGAAACCTTTCATGATCTGGAAGACCTCTACCAGGTCCCCGCATAACCTTCTCTGCTCTAATGAGAAAAGTCCTAACTTCTCCAGCCTGTCCTCATAGCTAAGGTTCCCCATTCCTGGTATCATTCTCGTGAATCTCCTCTGCACCCTTCCCAGTGCCTTAATGTCCTTCCTGAAGTAAGGTGCCCAGAACTGGATACAGTACTCCAGCTGAGGCCTAACCAGTGTTTTGTATAGATTAACCATAACCTCACCACTGTTATACTCTATGCCCCTACTAATAAAGCTCAGAATACCAAATGCCTTTTTTACTGCCTTATCTACCTGCCCTGCTACCTTTAATGATTCGCTTACTTGAACACCCAGATCTCTCTGTACGTTCACCCCCCTTAAGATTGAGCTACCAAGTCGATATTGCCTCCTATCATTTTTCCTACCTTAGTGGATAGCCTCACACTTACCACACTTATATGAAGAGGGGAAATATTTATCAGCTTACATTTCACTGGGCCAATTGTGTTTCAATTCACATATTGTGACATATCCAACCTGATACCCTGGGCAGACCTACTTTTTTTGTAAAAATTCCGTTGACCAAAATTTTGACATGCCCACGTACATGTAACCTCCTGCCGGCCCAATTCTCCTAACATGTGCCAATGTCATGCTGAGCTGCCTCACCATCATTGTTAACCTTCACCATGGCCAGGGACATCAACTTTGACTAGGGATGGTTCGAATTGTGCAAGCAGAGAATAGCTGAATTGTCATCTTCTGCTCATTGGATTCAAACAATTGTAATATTGGTACCTATGTTATAATTACACTTAGCCTGAAATTCCAGGGGGATGGGACCTGCCCTCTTCCCTATCCATTAGTCTGGCTAGCTGGGGTTTATGTATCTGAAAATTGTAATTTTCAGAATTGTATTGTATGATTCGATGCGAAAACATGACAGAATTAGAAAACGTAAGAGAATCAAAACAAGGCAGTATGAAATATGTTCGATAATGCTATGTTCGCAAGATCAAAAGAGAACTTTGGATGAAGAAAGTCCTTCTTCAACCAAGTATACGATTCATTTGATCTTATCATTCTAGGGTACAAACCCTGTTGACCTCTATTATCAAATTACTGCATAACCGATCGTTAACTGAGAACAGCATCCTAGCCTTCAGTACCCTTCCGCATAACCTCTTACAAATATTACTTTCAGTGTAAATAAATACTTTCTGTTGTTGCCATCAAGTTACCCTTCACAAACCTGAGCCTGTAACCTTTTACTTTGCTACTTTCTTGTATCCAGTATTATTGTCAAGGTGTCCTTTTTCTATCCCGTTAACAACTAAAAGGTCCCCTCTGAGACATTCCCTTTCAAGACTGAAGAACAACTGCTGATCTAGTTGTCCTCATAGTTTATCTCTCTCACCTTGGGAATCAGCCTCACCTCCACACTCTACATTTTTTGTAATCAACTACTATATAACCAGATTTATATTGCAATCAATATCCGTGAATCAATAGAAAATCTCTTGGGCTCAAAACTAAATCAATGCAGAAACAAGTTCATAAAGCAACATGGAAATTGTATAAAAATGCATTAATTTTAAAGGAATATTATAATGAACCAAATGCAACAAGAAATAGTTGATCACTGTTGTTATAAGTTCCTGAGAAGAGAATAAAATATTGTGGAAAGCGGGTTATTCAGTTAGCTTGTGTGATGTGGCTTTCATGTTTAACCAATGCAAGCTGATTAAGAAGCATCATATCCAATTTAAACCATGATTAGGGTTACTTGAGTGCTATCACATTGTTTTGCAGCCAAGTCCGATCCCACCCTCACAAACCAAAGCAGTAGGTTGCAAGATGTCACAGAGATTGTTGAGACCACAGAAGCATTTCAAGTAGCCCATACTAAACAACAACAACTTGCATTTATATACTAAAGCCTTAGATAAATAGAAACCAGCAGGAAATCACTTTCTATGGAGGTCAATTTAAATAAATCGTTTTTCTTATTATCATAACATACATGAAAAACAATTGATTTTGTGAATTTCTGCACACATACAGCTCAAAAATAATTTGAGTAACAATGTAAATGAATAACAAATAGGTTAAATAATAAATATGTGATCCAATATTATTGTCACTGATAACGGCATCCAGACCACCTGATAAAAATATTGGAGTTTGTAGCTCAGCGGTTAGAGCACTCACCTGTGTTCAAATCCAGGCAGATCAGGGCGAAAACTTGGGCAAGTTTCCTTACTCCACATGCTTAATCATAATAGATCCAACAAAAACCTGTAATAAATTGATAATTTCAATCCACGACTGTTTGTGGGACACTGCTGTGCACAATTGGCTGCCACGTTTTGTCCACAAATATAGTCAATTAATTTTACACTGTATTCTGTGAAGCGCTTTGAGACGTCTGGAAGACGTGAAAAGCACTATATCAAATGCAAAAAATATTATTTTAAAATATAAAATAATTGGGGGGTGAATTCTTCTCACTCAGTCCCCCTGAATTTGTCACACTGGTTTTTGCCTCAAACAGCTGGCTGCTGTTGTTTGAAAACCTCAGGAAACTTTGAAATTTCAGTACTGCTATGGGATCCAACTCTGATTTAAGCAGGTACCCAGTGCGGGTATACTGTAAGCAGCAATAACAATGATGGATGTCCAGATTTTAGCTAGGTTTGACCAAAGTAGTGTATGAATGTGTTTACTTGGGGGAACATGGGATTCGGTCTAATCACATCAAAACCAGCTGCTAATTACATATTGATAATCTTTGACCATGTGACAGTTATTACCCAGTGATAATTAATACATCACATGTCCTGTTATCATCCATCCATGGGCAACTCATAAGTCACTTAGCAACAAGCCACAAGCACTACAACCATAAGGAAGATATCTTAATCTAAATCTGAAGTGACCCAAGTCATCATCTGCTCAACCCCCCTTTAAAATGTTCATCGTTGTTCACAGTTAAGATAATGCAGTACATAACAGAACATTATTGTTGCATGACCTGTTTTATGAATATTATTGCTTTCTTTTCCCTTATTTTTCCAGTTCATTTGTTCTAGCTGTGAAGGATGGCAACACTGAAGATTTTTTTTTCGGAAGCCATTTATTAATGGTGAACGAGTTTCTTTGGTGAGCTTCAAAACAGTTTCAGAACCCAAGGTGATCTAAATCAGTAAATTCAGAAACTCAAACCCAAATCAGAATGAGTTTTTCCTCCTGAGATCTGAGCTCCTGGAGCTCAGTGGTTAGAGCACTCAACAACAACAACAACAACAACTTTGATTTATATAGCCCCCCCAATCCACGCCGGACGGCATCTCAGAGTGCTTCACTCGTCTTACAAGCGTGAGACATATGTTCGAATCCAGGCAGATCAGGGAGAAACCTTGGGCAAATTTCCTTACTCCACCTGCCTAACAGTGCTTAAAAAAAATGCACAATAATAAAATTGGTCATTTCAAGCCATGACTGTTTGTGGGACACTCCTGTGCGCAATTGGTTGCTGCATTTTGCCCACAAATATACAGTCAATCACTTTACAGTATATTCTGTGGAGTGCTTTGAGACGTCGATAAGATGTGAAAAGCGCTATATCAAATGCAAAGGTTATTACTGTATTATTATTGTACAGAGTTCTCTGCAGAGTGTTTGTATTTACAGTGGAAAATAAGGTTAAGTGTTGCCAGTAATTTGATTTTTAAGCTGCTGTTATAGTTCTGACTGTTTTTCAAGAGAGGATTAAAGTGATTCAGAAATGATTTTAAACCTGATATCCAATTTAATTAAAGAACATCCATACTTAGTGTTCCATAGATAATCAATCACTTATGAAGTTGATCAACATGTTTATCCATAAGACACTGTACCATCTCCAACCTCCATTTCTGATGTTCCTCTCTTCTGAGATGTCTGTATTTGGTTTTGAACGTTATGCACCCATACCTAGAGCAAACTGGACCAAGACAAAATAAATTAACTTGCAAACTTGAATCATTAAAGTATCCTTACTTCATGCACCTGATAATAATCCCTCAAGAAAGAAAAAGACAATAATAAATTGGTCACTACAATCCACAAGTGTTTGTGGGACACTGCTGCCACGTTTCGCCCGCAAATATATAGTCAATTCACATTACAGCATGAGTTACTGATTAGTGACTGGATATTTGTGGTGAAATACACTGGTGAATTTACACTCAATCGTGTCCCACATGAAATGAATGACCAATTTTATTTGAAGGATTGCTGGCCGATGCAGCGAAAGAACTCCCTTCTCTTTTTGAATGCAAGTAGACCCCACTTACTATTTCCTCGGTTAATGTTTTTTTGTTATTATGTTACTGATATATTTGGAACATATATTCATTTAACGTTGCGACATTCGCTATTATGTTGTTTGCCAGCGGGTGGAAAGGTGGCATGACGGAGCTAGGACCCGGGAGTGTGCCAGGCCGGCAGTGAGTGAGACCGGCAGTGAGTGAGTGAGACCGGCAACGAGTGAGTGAGACCGGCAGTGAGTGAGTGAAACCGGCAGCCAATCAGGGAGAGAGTATAATGGGTTTTTTTGGAAAATTTTGCCGAAAAATGTCCAAAAGAACCTAACTCCAGTTTTTACATTCATTCTTATGGGAAAAATGTATTCGCTTAATGTCGTTTCGCTTAAAGCCGTACTTTGCAAGAACCAAACTCCGTTAAACAGGGTCTACCTGTAGTACCATGGGATCTTTAAATAATAATAATCCTTGCATATGATATAGCCTTATCACATCATCGAGATGTCGTAAAACACTTCACAGGATATATTGTGAAGTGAATTGACTGTAAATGTTGTGGGCAAAACGTGGCAGACGATTGCGCACAGCCTACAAACAGTCGTGGATGGGTGACCAAATGTCTTTTTACCCCTGGAATGTAGGTTTCTACTTACTGCTTTGTAAACAGAAACATGTAGAGTAAGGAAACTTGCCTAAGGTTTCGCCCTGCTCAAACAGTTATGAAGTGAACGACTGATCTTATCTAGGGGATTTCAGCTGGGGAAAGGAAAGAGAAACTACCTTCTTTTATCATGCAGGATCTTTTAATGTGCAACTGAACAGGCACAAACGGGATTTTGGTTTAACGTCTCAAGCAAAGGACAACTCTGCTCATCTCCCTGTGTTTTTTTTAATCAATTATCTTAAATAACAATAATAGCGCCTTGCTGAATGCTAAATGTGACCAAATTCTGAACCATCAGGTCAGCCCAGATGTCAATACATGCTTTCTTCATGTACAGCACACTGGACGTGACAGCAGCAATGACCTGATATGACCCTGAAATACAACATTTTTTATAAGCAGTGGTAGCAGAGAGTGAGCAGGCTAGCTTCCTTCAGAAACAGTAAAACATGATTCTCTTTAGATGTTTATGGATCCCTACCACTGGTTTTATTTAATTGGGCTCAACTGAACTTACATATTTGTTCTGTTTGATGAGACTGACAGGATAGTCACAGAGATTGTTGGTGATAGTGAACAATAGACATGTGAAGCCTAAGATAAAACATACCATTGGCCACCCGACATTGATGGTTGGAAAATGACAGGGAAATCATGAACACTTTAAGCTGCAGAAATGTACAGATCTGCACGGCATAATTGGCAGCAAATTCTAGTGATATAGGTCTGTAAGGAGAGAGACCACAACTGAGTGAACATTTGTGATGCATCTTCACTGCTGCTGTTGAGACAAGCTCTTAACATCTCTTCTTATGAACCAAGTTTGGATAAAGCTTTGTTTTGCACTGAATAATTATCATCCGAAAAGGCTGTAAAGGGTCTTGTATAGACCTGCAGCAAGGATTAAGCTGCTGCTTTCCTGCAAACCTTTTCTATTACCAGATATTGATCATTAGCTCTTATCAGGCAGCTGACACTTTTGGCAGAAAAGCAAAGTCAGATAGTGCTCGTAGTTCAGAAGACCCTGGGGAATGTCCGACTGTAGCCAAATGAAAAGCAAAAAAAAATGAGCAGTTTGAATTTGCACATGTGAGAAAATGGATGTGATCAGTGCATCAACACCATAATTCTTTGTGAAATTTTACAGGAACAAATAAAAAAACCTCTCTCCTTTCAGGTTTTTAGTATCAGGGTGGGGGCGGGGGGCAGGAGACAGAATAAACCAAGCTATTTTTAAAGTGGATTTTCAGAAGGATTATCCAGGCATTTGGGTCGTTCTTCATCCCTCTGTATGATTACTCTGGGTACTTAGCTGTTTGACTGTGAATGTCTGATAACCAAATCTGGGAACTGCACAAAAGCACTGCCTGACAAAGTCTGTCTATTTGATCATCATGCACAAGGGACTGTGGACTGATTGCAAATGATGGAGATAGAGGTGGTGGAGGATTCATGAATAGCAAGTGTTACCATTTTTAACCAGAGTCTTAACAGTCACCGTTTCTTAAATATCAGGAATAAAGCACGTTTTATCATTTTTTTCAATGATATACTAATGTATTCCATCAGCAATGCAGTATGTCAGTTTTGAAATTTGCCTCAAATAACGATTCAGTTGTGAACAATTCAAAATGTTTTAAAAGCAAGACCTGAACATCATGTTAACTATAAATTGTGGGTATGTAAATATGTGAATATGAAAAAACATGGCCAAATTACAGAGTTTACTGGATTCATTTGGGAATGAGATCCTGTCAACAACAACAACGTGTACTTATAGAGCATTCTCCATGCAGGGCAGCAACTCAGAGCGGTTAACTGCGGTGGAGCCTGATTCCAAGCCGGGTGGGAGGTGGGTACCCGAGGTGGCCATAAGCACAGTTAAAGAAGAAGGCTTTCAAGCAAGATTTGAAAAGGTGGGAGAGGGGGCAAGATGAAGGGAATGAGCAAGAGCGTTCCTGAGTTTCGTGGTGTCGTGACTGAAAGTGCAACCTCTTATGGTGGGATGGAATAAGATGTAAGTAAAATGGCAGAGGTGGAGTCCATTGTGGGTTTATAGAGGGAGGGAGGTAGGTAGGTAGAGATATAGACTTGAAGAGGGGGATAGGATGAGAAGTGGGATAGAAGGAACAGCTTCTTCTGAGAACTGGTGCAGACTCGATGAACGTCCTTCTGTTTGGGACATTCTTCCAAACTGAAAGGCTCTATATAAATTGTTGTTCTTGTAAATGTGCTCTTGTGAGTCTATAAACTCTGGCACTTATCTACATCCCTGACTGGTCTGAGGGACACATAATGTGTAGTCTTACAATACCTCCTCGATGCAACAGTTGGCAAAAAAAATGCAGCCACTCAATATGTCTTCTGTGGATGCCTGGAATGTCCCAGTGGCTTAACAGTACTGGTGATGTTCACTGACCCCAAGTGCAGTCCTAATGCTGGAATGTAACTACAGTTCTTTGTGTGATTGGTAGAAAACATCTGTCATAGCTTTCCTGGTGAGCTTCAACCTATTCATGTAAATGTTAGCTCAGTTGGTAGTAGTCTCACTTTTGAGCCAGAAGATAGTGAGTTCAACTCCCACATTTTGAGCCCATGAGTTGACAAGCTTTGAGATGATAGGCTAACACTCTGATACATTGTGGTCAGAATATTTAATTGTTTTTGAAGTGGTGACTTTTAGATGAGTTATTAAAAGCCACTTGTCTGTTCAAGTGGACATTAAAGAACCAAAGTTAATAATTGAAAAGAGGATGGAGTGTCCAGGTCAACAATCCTCAGATAAAATTGGTCATTTACTTCATAGCTGTTTGTGGGACCAATGTTGTGCACAAGTTGGCTGACATGTTTGCTCACAAATATATTAGCTAACATGAATTTGGTTGGTGGAAGGAGATAAATCTACATTAGCTTTCATAATTTGGTTGTTCTACCAACTAAATTAGTCTTGTGGTCTGAAAGTAATGAATATTTAGGACAGCAACGATCTGGGATTCCGAATTTAATTACCGGTAATACAAAATAACTAGTTGCAAAAGTTCAGCGATATAAAACACACTCATTCAATCACTACCAACAACACAAAAATTACACTTGTATAGCACCTTTCATGTCAGAAAGGCGCTGGGTTGTGAGTAAAATACTGAGAGTCGCACTAAACATAGACAAAGTAGTTGTTGGACTGATCTTCTGACTTTTCCCCTTAAGTACACTCATGCAAAATAGCCCCAAAAGGCTCCCACTGTGTGCTATGTTTCTATGCTTTTTTTTACGCGTGTGTTTTTGTTAAAATTAGCAAAGATAGTGTAGTAGTTTGTTTGTCTCCAGGTTAATGCAATGCATTTTGGTAGACATAAGATTGTGAAAAGTCTGACATTAAAATTTTAAAATTTACATATATTATATTTCTATGAAATGTTCACATAGCTTTATACAGAGAGAACTTTTGGGGAAAATCTCTGACAATAAAAAGAAAAGTGTTACTGTGACATCTCATCTAGTTGTGATTGCAAAGTAATGAAACGTAACTCACAAGAAATTAGTAGCTTGTTTCACTTCCTATTTTCCAAATTGCATTCACATAATTGGGATGAATTACAGCTCATTCTACACAACTGAAGGCAGTCACATTTGTAAATGAGTTTAAGAATTACTTTTTTAAAAAATGAGATTATTTAACAGTAAACTGGCTAATTTTTCAAGAAAAAAGCACTTTAATAAATGATGTACATCAATCACACTAGTAGAAAAAATGCAGTGTCAGCCTTGCTCAGTTTGTAACACTCACTTTAACTCTATGTCAGGACACTGAACTCACAGCCTAAGCTAATACTCCATTACAGTGTGGGGGAGCGCTACTTTGCTCGAAGTGCTGTCCTTCGGATGACAGATGAAACCGAAATCCCAACTACCTGTTCCCAACTACCTCTACTTGAAAAGTGGAGGGAGTTTCTTCCACTATCTTGGCCACTATCCCAAATGTAATTGGTAATTCATGGCTGTTTGTGGGACATTGCTGCGTGATTGTCAAACCTTCTATGGTGTTCACCTAAAAAATCCATAGTCACCACACTTTAAGGTAAATCATGTGAAGAGCTTTGAATCATCTTTTATGACTCGAAAGGTGCTATATCAAATACAAAATACATTTTCAGATGTAACCAGCCAATCACAGATTTCTTGCCATTTCACTCCTTCAGTGTTCTCACAGAAATAGGGTTTCAATTGTATCCGAGGAGAGGTCAGCTAGTTAAGACCTGCTCCTAAACTGCAGTGTTCCCTCTGAGAACTTATCATTTACCTGACTGTCTTTATTCTCAGTCACACAGAAGTGATACAAAATGCCTTCATTGACATTTTGATCTCAACACTAATACAGGAAGTCTCATCTTGGATCCTATATCTCTCTTTGCAAACACTTCACCCAATTCAATAGCAGAAGCCCATCACCGCACCTCCTCAGAGGTAAATTCACACAACTTTCTGTTAGCTGTCAGATTTTACCTTGTAGTCAGAATTGAATTTATTTTCCTTGTTGGGAATAGTAAATTTTTACATGTAGATTAGAGAAGGGAATTGTTCCTGATGCCTTTGCAAACAATCCCTGAATAAAAATTGAACTTTCATTTCATGATTGTTTGTGCGGCACTGCTGTGGCCAAATTGACTGCTACATTCGTCTGCAAAATATTCAGCTACCACACTTTACATTATATCCTGTGAAGCACTTTGAGATATCCTCCTTACATGACAGTAAACTATCAAATGTAAGGATTCTTATTTGGTTGTAAGATTCACTTGGTGAAAGTCCTGCCGGACATCATTCTTCAATTTCTATCAAAGATTCTTCGGTTTGGAAGGTTAAAATCATATGCCTTATTATCCATTAGAACAATTAATTCTGTATCATATATCCAAAAAACAATGTGCAGATCCTTAAAACATTTGTAGCAGTTTGTTAAGAGCAGTTTGTTAAGAGCTATTGATCACTTAAAATCAAAGAGGAGTTGATATAATTAATCTCTTATGAATGATTCTATTGAAACATGAGGAGCAACAGTTGAATTCCCCATGTCTCTAAACGTAGTGATTTTGCAATTTATACTTATGGTGGGATTAATCTTTCTTCATCTATTGGCATCCTTCATCTCACTATTTCCTCTGATCCCTTGGAATGAAGGCTCAGAAGAAAATGCAAACAGTTCAGCCTTTACTTTTCAATGCAGTCCTTAATTACATGCTTTTCATTTCAATTTATTTCCAGTGCATCTTTGCGGAGATAAATGAATATCAAGACAGAAAATGTTATCCCTTTGGTCTAAAGATTCCTCTAGACAAGCGCATGCGGTTTTTAGGCTGACCAGTGCAAAACCAGTGTAATATTCATAGATTTTAAAATCAGCCAAGGTCATCTTTGTCTGTTCAAGTTGACAATATGCTGCTATTCAAAAATAGAAGTGCTTCCCAGCGTTGCTCCTTTCTCTCTCGTCACTCCCTCCTCGAACTTTCAATCTAACTTCCGTGCTGCCCATAGCATGGAGACAGCCCTGGTCAAAGTCTCCAACGACATTCTAAACATCTGCAAAGAGGGCTCTCTTTGTCTCTTTGTCTTCCTTAACTCTCTGCTGCGTTCGACACTGTCGATTATTCCATCCTCCTACACCGCTTCTCCTCTCTCCACAATCTCTGTGGACCTGCCCTTGCCTGATTCAACTCTTACATCTCCCATTGTCTCCACTTTGTCGCCACCAACGGCTTCTCTTCCAGCCCTGCACTGCCAGCTGTGATGTCCCGCAGGGATCTGTCCTTGGCCACTAACTTTTCAACATCTACATGCTCCCATTTGGTGACATCATCCGCAGACATGGGGTTAACATGTATGCGGATGACACCCAACTCTATCTTTCTGCCTCTACCCTTGACTCCAGTACTACTGTCCTGGCAGACTATCTGTCAGACATCAAGTCCTGGATAACTTTCTATAGTTGAATGTCAACCAGAAAGGCCCTATTGATTGGCTCCTGCCAGCGCCTTCATGCATCAGGACTGGCAGCATCAATATCCATGGTTGCTTACTCAACCTCAACAAGCTAGTCAGGTGTCTTGTTCAATCCTCAACTGTCTTTTCTTCCCCACATCCAAGCAATGACCCACTCTGCCATTCCCTCACCTCCACAATATTGCCCAACTCTGCCACTACCTAACGCCCAAGGCCACTGAAAACCTCATACATGCCTTCATTACATCCCAACTCGACTATTCAAATGCCCTGCTTGTTGGCCTTCCCAATTCCTCCCTCCACAGGTTGCAGATGATGCGGCCCGTGTTTTCTACCGTTCCAAGCTCCGTGAACCCATCTACCCCATCCTCGCCCAACTCCATTGGCTCCCCATCATCCAGAGGATTCAATTCAAGATCCTGGTCCTCACATTTAAAGCCCTCCACAACCTTGCCCCACCCTACATCCGTGACCTTCTAACCCCCTACCAATCTTCCCGCCCCCTCCACTCAACAGGCTTTGGCCTGCTCCACGTCCCCCTACCCACCCACCCCACCATTGGCTGACGTGCCTTTCGCCACTCAGCGAACTCAACAACAACAACTTCAATATATAGCGCCTTCCATGCCAGACAGTGTCTCAGAGCTTTCAATCCCGCAGTCCCTCCACCTCGCTTCTTTCAAGGCTCGCCTCAAGACTTTCCTCTTCGTTGCTCATCAGCAACTCCTAATCCCTCTTCCCTCCTCCCCACCCTCCCTGTCCCCATCTTGGGTCTGAAACAATGACTGTCAAGCGCCGTGGGACAATCTCCTGACATAAAAGGTGCTATACAAGTGTAATTTTGTTGTTGTTATTGTTATTTGTGGGACACTGTTGTGAACAATTTAACTGCTTGGTTTGCCTGCACAGTCACTCCAGTTGACAGTAAAATCCTGTGAGGCACTTTGAAACATCTTGAAGATAATGATAATCATTGAATTTGAAGTGTCAATTCATATAATAATAAATGTGCTAGCGTTAATGTAACTTTCCAGTCAATAAGAAGTTGAGATAATAATAATAATAATAATAATCCTTGCATTTGATATAGCGCTTTCCACATCTTATCAACGTCCCAAAGCGCTTCACAGAATATACAGTAAAGTGAATTGACTGTATATATTTGTGGGCGAATCGCGGCAGCCAATTGCGCACAGCAGTGTCCCACACACAGTCGTGGATTGAAATGACCAATTTTATTATTGTGTTTATTGTGAGATGTAGCCTATTGGCATAAAATACAGATAATAAACAACAAATTACATTTACACCTTTCACATTGGAAAGACATTCCAGGGCACTGGACAATCAGGGGCTTTGATGATAATCTGTTCATAACAACCGAACAGCAAATATTAACAGCTAGATATGTGCACATTAATTAGTGCAAGAAGATTTTGTAGGAAGATCATTTTCTGGTGAGATTGATCAATTGTAAAATTAAGAGTGAAGTGTTTTTTTTTCCAATAGTACAAAGGTAGAAAAACAGTGTGATAAAAGTAACTGCATAACACTCCCAATAAGAATTTAATGGATGTTCTAGCTAGGGATTTTAAGACAAAGGCTGAACACTGATAAAATCTTCAGGGTGCTTATGAATATTGTGTGAGAGAGGTCAGAGCGGAGTCGGTATATGTTCTTTAGGATTGCAGAAATGATATTTTTGAGTAATTTTTGGAGAACCAGTAACATTGGCAATTTCACTTCTTTGATTTTCGGTCATAATCTGTTGCCTGGTCTCAGTGTGCTCATCTCATCTCCAAATAAACTTGTAGAAGAGTGTATGAGTGTGTGTGTGTGTGTGTGTGTGTGTGTACACACGTGTGAGTAAAATGGGTTGCTATGAAATATTTGTCCTTAAAATTCTATTCATTGTGCGTATTATGATGAAATATGATGTATTGCTGCATTACTTTTGCCATTATTGAAAATTAATGTCAGGTTATGCAACAATAGCTTGAAAAAGTCCTTCCGAAATTGCGATAATTTTCATTCTATACATGTGTGCTGGGCTGCGAGGTGCTTCATCATTACCCAGCTCTTTCATTTTCAATTGAGGTTTAACATGTGTGACATACCCTTTCATTATGAATCTTCATTTAATTTGCTGTGTATATATAAAATCAATTGCCTGGGGCCTGATTAATTGGCAGAATGCTTTGATGGAGGCAGTTGCAAAAGTGTTGTTTTTAACTACTAGAGTGCCATCATGTTTCATGCATCTATTTTTGTTATGTCAAGGTTACTGATAATAATATTAATCTTTACTTTTGATATAGAAACATCTAAGTGTGGAGGATGTCTTAAAGTCCTTATCACTGTAGAATGCAGTGACCAAACATGAAAACTAACTTGCAATGCACACAGCAATATTCTACAGCCATGAAATTATCTTTTATTTAATTTGGGGAATTGTTGACCAAGACACCAGTAAAAAAAATCCTCTCTTTTGAACGATGCCATAACATTTTTAACATCTACCTGAACAGGCAGACTGGGCCTTGGTTTAATGTCTCATTCCAAAATTGCACCTCCAACAAAAAAATGCTATCTGATCAATATATTGCAGTGACAATCTAAATTGTGAGTTTATAGTACTGACATGGGACTTGAACGCACAACCTTCTGACTCAGAGGCAAGAGTGCTGTGTGAAAATCATCTCAAGATTTAAATTATGAATAATGTCCAGAACAGAATTCAAATGCAAGTATAAACTCACTTTTTCTGAATAACGTTTCTTGGTTTGAAAGTTTGTTTTTCCAGTAATGCAATGCTTGGTTATTTCAAAGGCTTTGTTTGTGTTGAAGAATGACAGGTGTTTTGTGGGACATAGTCTTAACTTGGAGGGATTCATATTGAATCTGTTAAGACACATTTCAGTTCCTATGCCCATGCTTTTCCAAGGATTTCTCCACCAAGCTGAACAAACCTACATAAACAGCCATCACACTTGACATTTATTTCTTGAGTTATTCTTTAAGATATCTCAAAATGATAACATGTTATAAAAATAGGAGCCGCTTCGCTATTGCCTTTAATTGCCACTGCCAAGGGGAGAACCTTGTGAATATCAACATTCTGTCAGTAGTGCAGGTCCATAGATTCAAAGAAAGAGAGAAACATTGACTGACAAAGTGAAGAATTTCTGTTCATAATTCTCTGTATCAAATAACATGGGACTTATTTACTATTAACAGTTTTTTTCTACAATGTTGAACAGTATTTAATAATCGAGTAAAGAACTTGAAACTCATGGCAACATAATGGATTATGTGCTGCCACAGCAGGAAAGGAACACAATAATTACTTATGGATGGAGAAGCAGAAATGAATAAAATAGTGCGAGGAATGGATTAATACTTCGGAGTTGTTGTTTGATTGTTTTGGGGAATTTCAAGGAATCTCTGAAGAACTTTCTTCAAAAGACAGTGCGGTTGAGGTACACTATATAATAGGTACTATATACACAGAAAATGCAACTTAGCTTGTGGTACAAGAGAGGCTTGAGTGAGCTGGCTGTTGTTTCCCCATTAAATGCTTTTGTATGTGCATTTGATATAGCGCTTTTCACATGCTTATCGACGTCTCAAAGCACTTCACAGAATATACTATAAAGTGAAGTGACTTTATATATGTGGATGAAATGCGGCAGCCAATTGCGCACAGCAGTGTCCCACAAACAGTCATAGATTGAAATGACCAGTTTTTATTACTGAGCTTTTTTTTTGTAAGGCAAGTGAGCTACAGAAGCTCCACTTACTATATGTATCCTATGTATAGTGAGTGAGTGAGTGAGTGAGTGAGTGAGTGAGTGAGTGAGTGAGTGAGTGAGTGAGTGAGTGAGTGAGTGAGTGAGTGAGTGAGTGAGTGAGTGAGTGAGTGAGTGAGTGAGTGACCAGATAGTTGAATAGATGAAACAATGCAATATTTTATAACAGATCAATGTGATGCTTATCAAATCGTATCTGTCATATTTGTCCTGTGGTATTTTTATGCAAACTACCTGTAAATTCATGTGAAAGGAGAGAATTACTGGTGACTTAGCAATGTGAGTAACAACTAAGGAAAAGGATTTCTTAATACCGTAATTGATATCCAATCCCTTTCAATTGTTGCTAAATACTTAATTAAAGAGAGTGGAAATTTTCTCTTTTTGAAAAACATTAACTTGTATTGTATTGGTACCTTGTACTGTACTTTGAAACATATCAGTGTTTTTGAAATATTATCAATATTGTGAAAAGTGATGAGTTCTTTGTTGGCAAATACATTTCATCATCAGTAAATCCCCACAAACAACAACAAAATAATTGACAAATTTATTTGCAAGATTGTTGGCTCTTTTGAACAGAGCAATGGCATTTTCAACATCAACCCGAAGAGCCAGACAGAACAATGTTTTAACATCTAATCCAAAGGCCAATGCCTTTGACATTGCAGTGCTCCAGTAACTACATTGCCATGATAGTCTGGGCTATGACCATAATCCCCATTCGTAAACACATACTTAAATATTGTTTTCAGTTGTCACATTATAAACTTGTTTTCACATGGCACTTAACAACAACGAACAACTAAATTACATTTATAGCGCACCTTTCGTGTCGGGAGGACGTCTCAAGGCACTGAACAGTCAGGTCGGCACGTGGGCAAGGGGGAGGGGCAAGGTAGGGGAGGGAGAGAGTGAGGAGAGGAGGGAGAGAGTTGAGAGGGCAGGAGAAGGCACGTTCGAAGAGGAGGGTCTTGAGACTGGCCTTGAAGGAGGCGAGGAGGAAGGGAGTGAAGGGACTGTGGGATGGAATTCCAGAGTGTGAGGGCAGAGAGGCTGAAAGCCCGCCCACTGATGGTGGGGCGGGTCAGGTGGGAGACATGAAGCAGGTTGGTAGGGAGTCGGGGAGACAGGAGGGGGCAAGGCCGTGAATGGCCTTGAAAGTGAGAACGAGGATCTTGAATTCGATCCTCAGGGGGATGGGGAGCCACTGGATCTGGGTGAGGGTGGGAGTGATGTGGTTACGGAGCTTGGTGTGGGAGAGGACAGGATATTAATATAGTAAACTCCAGATAATACCTCACTCCAAGGACTTCAGCAATGAGTCATCTAGAGTGCCAAAATTTGGGCATGTGTCTCCAAGGCCACAAGGGGGCGATGGGGCCAGGAGTACCTTTAGCAACACTGCTCCACTCTTCCTTGCTCCTCATGGCCGCTGGTGCCCTCTCCCTGTCATCATCAATACATTTAATTTTGAAATCAATACATTTAATTTCTGTTACAAAGTATGCAACCAGAAAGTTTTGAAGAGTAAAAGTAAAAAGAATGTGAGATTAATCATAATAATAATAATAATCCTTGCTTTTGATACAATGCCTAACCATGTAATTGAAGCATTTTGAAGCGCTTCACAAAATATACTGCAAAGTGGATCCACTGTGTATTTTGTGGCGAAACGCAAAGCAGTGTCCCACAAACAATCGTGGATTGACTGAACACATTAATTTTGTTTGTTTTTCATGTTTTTTTTAGTAAGATATTGCAAAAATTTAATGATTCCATTTAATAGTGAACTATTTATGTGAATGACACTTGAATAATCACAATTCGATCTGTGTGAATAATAATAATAATAATAATCTTTGCATTTGATATAGCATCTTATCAAATCTTCGAGATGCCCAATGACAGCAGAAGGATTGAGTTTCAAAGCTGCTGGAGCTCATGGTTGTTGCTTATTTTTCTTGACCATCTGGTTGACTTATCTTCAGGCCAGCACCTATCAATGCCATGGTTGTTCATTGCCCAATGATACCCCTGGGGTGAGATGATAGGCCAAGGCTCACGCTCACTCTGTGTCTCCATGGCATTGGCCTGATATTAATTATGATAATATATAATAATTTATTATTGTAACATGATTGTCCCACAAGTGATTGGCTGCCAATATCAGTTAAAACAATTTACCACGTTGCTGGCGGAGATTGCCAGCAGTGCAGGGAAGGTCACCGGATTTTGCTTTTTCCCCCGATTATTTGCCCAATACATTTAACTCAGAGTGTGTTTACAGGAATTTCAAGAATGCAACTATTTACAAATTAAGAGGAGTGATGACTTAACCAGAGTCCCTTCTTCACATTTTGCATTGGAAGCAACTGGGATAATACAGTGATTTATTAAGTGGTACCAACTGCCTGGGCATAAAATATATTAATAATATTGAACATGTTTAGCATATATTTTACACAATTCTTCTACATTTTAATAAATTTATATTTTGGGGGTCTAACAGTGAATTTATAGAAGTAACCAGCAAAGATAAGTGTAGCTTGGAATGCTTCAGACTGATTTAAGATGCTAGTGATGGACAGGAAGTTTTACAAGAGACAGCACAACACCAGGTTGGATTAAACCAACATTCAGTGCTGATCTGTCAGACAATCAGCAAAGAGTGTGGTATGAACTCTTGCATGCCAGATAGAATAATGTCATAGACGTGAGGATCAAAGAATTTAAAGCAGCATTTGAAACCATATTTAACTCTGTTATGAGACAGAGAGCTTGGTAAGAATTGAAGTGATGGGATGTGGGACCTTGGTAGGATTGGACTCAAGCTATGAAGTTCTACAGGAATCAAAGCTTGGTTGTCATGATGGAAACAAATCTACAACAACAACAACCTGCATTTATATACCGCCCTCCACATCGGGCGGCATCTCAGAGCATTTCACAATGGCCAAGCCAGGAGGAGGAGGAAGGTGACTGTAAGTGTGTTTGAAGAGAAAGGTCTTCAGGGGTGAGCTGAAGATGGGAAAGGAGAGGGCAAAACAAAGGGGTTGAGGGAGGGAGTTCCAAAGTTTCAGGGAGTAGTGGCTGAAATCATGATCACCGATGGTGGAGTGGAGGATTTGAGGGACAAGGGGGAGGCTGGAGCCAATAGAGCAGAGGCAGTGGATACTGCTGTGAGTAGAGAGGAGGTTAGAGAGGTAGGGTGTGCAGAGGAGTGGAGGGATTTAAACATAAGAGTGAGGATCTTGAAGTCGATCTGCTCTGTGACAGGGAGCCAGTGCAGTTTGGCAAGGACTGGGATAATTGGGGTACGATGTTTTGTGTGGGGAAGAATGTGGGCGGCAGAGTTTTGTATTACCTGAATTTCTTGTATGGTGGAGGAGGGGAGACTGATGAGGAGAAATCTATCCTAAAGATGATGAATGTTTGGGTATGGATTTGACAATGACACACTTGATAACATTCCAGAGATGCCATCCAGCTTGAAGAGTGCTACATAACTGCTACATAAGTTGTTGGTGGAAGAAAATAGTCATGCCATTGGATTCAATGAGGCATTTCAAACCAAGCTTAATGTGAAACAGAACACCACACATCTTACAAAGGTACCATCTCCCTTTATACAAAAAATAATAATAACTGGTCTCAAGTCTGAACGTCCCTCCACTCCAATTTTACTGCAATGTTTTGTCATGGAACTGATAGAAGCCACTTGTTCCCCAGGTGTTGTTCCCAATACAAGTCATGCCACTCTTGTTTTGCCCCATGAACAATGGTGTTTTATATCTGTTGCATGCAATACCAGCCTCATTCAATTATTGGTGCATGTGGGAGGCACACAATCCACGAGTCAACACTTCCATTGAGCCTGTTGCCTTCAGTGTCAATCACTCTCAGTCCCCGCTTGTCTCCACTAACCATAGAACCATAGATATTTTCGATTTTATCTAAGAAACAATAATAAGAACACCAAAAACAAAACTACATTTGTATTGCGCCTTTCATGTTTGGAGAACATCCCAATGCACTGGACAATCAGTGTTTCAGATATAAGCTGGGGATCGGGATTTGGGAGGGTGGTGGGCAGGGGGGAAAAGAGGGTGATCAAAGAAATGATCGAAGAGAAGGTTCTTCACATAAGTTTTGTAGAAGGCAAGGGAGGGAGCAAGGCAGTGGGACTGCAGGATGAAGTTTCGCCCGCCACTGATGAGGTGGGGGACCTGAAGCAGGCCAGAGCCTGCTGAGCAGAGAGAAAGAGTAGGTTGGCTGGGATTAGGAGCTTACAGAGGTAGAGTGGGAGCAAAGCCATGAAGGGCGATGAGGATGAGGACCAGGATCTTGAACAGTATCCTCTGTGTGTTGAGAAGCCAGTGGAGTTAAGCGAAGATGGGGGTGATAGGGTCACGGAGCCTGATGTGGGAGAGGAGATGGGCTGCAGAGTTCTTGTTGATCTGCAGCCTATGGGAAGAGTTGGGGAGGCCGACAAGCAGGGAGTTTGCATAGTCAAGCCTTGATCACAATCTGTCATCAGTGATACTTTGTACAGCTAGACACTAAGGAAGAGTATGTTTTGCACTTGGAACTCATAGACAGTACCTATTTAAAGTAGACTAATTTTCCCTTGTTTTCTATATGTCATAGTATACATTTACCAATTGTATCTATCAATTCTCTGGAGGCAATGCATATTATGCATATCTTATTTCACAAATGAATCAATACAATGAACCAATAAACTACAACAACAAATACTTAGATTCAAATAACACCCTCCACGCTGGACAGCATCTCAGAGCGCTTAAACTAATAGATAGATTGCAAGGACATTGACAAATTTATCATTATTGCCAAAGACCTCAAATTAATACAAATTCTATTTGCAGCATTCAAAAAGAAGCAATTCTGAAATTCAATACAACAGTACATATAAATTGAGAAAGAATGGGAGTACTGTAATAAATGTTCACGAGGAACCTTGCAAAGTAACTATCTTCCACTTCACTGACCTAGCTTGTTTCTAAAATGGCAGATTATTAAAAGCTCGGCGTTTTCATTTATCTTTCTAGGTCACTAAAGATGGCACCTGGTGCAGGCTTTTTGTCTAAACCTGTCAGAAACAATCTGACAAACTGTTAGCAGTTAATGCAGAGACCGCTTTTGTATTTCCCCTCAAGAATTCCTTTCACAAGTCGTGTTGTACAGTTGACTGACCATTCGTTCAGTTGAATTTTACTGAACATGCTTACCTTTGACCTTAAAGGGCTAGGGCAATGTCACCGACTTCATTAGATCTCAGATAATTATGTTCACTCTTGTTACTTGCCTTTTTCATTGAACGCAAAGTAGGCTTTTCTGTGGTCTGCAAATTTCTGCATTGGACATTAACAGTTGTGCACAATGTTTGTAGACTTTATTAAAGACATTCAGATTATGTTCTTCGGGTACTGGGGGAGGAAATCCAACATTAACTGTTAATATATATTATAATCTGGTGATATTGCAACATGTCATCGAGTAGAAATGTAGACCATGTTCCAAATGCCAACATAAGGGACCTATATGAAAAATATGTTCTACATTTACTTTCTCAATCTCATTAAGCATCCTTCAAGATTCCCTGAGAGACGTTTCTTTTCCAGGTTGAAGAGCTGTAGTTTATCTATTTCATCCTCTAAAATTGAGATTCAATCTTATTGCTCTCTGCACTACCTTTATTTGAAGATGGGCAGCCGCCTTGTGTTCTGGTCAGCTCACTCTCTAGGTGTGAGCTGACAAGAACACTGTACATTACAGCACACTGATAGTATTTTAAGCAGGTTGTAGGTATATAAAAATAATCCTTTAATTTAACAATTGTGTTTTACCCCAAAAATATGCAGTCAATCCACTTTACAATATATTCTCTGTAGAGCTTTGAGATGTCTCTGCAATGTCATAAGGTGCTATACCAAATGCAAGGATTATTTTATTATTTCGGTATTAATGTGTTACAATACTTGACACTGTGAAATATCTTATAAAACAAGGTGCATAAAGTGTTTGATGAAATTAAGACAGTATTTTGGTTCTGAATGTAAAGAAATATATAGAATTTCTTACTCAAGCATTAAACAGCAATAATTGATATATTTTTCTCATTAAAAAAAAGTTGTTAGGAAGACAACTTTATAATATAAAACGTTAAATATTTAAAATCAAAATCACTACACTTGATTCCTTTAATCTTTTGACCCATTTTTGTTGCACAGACGAGATGTGTGAGTGATATGTGGGAGTGTGGGAAATCACATTATTATTTTAAAACTATTTTAGTGATTTAATACATTATTCAACAAAGGGAAATGTACTTGAATTAAGTAGGGGAAATGTATTATTGATTTATTCTTTTATTTATGAGTTCGCGTTAGTCCTTATAGGATGAATAATACATATTGTCATACTTTGCACAGTTGTCAATTACATTTCATGTTTATTTTTCTTTGCAAAAAGTATTTACATTTTTTAATGAAAAAAAGTATAATCATAATTTACCTACAAAATATCTACAAAATTCACTGCCACTACAGTTCACATTTAACCTTGTGAAGTGTTTTGAGACACCCTCAAATGCAAAGATTATTATTATTTTAATCCTACAGATGCTGCTTTGTTCAACCTGTGTCATTATTCCCTTCATCAATGCATGAAATAACACTGTTTTGGTCCCTTGTACATGAACTGGAGGCTGCAATAAATATTTAAAAGTGAATGGAGACACTTCCCTTTTTATCCATTTACTACAGAAATGTTTTCAGTCACCAGCTGATGATCCACGAGCAACCATGACCGCCAACAAAGAACATCTTAACCGGAATACTTGCTACGAACAAAAATGTTCACAAGAGCAACTGCATTTCATGATTTCTGTTTTCATGGCACCTGCACCCACCTCACCACTTTAGCCCTTGGTTGCAATCTATTTTCAGTCTTATCTGTAGTAATTTTTCTGAAAATAAAATGACAAATTTCTATTTATGAATTTACAATAGTAGCACATGCATTAACTACATGGAACAATTGAAACCATCTTGCTAAACATTTTTATTTAAAAAAAATCAGTATAGCACTCTTTTCAAATGAATGGTGATATAAACCGAATAAAAAGATAGGCATCATCAAAGGCCTTCCAGGAATTCTTTCCTAAAAAATGATAAATATAAATATTTTAGAGATAAATTCAGCCACAAATTCATCACATTTTTAACAACAATCACTGAAATAGTTAACATGTCTGGCTTCCTTTCTTTTTATAGCTATAAATATTACAACATTATTAATAAATGTTAACTTGTTACAGAACTAGTTGAAATCTTGAACTTCATAATTTATAAGCACTGTAAAAATAACAAAATACATTGTTATATATTTATTTATATATTTATTGTTTATCAATAAATGCTCATTTGCCACAGAGCTACATCAAATGCCCTTGTGATTTATTGGCATTATATAAATTATAACACTATCAATAAATGTTAATATCCTAGCCTTAACTCTAACTAGATGAAAAGAAACGCACATCTACAGTTTCACATTGTGTTTTTTGTTACAAAAACCACAACTACAACCAACAGCAAGCCCAGCAAGCATCACTTAGAAGTAAGCTATAATGTTAAATCACAATTATTGTGTCAAATGTTCACTCTTAATGAGTCTTGTACAATAGCTAGAAATCACAAATCCTTTCTCATTATTAAAATATATAGTGAGATTAAGGGGTGACATATGCACCACATCATTACTTGCGATACTGGATGCACAGTTTCGCCCACAAATATACCGTCAATTCACTTTACATTATATTGTATTGCTTTGAGAACATCTAGAAGACATGAAAAGCGCTAAATCAAATGCAAGGATTATCGTTATTAAGTAAGAATAAGAATGAAACAGACAGGAATAGAATAGAAGCAAAAGAACAACAGGAAAGACAATTTTATACAAATAATAAGAAAACATTACCACGAGAAATTAAGCATGACCAAATATAGCAAGAAAGCAAGAACAACAACAAATTACACTTATAGAGCGCCTTTCACGTCGGGAGGACGTCCCAAGGCGCTGCACTGGAGGCGTGTGACCCGAGCTGGGAGGGGAGTGTTTGGGAAGGGGTGAGACACGAAGGGGAGGTCGAAAAATTCAGGGTGGAACAAAAGGCACGGTCGAAGAGGAAAATCTTCAAACCGGCCTTGAAAGAGGAAAGGGAAGAAACGAGATGGAGGGATTGGGGGATGGTATTCCATAGGGTGGGAGCGGAGAAACTGAAGGCCCGGCCTCCAATGGTGGGGCGGTTCGCACGGGGGGCTTGGAGCAGGCCAAGTCCTGTTGAACGGAGGGTCCGGGTGGGCTTGTAGGGGGAAAGTAGATGGGTTAAATACGGCGGGGCAAGGCCGTGTAAGGCCTTGAAGGTGAGGACGAGGATCTTGAACTTGATCCTCTGGAGAATGGGGAGCCAGTGTAGACGGGTGAGGGATAATACACGAACTGCAGAGATTTGGATGACCTGCAGCCTGTGAATGGAGGAACTGGGGAGGCCGACGAGGAGAGAGTTTCCATAGTCCAGCCTCGAGGTGATGTACGCGTGCACGAGTGTTTCGGCAGCGCGGGGTGTAAGATTGCTGCGGAGCCTGGCAATGTTGCGCAGGTGGAAATAAGCGGTGCCGGTCAAGGCATGGATGTGGGGGAGGAAGGAAAGTTTTTGATCGAACATGATGCCGAGGTTCCTGATTGGCTTTGTGAGGTGGAGAGTACAGCCTTGGATGTTGAGGCTGGCAACAACAACAACAAACAACAAATTACATTTATAGAGCGCCTTTCACGTCGGGAGGACGTCCCAAGGCGCTGGCAGCGCCTGATGTGCGGAGGCGCTGGCTTGAGCCAATCAGGAGGGCCTCGGTCTTACTCACGTTCAAATGCTGGAAGTTGTCCCTCGTCCAGGACTCATTGTCGGACAGACATGCTGTCAGAACATCGATGGTCTGGGGGTTGAGGGATGAGGCAGAAAGGTACAGCTGGGTGTCGTCCGCATACATGTGGAAATTTACCCCATGTTTGTGAATGACATCACCCAGAGGGAGCGTGTAAAGGGTGAAAAGGAGGGGGCCGAGGACAAAGCCCTGAGGGACGCCGTGAGAAACTGTGCGGGGATTTGAGGAAAAACCGTTGAAAGAAACAAAGTGTAAACGGTGGGTCAGGTAGGAATGGAACCAGCCAAGGACTGTGCCTTGAAGGTTGAGGTGGGAGAAGACGTTGGAGGAGGATGGTGTGATCGACTGTGTCGAATGCAGCAGACAGGTCAAGGAGGACGAGGAGGCAGAGGGAGCCCTGGTCACAGGCAATTAGGATGTCATTTTTAACATAAACCAGGGCAGTTTCTGTGCTGTGAATTGGGCGGAAACCTGATTGGAGGGGTTCAAGGAGTGAGTGAGTTGAAAGGAAAGAGCAGAGCTGGGAGGGAACCACTCTTTCAAGGATCTTGGATAAAAACGGGAGGTTGGAGATGGGTCGATAGCTTGATGGTTGCGATGCATCAAGGGAGGGTTTCTTCAAGATAGGGGTGATGGTGGCTGTTTTAAGGGAGGTAGGGACGATGCCTGAGGAGAGGGAAAGGTTGATGGTGTCAGAAATGAGCGGTGCCAAAAGGTGGAGCTGGGTGCGGAGGAGGGGGGTGGGGATGGGGTCCAATGAGCACGTGGTGGGTTTCATGGAGGTAATTATTTTTGTGACTGAAAACGGGGTGGTGGGGTTGAAAGTGTGAAATAGGGGGTGAGTAGGGGTTGAGGTAACTGATGAGGGCGTGGAGGTGGAGGAGTGGTGGGGGGAGGAAACCGCAGAGCGGATTCTCTCTATTTTGGACTCGAGGAAGTCCAGCATCTCCTCACAACGATCGTTAGAGGAGAGGATCTGCGAAGTGAGGCAGGGGGGGCGGAGGAGCTGGTTGGTGGTGGCGAAGAGGAGGCAGTGGTTGTCCTTCGCTTCCAGGATTATCCTGGAGTAGAAGGCTGATTTGGCGGTGGCTAGGGCGGAGCGGTAAAATTTGATGCGGTCCAGCCAGATTTGCCGATGGACCGTGAGGCCAGATTTGAGCCAGGTGCGTTCAGCTGCTCTCACTTGGCTTTTGAGGGAGTGGAGGTGATTAAGATGCAACAAAAATGAGCTTTAAAATTATTTAAGTCCCATAAGACACATGATCCAAAGAAGCAATCATATGCAAGAGGAGTCAAAAATACAGGTGAAAATGTTTGATGACCATTAACAACAACAGCAAAATTACATTTATAGAGCACCTTTCGCATCAGGAGGACGTCCCAAGGCGCTGATCTGTCAGGTTGAGATCCGAGCAAGGGAGAGGGGCAGGGTTGGAGGAGTGGCAGGAGAGAGTTAGAAGGAACGGGAGAGAGTTGGGAGGGCAGCAGAAGGCATGGTCGAAGAGGAGGGTCTTGATACCAACCTTGAAGGAGGTGAGGGAGAGAGCAAGCATTCACCCAACGTCCAGCAAACGTTAAGCGGGACGTTTGGTGAACGTCGTCTTACAACGTTCAACTAACGTCAATTTTCACCCTGGAATTACGTTGACTGAACGTTCAGTGATGACGTCAGGGTAGCGTTCACTGAACGTTTGCCAAACATGCCATTTGATGTTCAACCAACGTGAAGCAAATATCCAGCAAACATTAAAAGCCCCACAAATCATGTTTCATGCAAAAAAATGGCCTAAAAAAAACAAAAAAAAATGATTTGTGTGTGTGTGTTCATGCGTATTTTTTGTTTTGTTTTGTCCTGCAGTTTGGACTAGATAGGGTTAACAACAAGACAGAAACAGACTTCAAAGCAAAATATACAATACTGATGAAATATTTGAAAACTTTTTCACTATGTAGACTAGAACATCTACTACAAACTGCACAACATACAATCCATCTGATACATCTGAAACCATACTCTGTGTCTCATACCAAAAATTATGCAGTTTTCATTTTTTAATCAGGTCTATATTCAACATTATAAGTCCGATCACCGAGTAAAGAACATGCAGTCAACATCTTAACATTTTGCTTACATTCTATGAAGAAAATGCCAATAACATTATAAGACAAACTATTTTGGGCAGTTAACAACACAATTTGCCTGTGACAATGATAAAATCTGTATTGCATCACCAGATGAAACAAGTCCTCATTAATTAATGATAACCAGAAGAGTTGTCTGCTTTGCACAGGGAAAATGAGTATTGTCCAGTAAACCAGCGATTTCATGCCACTCCAAAAGAGAAAACTTACAAAACTTTTTTTTTGTAATTGGTCTATTTCATTTGTAAAATCTTCGTAAAATCTGTATCAATCTTTTACACCAATTGTACATGAAGTGCCTCGACCTCGCTTGAACCATAATCATGTTCCTAATAAATGAGACACTTGCCCAAAATGAACAAGCAGAAGCTTTAAACTAGATCATGGCTGTTCTATAACCCTACTTCATTGGGAGACCATACCAAAGCAAATAAAGATTCAGGACGACGAAATATAAATGTACAACTATTTTTCAAAAATAATGCATGAAATTAAGGAATATTTTATTGAAGAGTGCTTGGGTAGATTTGCAAGAGTATCTGACTTTGATAGAATGGAGATAAGTCTTCAACACAGTGCTATCATATCGAAAAAGAAAACAGAAAAAAAAAGGCAATTTTCAGAAATTTATATTTTGTTTTCTTTAAATTTGATGTAGGCTATTCCGTAAACCAAGTAATAAAAGAATTAAGGCCTAAATAGAGTTCTCAAGAATTCTTGCCATAGAACAAAGTAATATCTAAGGTATCACACATCATAATTAAGGGGAGACTGTACCTAAAATTTACTGCAAATCATGATTTTCATCATTTTTTAATAAATTTTGACATCATTACAATGATTGTCAACTTAAAAATCGCTATGCAAATGATCAGACTCAAATTCAATTTTTAAATGCTTAAAAATCTAACATTTTCCAGGAGAAAACATCTCAAAATTGTTTCAAAATTAGCTCAAATATTTAGCGTGCATGTAGACAATGGTTTAATTGGTCATATTTTCTCCCAAACTAGAAAATCCAAGAAAGGTGAAATTGTGTTAAAATAAATAAAATATGGAGAAAAACGAACAAGCACCATGCATGTAACAGGTCTTTAACAAGTACATTTGAGATACTTCAACTTTAAACAGCAGGTTCTCTGATTTGTAAATAAACATACACTTGAATACCTCTGCAATTATAACTTCCTTAAAAATGCTTCAATTCTGTTGAAATTTGACATACAGATTCAGTATATGTGTAGGAAGGATATGAACCATCTTGCACATGGAATGTACTTTTAGGGTTATATAGAAAATATATTTCAAACTGTGAATACATAGTAAAATATTAATTTTCATGGTTTATTTTGTAGAAACATTCATAATGAATCTTTTCTGCAAGTTTAAAGATAATTGGATAAGGGAAAGCCAAGCTATCATTGAAAAACAATGTATTCCATTGTTTTTATCATTCTAATTTTGAGCGCGACCTTGAAAATCCTTTCTACTGCTCATTTTCAAATTTGACTGTATTGCAACAATTTTGGAAGTTTTAGGGAGAAATTATGAGAAATAAGAAAAAGTTGGTAAAAAAGTGCAGTATCCCTTTAAGGATGGCACTTAGTAAAAATAGTTACTGTTATTCACAAAAAACTTAATCATACTACCTGTATATACATTAAAGAAAGCTCTCTGCTTCAGGAATGCAAAATATGCCTTGTAAAATTAGTGATGCAGTGGGATAAAAAATTTGCTGGAGGGTCAGTAATGACTTTTGGTCTGGAAATCATTGCAACCCTACTCTCCTTAAAATAGCATCACGGCTGTGGCCAAAGTATGACAAACCTAGCTTGCATAACTTTCTTTTTGCATGTCCCATCTCCAAGTTGAATGCATTGAAGGGTAATATTTTGCCTGTCTGACAGGACAGGCAAAATATGAATTTAGCCATCTGTCAAGAAAAATACCCGACACGTGTTAAAATCGAACTGTATAAGACCATGGACCCCTCAGGGTTGGCTTCCACCGTAAATGACCTGGCCACCAGTGAGCATCACCAACGACACGGTACCAAAATATTTTGCTTTGCAGCATATTAAACTCGAGTACCAAGATTAATGTACCTACATGTAGTACAAAAAATGCAAGATTACTTTGCATTAGTAGGGTGTTTTCTTAAACTGTCAGTGATGCTTTTCAAGAATAGAAACAAATGAATTTTAGTATAACATTTAGCTAACAAAATAAAAAATAAAAAGCTTATTACGTTTTGAGTAAGAGTCAAAGTATAAAAAGATAATATGACCACAAAAGTTCAACATGTGTTGCAAATTGTCAACATAATCGCATTATCAAATAAACAAATGATGAATAAATTGTCATTAAATAAAGCTAATTGTCTGCAGGGAAACTTTCCACAATAGCCCACAAATTTGTTCACCAACAGTGAACAATACGGCAGGTTCCTTTTCCTTTCTACAGTTGTACTTTGGATAATAGTATTACAAGCATTTCCAGGTTCAAGAACTTGTTGGCGGCAGGCGACTGGTCAACTCCAGCTTGGTTCAACCATGGATTCAGAAGATTGCATGGACTCCACTACCAGTTGCGAAACCATTGTAGCAAACTCAATAACGACATGTAATCAAACCTTACCAAAGAAAACCCTACATGCGCATTCAGTCAAGTCAATGAAACAGCAGTACATTTTTTTTTCTCCGCTGTCCCTCTGATCTATTCATTGTAGATAAAGTACAGAGACCATTAATTTGGATGATACTTTGCTAGCTATATGGCGATCCGACCCTCTTTCTTGAAAAACCAATGTACATAGTTAACGCTGTCCAGGAGATTTGTTAACAGTCCAATTGATTTTAACAGGGTGGGAAGTTGTAAAATATTTTCAAAGCGGGTTTCAAAGTTTGGATGGGCTGGGGAGAACACTGTAATGTGAGTCAAGATAACACTATTATTTGAGATTTTAGATTACTTCCAGAATTCACTCAATCCCAATTACACGGTGTACCTATTTTAGTCACAGCTGTCACTGTCTAACTGCATTAGTGCTTCCTGAACCACAGGCTGCCTTCCTTCTTGTTTATGTCTTTCCTTGACTTGGAGTGCTTCATCCAGTCTCCAATGATGACCTTGATCTCCGTATCACATAGTGAATCAGAACCCTGATTTTTTCGAACAGCCCCTGCAAGAGAAGTATGAATTTTGAGCAAAGGAAATTCACAGTATGGAGGGTACAGTGCAGTGGTCAGCAGCGACTTGGCTGTGACAACTCACAAGTACGGTTTGTACACCTCAACCTACCAAAAATGACATGACCTTTCCAAAACTTTCCATAGCCCAGGCAATAGAATTCCCAAAACCATTTATAGGAATATCAACCTGTAAACAGGATGGTGATTAGGAAAATATGGAGAACATAGTGTATTAACAACCAAGATATGACTTCCCACACAGTCCAATATTAGTAACTTAATACTTATTTCCAAGACTTTTGGGTCTTTGGAAATGTCAGAACAAATTTTCAGAGCATTGTAACTTCAAAACTCATGCAAACCCTGTACACAACATTTTGGCACTAGTCTGTCTATACCAGAGCTTGTCGGAAGAGAAAATGGCAATTTAATTAAAGACCAAATTTCTTACAGCAATCAGTAGCCCCAAATTGACAACTTCAAATGGAATCCACCATTCCAGCAATCCTCGGCAAAACTTAGAGGGTGATCTTAGTGATGGTACATATATAAAATCAAGTTCAAATTTAAGCCATGATAGCTACATGTAAGGATATTTTATTGCAGGAAATCTTAACTCGCAAGGATCTTGCAATTTTAGGTGTAGTCGGGTAAGTTTGCAATTTCAGCTGTTTATAAGGATGCACGATTATGTTTTATTCACAATGCACTTGCAGTGTTTATCAAAACAATGCCATCACCACAAATTTTTGTCCTTACATTTGTTGCCTTATCAGTCTATCAAAGATGAGATATGGTTTCCATGGCAACGCCTTCACCGACGCACACAAGAAATATGTCACAGCACATCTACACTGGATGGTGATCAAGTGTATGAAGTGTCATTGGAATCCCTTGAAAACTGTGGAAATAGTTTGCGCCACAAACTTTTTGCAATGGACCGACCGACCGTCAGATGACTCCTATATACTCCCTTCAAACTTCGTTTGCGGGGGAATAAATATCCCTCCAGTTTATCCAATATATATGTCTGACCTGTGCGGGCTACAAAATGAGCTGAAACATACATTTTCAAATCGCTGTAACCCTGAGATTTGTCGATCAATTTTCACAAATCATATATAATTTTAAAGAGAAATCATTTTTTGAAATTGATTATATTATCAGAAAATGGGAAATAATCAGTGTTACAAAAATGGAATGGGAAGAAAGATTAACAGAGTATTCATCAAGCAAAAAGTGTCAGTTTTTGATCAGAAGCCCAAATAAACTTTACAGAATTACCATTATTTTTCTTCTTTCTTTTGTAGATAGGTCAGGATCCAGTGAAATGTATCATGTATGTATGATGTATGAAGTGCAAATTAGAAAAGCCATGAAAAATCAACACTGCTGCCCTTCATATATAATGGGGTGAAAGGAAGTCTGTAATTGGTTGCTTTCTTATCATGCCCCCCTCTACCTGTGTCCAGGAGAGAGTTTGTTTACTCAAGTTGCTGAACTGAAGATAAGAGGTCAACTCTGCATATGGTGTGCAGCTTGAAATCCACTCCCTCCCTCCCCCCCCTTTCTGCCACAGCTGACCTCACTAAGCAATCACATGGCTAGGATTTCTGTGTTCTGAAAAATTAGTTTATTCTGCATTTGTCATCCATTTAACTGAATGCTGACCCATCTGAAAAAAAATCTAAAATAATTACATTTCTGAAAATTTCAAATTTAACCTTGACAATGATAAATATTTTATTGAGGCTAAACCTGAGTGATTTAAGTTTTTACTCAACAAATAAAATTAGTCAACAAATCTCAGTTACAGCGATTTGAAAATGTATGTTTCATGCAGGCAGCAGTGTGCAACCGGGAATGGTTAAATACAATCCTCACTTTTGCTCATTAACAAATTGGGGGCCTGCAGACTAACTGTATCATGAGGTTCACTGAAGAAATGATATCTACACCTTGGAAGCCACAAAATACAACTATTGAAATGGATGGCACTGACCATCACTGATAACATATTTTCTGTAGAAATATTGACACTAATGTTCTTCACCATGTTGAGGGTAGACACACACAATCAAACCGCAGAGTGACATGCTCTCATACCATATCGCATCTGTACCGCAAGTCTGACTTATACTGACTGAATATTGCACGCACCACAGACTTGAATGCAGAGAAATTCTTTTTTGACTTGCGGCCTTGGAAACTATACTTGTCTGCCAGACGATTCGTCATGACTTCAGGCATCATAAGATAAACTGTTGCCCTCAGGTCTCTTCCACCGATGGTTGAGAGTCGTTTTACCTATTAAAAAAAACCTATGTGCTATAAAGGGCCGAACACCTGTACAACAGAACATGTAGTGAACAAAATGAAACTACATAAATTCACATGTAGGTGATTGAATTTGTAAAAAAGTCATCTGTCATGTTTATGTAGACAAGCATTGGACACGTTTTCATAGAGCAATTCTTTCTCAAATTTGGTTCTTTTTACATTCCCAGAGTCAATGCAGTTGAGAGAAAAATAGACAAAAAAAATCGATTTAAAAAAAACTGTAATTTTTAGAAAATTATATATGGAATAATTTTGTCTCTGCAGTTTAAGGATGGATTTGAGCTCCTGTCATTTTTTTAATTTTTCTACGTATCAATCAATAGAGGCTCTTAACACATGCACGAATCTATAGATCAGTGTTGACATATATTACTCTGAGTCAAATAGGTCAATATTATAAAACCTCAAAATTCACTTTACTTGGGGTTGTTAGTCTAGCTTGCATCATAAGTGGATTCACTGATCAGCAGTGGAATTATCACACAAAACAGAACACTATGTGATTGCCCTGCAATCACTATTCATCACTCTGCAAGGTTCTATTTTAAATAGGCACTGCGTCTGTGACAGTATTTGACAATATTAACAATATTTACAATTTTGCAATGTTTATCTTCTAACTCTACGCAATAACAAAACCCAGAGATTGTGCAGACACACTTCTTAATAAGTGCAAACGGCTGGCAACTCTTAGATTTAGAAACTGAACTTGGTGAAAATAGTAAATATTATTGTTTACATTTTCATGGGGGCACCCCCTTACATCAAAGTGTTAATTACATACCAAGCCTTTCAGAGAAGTTGCTGACTTTGCGAGATTATCATCAAGGGCTTCAAGCTCCTCCTCAGTTGAAGCTGGAAGTGGCAGGTCATCAATCAAGTCTGCCTCTGCATTGACCGCTTGAGTATGGGATGCTAGGAGGGTCTGCAGCATACGAGTGTTCTTAAGCGCTATTGCCTTCATTTCCTCAACTGCCCAGAAGACTTTCATTTGGAAGTTATAATCTGAAAGAAGAGATCAGGCAAATCGCAGAAAAAAAAGAACAAATGTGGGTCCAACTAATGAAGCCCAGAAAAGACAGAGTACTGGCAAGCAAATGCTTTATATACTGTTCAACTGTACATTCTGGCAGGATTTTACATGGTTTTCTCCAAATTCTTCAATATTTGGGGTGGATATTTTACCCAGAATGGTGGTTAGGTGAATCCAAAGTATCACCCGGAAGCAGTTACCCGCAGGGTTGGGTTCAATTACATTCAAATTGACATTCCTAATTACATTCCAGAGTAGAGCAGGTTCTGACCAGCTGCTTCAGTACTAGGAATAAACATGACAATGGGCAGGCCAAACCCCATTGTAATTTATGAAGTAAAGAGATTGGCAGAATCTCACCTGCTGACTCTGGAATATAATTAGGAATATAATTGAACCCAACCCTGGGGCTATCAGAGCCTGGTACTGAGAGGGTTAATTTGGGTTTAGTGAAAAGGGACGGAACCTTCTTACTTTCTTTTCCTTCTGCATCGACTTGCACCATCCTGTGTTTCTGGCTCCGTTTCGGTGTCAAGATTTGAAACCTGCTCTGCCAAACGACATTTCTGGCGCACTTTTAAGTAGTCATCTGCATTCAAAAAGAAAATTGCTGTGATGCTTGGGCGCTGGAAACACATGGGTGTAGGATGCCACAGCAGTAGAAGGATTAAGGAATTGAAAGGCCTGATAAACCTGGCTGTGTTTAACTGTTTAATTTGTTAGCATACGTACTGTGAATCCTAACAGAGATAGGCCAGAAATTTTGAGTTTTATGGTCAATTGAATCTTAAACACTTTGAAAATTAAGCAAGATAAATTATGCAAAATGTACATGTATTAGTTGGTTCAAAGTAAGTCAGTATTATCTACTTCCATGAAAACTGGATGACTGCTTGAAAAAAAATTGCTGGGTAAAATAATAATGCTACTAAAAACAGAACATTTTATCAACATGATTAATATACATAGCACAATTCGTGAGATAATACAACTGCACTTATCTTCAGCTCAGTTGTCTCTGTTCTTAAGGTGGGTTTACTATGGACGCCACTGAAATAAGTTGTTGGATAGTACACAAGTCTAATTTAACAATTCTTGGTCCATATTTGAATAGTTTATCCAAAAGGTGGCAAAACATCGAGTCATATATTGATCACCACTGAACTGACGATTATATTCATGAGCACTATTGAACTGAAGGACAATGTATAATACTCACCATGCCTATAAAGTACCTGAATTTCATATGCCTCCCACTCAGTCTTATCGGAAACCTCAGTGAGATTCTTGGCCATCTTCTCAGCCATGGTACTAGTGAAATTCTTGCCTGGCCACCAACATAGCTTTCCATCATCATGAATCCATTTTGAAGCCACAATATCAACTTCTTTGTTGACCTGCTCTTCCCCATTATCAGTGAAATTGTGTTGGAACTCCACCACAGCATACGACATTTCAAGAAAAATCGTCAGGCCTGCAAACATATCCGAGAGGCAATTATATTTGCAAGGCCAGTTCTATTGTGTTGCAGATTGAAATACTGCATGATTGAATTTTCTTTTGCCACGAAGCTCAACAAATAGGTAATATACTACATGTATAGGTCTAGGATATCCAAGACAATGGCCTTTCATTGACAAATTTGCAGGGCTGAATTATTTTGTAATCATGTCTTTCACAGTCAAAACTGCAACAATACCACATGTATCCAAACAATTTTGTCTGTTTCCATCAGTGCACTTAACTACATTATATCAGTACAATGGCTGCTATTTATAGTAGATTCTATTTCAGCATAGTTATGAACCATAGAACAAGGTTCATGTACTGAAACACAGGGTTTCACATAAAGATTTTTCTAAGGGGTCCATAAAATAACCTTTATAAACCAGCAGACCCAAATTTTTTTGGTCTATGAAAGTGTTGAAACACGAGTTCATCCTTCAGCAATTAGTAGGAAATTAGTTCGGACGTATACATAAAGGCTATTTTTATTTGGGGGGGGGGGGGGGGGGGGTGTGGGTGGGTGGTGCTCATAATCTAAAAACATCTTTGTGGACTGCTGTTGTAATTTAGGTTTTCCCCAAGGGTCAAATTATGTAGCCAAAGCTAGTGTTGCTAGTGAAGCCCTGTATATGATTATTAGGAGTTGCTGATAGTTGGAATTTCAAGTTGCAGAATGATGGTCCAGTAACATGCTTTAAACTTACAGCCATGTATTATTTACAGGTGACAAAAGTTGGAAGGAAACTTAATCTTTAACATGTCCATGCTCCAAAGACTGTACTGGCACAAAACCCTCAAAACTGAATGTAGCTAAGTTACACAAGACATGAATCCTGGATTCAAATAAAACACCTAGTCATGACGGAGAAGACCTACATGTTAGGGACAAAGTCGACAAACCTAAGTACTGTACGGAGTACATGTACAAAACTTTTCAAGCACAGTGTTGTGTATAGGTAATTTGGCACCTGTCTTTTGATGCCTTATGCTTATTCATTAAGAGAGATGCTGGACAGCATGCTACAAATATGCATGCCTGCCACATACCTACTACAGGTCCTTTGAATAGAATTGCTTGTATAGTTATTAATTATTCATGAATCCTGCATGTGTACTGTGTTAGGTGTCGATCTGGAGAGTCTACAATAAACCAGCAAGCAGGATACACCTAAACTTTGAGGCTCCAGTTATGTTCTTTAATTTGCAGGACTTTTAGTTAAATGCATTTACTTGAAACATAACACACAGCTACATTGAACGAAATTGATGAAATTTTGCTAATTTGCATCAATTCTTGCTATTTCCTTAGCATATAAGCACATGTAGTAACATGTCAGTAAACTGTGTGATACAGTTTTAGCAAACACTTTATGCAGCTATATCCCAGCCTCACTCATGCACAAGTTAAACTTAAAGGGGACAAGCAGATATGCCAATTAATAGCAAGTGGGTACAGCAGGCCTACTGATGATGGGTGGAGGATACTGAATAGAGCAGAGGCATGGCCACATAACTCTGTTTTCCTTCTTCTCTAAAGAGTACACATTTGCAGGTGATGTCACATGTTCTTACTAGTTCAAGGCCTTGTCTCAAATTGGACACCCGGTAAATTGACATGGCACTGGAAGGCAGTGGATAAACAAAGTAATCGAGCTGCTCACCAAAATACTGAACTAGTACATGTAAATACTTCTCTACACCAACAACCAAAATGTTTCGAACAAAACCAATCTTATTTTGCACCTTCACACAGTTGTCTCCATTTACAGAAGTAATGCAACCCGATTTCAGGTACAATTCTTTGTACTGCTCAAAAACCGACTGACAACCCAGAGATACGACAGGACCATCAAAATGTTGCCTCTTGACAATATTGAATTCAGGCAGAACAAGTTGAATATGCTTTCTCTCTGATAATCTCCTGACAATCTGTGACAAAGGAAAATTTGGTTGTCGCACCATCCTCTTTAGCTGTCCAAGGAAATTTTCAAATGGAAAGGCAGAAATATTGTCCAAGCATCCATGTAATCGGACTTCATCAGCTAAATGGACAAGGCAATGAACATTATAAACATTCATTTCTTTGCCATACAAATCACCAAAATGCTTGATGAATTACACAAGAAGTTCATGTGCATAGCCACAATAATCTCTGCATGTATCTGGCGAGACCAAAAATTGGAGTGCCACAGAAAACAACATGAAGTTTTGATACATGTTATCAGGAAGAACACCTTCCAAAACAACAGGCCCTGTATACAGTAGAAATTGTCTGAATTCGGTTGCTTTCCACCGCTCTACCTTGAATAGGGACCGCGGTTTCCTTGCAAATTCCTTTGGTACAGAAGGCCGCAATAGTACAAGAGACTGGGAAATCATATCAATCTGTCTAGCACTCAAACATATTTTTAAGGAACCCTTCTTCCACAAAAGAATCAGTTTTCTCATGACACCTAAGCATGCTAGGTGCATGTAGTCCAAAGGGAACTGTGAGACCATACCAATGTCTAGCCCCTGCCAAGACAGGGTCCAGTATGGTGTTCATCAAAGTCAATGATATTATCAAAGTCTGCATCTTCTCTAAGTGGAGCACCTGTTTCTGGGAATGTCATTCGCTTATCCACATAGACACCACTTTGTTTACATTTATCACATCCATAGTAACCCGAATGGCCTTTCACATTTTTAGCAAATGCTCTTGCTGGGGTATCACAGATAACTGTAGAAATCTTCAGAGGGTAACAATGACCCGAAAACATAACACCACTTTCCTATAAAGCTTGCATTTCTGAGACGAACAGATCAAGGTATGCAACAGAATCTACTGGTTTCTTGTCACCATAAAACAGCCCAACTATGAAAGGATCCTTTCTGGGGAGTTCTTCTATGAGACCTAAGATAGGCCAGAACTGCCCAGAAGAAGATTTAAACAATGGAAGGCCATCAATGTTGACTTGAAGAGAAATGTTATGAATCATGTCAATTGAGATATGGCTCCGATATGCCTCAAGTCTTTCAACAACACTTTTTTCTACACCAAAGTGATAATATGACCCACCAGCAAGGGTCTGAATATTTGCAGCATATGTAGTATCTGTTTGAAGCAATGTTCTTGGATCGTTTGGAAGATTTGGATGGCCATGTTTTTTAAGAACCTTCAAGAGCTGAGCCAAAGCTACCTGCTTAATTCGAGATCTGACTGCCCACTCAGCAAGATCCTTTTCTAAAGTTACATCCTCTCCCTGAAACTCGTTGCCAGACATGCCAGAGGAAAACGAATCAACAGAATCTTCTGATAAATTACATGGAGGATATTCATCCATGTTATCAGCAACATCACCTCTTGCTCCTGTGGGAGCAGCATCATCATTAATGAAATCATGACCATCAACCACATGATTTGCTTCAACCAAGGCATCAGTTTCAATATCCAGAGCATGACTGTCACTATCATCAGAGACAGAATTTTCAGCCACCAACACTTCAATATTTTCACTTCCTTCACCAAATAGGCCTATAGCCCTATGCATTGATCGGTCATTGCCCAAATCCTGATCATGACCTTGTTCTGCAACATGTTCAAGTTCATCATCATCAATATTGTCAAATTTCCTCTTGGCAGCAAGACATGTGTGCCTCCACCGAGTCCATCTTGACATGGACCTGAAATTTGTCGCCATTTTAATTGCTTATAAATAAATTATCTACAGTGTCTGCTTTCAGTGTAATACTTCACAACAGGTCAGAGGCCTTGTTGCAAGCAAGGATTAGGATGGTCCAAGTCAATATTCCATTATTTATATATCATTCATCAATACAAATTTTTCAGTGTCACTGTCAGATTAATTTGTGACTTAATTGTCACTTGGTTTTTGGACCATCAGCATTAACTTGCGAGTCAAATCATTCCAAACCTTTTAGAAATCAAAATGTATGATTAGTTTGCAATAATTGTATTTACCCTGATATGACCAGAATTATGCAAATGCACATTAAAGTCTAAATATTTTGTACTAGCTTCCTGCAGTACAATTTGAACAAGAAGCAGTGAAATAATGGCATAGGTAATTACTATGATGTTGAACGAAGCCTGTACAGTTGACGAGATTATCAGATGCTAACCACGGAAAGAGATTCTCAACAAGACAACATTCTGCAAAATATCTTTCACTTATGCACAGTACAAGTAGACCAAAATGAGAAAATATGGGTGAAATTACAGGCCTAGCTCTAGCTAGAGGTCTACTGACAGCTCATTCTGATCATGATACACACATCATGGCTGCACGCATTAATCATCAATTAGGACTAGACCCCGTATGGTAAATCAGATCACAGCTTAGCCCACACTCCACAGGACTATGCAAGAGATGGAGGAGCAGCACTGGTGTATGGTAGGTCTAAGTTAGACTATGTCAGTATGTGTATGTACTGTACTGTAGTGTGACAGTTAACTGTTCTTAGCCTTTAGGCTTAATACTGGGAGGGCCAAGCCAAAGCCTTGGGCCTAACTTAGTTAGTCTACTGAGTAGTCTCGAGCACTAGATTCTAACTTAGTCTCTTACTAGACAGAGACTAGAGTCTTGACTAGCTAAGTAATTGGGCTTGCCTTGTCTTGGACTTGGTAGTACTTGTTGTAGACTAGTCTATACTCTACTGAGTATCCAAGTAGTACTCAGCCATACTGCAATGTCAATGCTAAAGCATGAATACGGAATAATAGGGTCAAAATCAATTTCAAAATGGGAGATTAGAAATTGTGCATGATGATTGATGATGATGTATGTACACAGATTGATGAAGATGAGAGAGGCCAAGTTCACTGTACGTGTCACGTGTCCTAACTCCAAGAAACCGCGCCAGAGGCAACGTATATATATGACGACCCAATTGGGTGTATCCAACTGTGTCCCTATCCTTAATTTTTTAATACATTAGTCTACTCATTTACTGTAGTGTACAGAGTAGATTCTACAGAGAAACACATCGCCCGGCCACTGCACTGATACTGACAGTGGCGGACACGTGTGGGACGGTTTGGGAGAAAGCAGTGATTTTATATATGAATGATTTTATGAATGCCAGTCTACCATAAATAACAGAACATGGGTAATTATGCACAATCGGTAACTTACGGAATTATCGCTGAACACGTGCGGTATATTATCGACAAATTTGGCAGGAATTTAGTGGCATGTACATGCAGTGGGAGCTCACATGTAACCAGGATGCAGGATTAATTTGGCAGATAGCACGCGGCCACGACTACTTCGACTCACGTCCGGCGCGGCACGTACATACTACGTGCAAAATTATGGGGAGGGGGAGGTCGAAAATGAAGTTCATATGCGTTGGACTCATGTCTCGAGAACAATGCTCGAGAACGACTCTCCCCATATTTTTCGGAAGAGTTATGGCTTTCAGTATTTTTCTGCGGCATCTGCCAGTCATAAAACAAATAGAGAAAGAAAGAAAAAATGAACAATGAAAACCCAAAGAAAATCATTTCACAGCCAAACAAATTTTATAGGGCCAAATCAATTTGGCCGGAATAAATTTTTTTCACGGCCAAACGAAATTGTGTAAAGCCAAATTTCTCGAATTTGGCCGTTTTTTTCTGGCCAAATGGCAACCCTGAATGTAACTGTTAGACTAATCGGAAAATAGCCGCCGCGCCCGTTTCCTCCAGTGTAAGTCGATCAAAGTATAAATCTTAATAAAATATTAATGTTCCAGTGGCAATTATAATAAAATTAATAACTCCGGAAAAGTTGCATTAATTTATTCAAGATTTAAACATAACATTTAAAGCACAGCGTCTTCGGAGACCTCCGGAAACACGATTGACCAATGCGAATAGCATGAAAGAGGACTCCCGTACATCATTCGTTGGCACACGCATACAATTATTTCTGCAGGTCAAAAATCGGCTCCATGGGGATTTTTTATTTTCCGAGAAGTGGGAAAAGTTTTGTCCTACTAGAGCGTCTATGATTAATGAAAATGATTTTTGCACCTCTTGTTGATTTCAGTATATGATCTGTTTCGTATAGTCTCAAATAATGTCTTCCATGCATTAGCAAGTTAAATCGACGTTAACTGAACGTTCACTGAACGTCCAGCCGTTGCTTTTTCATTGGTCCCCCAAAATATGGAAAATATGAAGAAAAAATACAAAATGACCTCCACATCCTAACATTGAAGTTGTAATTCAATGTTATTGCAAACACACACACACACACACACACACAAATCACAAGACTATTTAACAATATCAAGGCTATAAACATGAGGCACAACGTTCAGACAACGTTCAGGCAACGTATTATCAAAAACTAAATCAAATTCTAAAACTGCCATCAGTCAACAGTGACACATCATGCTTAAGTAAAAACAATAGACAATCAATAAAAATTGAAAGCAGATGAAATTTACGTTTCGCTGGTAAAAGTTGTTCTCTGAACATTCAGCGAACGTTGACTGCGAACATTGGACGTTCGACCTCGAGCAGACGTTCAGTCAACGTTTAATTAACATTCGAACGCTAGCTGGGAAGGTGAAAGGACTGTGGGATGGAGTTCCGGACTGCGGGGGCAGAAAGGCTGAAAGCCCGTCCGCCAATGGTAGGGCGGGTCAGGTGGGGACATGGAGCAGGCTGGAGCCTGCTGAACGGATGGGCGGGGAGGTTCATGGGGGGACAGCAGGTCAGAGAGGTAAGTGACTTTGTACATGACTATGTTGTGTATGTGCTATTTTTGAGCAAAATGAGTTGATAGTAGAGTGTTTCTAAAACCCTGTTCGTATTATTTTGATCCCTCAGCTTTTCTGTAAAAGTGTCAATAATAGAACATGCGACCTATGACTTGTCTTTGGGAACTCTGCTCAGTCTCCCTAGATCGTATTTGTCATATGTCCCTTGACTGTACACCATCTGCCTCCAGAGAAGACTATTTTGTGCACCTCATTGAAGCCTTCAGGAAAATATGGAATTGTTTATTTCATACAGTTTCCAATATAAACTGAAAAGTTGTCTCTATGTTGAATTTCACAATAAATAGATCTCCACGAAATTGTCTGGTCAATGATTGAGAAAATCAATCAGCTTTTGATCGATAGATTCCTAATTCATTTTAATTGTACAGTTGCTACTAAATGCTTTATATACCTAGCACTATTGAAATATTTATGGGATTCTATTGAATGTATAATGTTTATTCTCACTACAGCTGTATTTGTCTTTCTCAAAATCTGTCCCTAGGACTGCACTTTTGGCCAGCTCATTCCTTCATCTCCTACCTCACTCCCAGCTTAGTGACCCGCTGAGTCTTTAAAAAGCACTTAGACAAGGGAAGTGTAAATTATTATTATTGTGCCTGTTTGGTGGTAAATTGTCGCAATTTTGGCAAAGGCCATTGAATGGCACTTTATATAATATTGTTGAGAATAACATTACATTACATAATAGCACAGCTCCTGAAACTTTTCAGAATACAAATTGAACTATGTTTGTTTCTCCGTGTTGCACTAAGCTCTGTTTTAAGCTTCCATGGACATGTTTAATTATTTTTTAGCTTTCTGAATGGGACTTAGAGAAAAACTGATAGCCCTATCCTTTAGAAGAACATTCTCTTGCTTGGGGTGTGCATTCACTATGCTTAAGAGCTCTAGAGAATTACAGTCATCAAGGCAATACAATTACAGAACCTAGCATTACATGTCCAGCAGTTTCATGTTCCTGTTAAGTCCCTGTACCAATTGATGCTTAAGTTCAGTCATTTCACTTATGGTTTAGAATCACTTTCTTGCAGCTTATTCATGGAATACTGCACACTGAGAATGACATTAGAATTTGTGACTTGGAATGAATCATTACAGGCTAACAATATAATTTCCTTTTGATTGCTCTTACTTTTCATTCATTCAACTTATTCTACAAAATATATATTTTAAATTGTTACATGCTGCTACCTGGACTCCTTTTGCTTAGTGGTTACAGCATTCACCTCGCAAGTGAAAGTACCTGGTTTGATTCCCAGATAGGGTGAAATGTTAGGTAAGTTTCCCCACTCTACATGCCTGTTTGCCAAGCAGTAAGTAGGAATCTGGTTTTAAGTCGATTGGTGGATGACTTTTCCGTGGGGAATAATCCCTTAAAACAAAGGTGATCACTAAATCCATGACAGTTTGAGGAACACTGCTGTGTGCAATGACTGCTGGATTTTGCCCACAAAATATAGTCAATTCACTTTAAAGGTTATTCTATGAGATGTCTCCATGACGTGATAAGGCGCTATATCAAATGCAAGGATTATTAATATTATTATTATTACCTCAATCACTAGGTTAAACTGGATTCAACTGACAATTAATCTAAACTAATAAGTAAGGTAACATGAGGATGGAACATAAATTAATATAAGAATATTTCCAATTAATGTAGCACTGCTAAAAGTGAAGCATCTGAAAAGTGACTGCTGTGAAGTATAGTGTCTGTGTATTTTTAAGCCATATAACAGTTCTCTTGTACACAGCAACAACAAAAATCTACATGTATATATGTCTTAATGTGGGTTTTGTAAGTGTAAAGCAGAGGCTAAGAAAAATTACTTGACTTTGGACAAGAGGAAGTCCATTACTTCCTTGTGTTTGGAGTTGGAGGTTACGATAGAGGGAGCATAAGATGGTGGGCAGAGTAGGTGGTTGGTGGTGGATAAAATGAGCCTAGGATTATCTCCAAGATGATATTGCAGGAAAAAGTTGATTTAATTAAACCAAGGATGTGGCTGGACCCCACCATGAAATTGGAGACAAATGGATTCACAAGCTCAGACCTCGCACTTTAGGAAGCAGAAATGGTTGTCATACAAGGAACTTAAGGGGAGGGGGTGGGTATGATTCAGTTCAGAAAGTTACAAGATCTGGGGTGTCAAGGATGGCAGTGAGAGAGTTGTGCTGAAGGTTGGTGGAGAAAGTAAGTTCAAGATAGAAGATTAAAAGAGTCAAGAATTTTGAAGCTTCGAGGATAGCTACAGGGCTATTTTTTCAGGAAAATAAAGCAATTGTGATGAGATTCATGGCAGGAAGGAAATAAGGGTGGTAAGAGAAATGCAGAAGTAATATGGGAGAGCTTTGTTAGAGATGGAAATGTCAGAGATGTAGAGGCATAGTGTAATGATCAGGTGAAGGGAGTGGTCATGCATTTAAATGGGTGATTTGATGTGATGGGTGATATTGAGGGGGAGGAACGGCAAGAAAGGATGATGGAAAATGGTAGCAGAAATAGATCAAGCAGGGGTAAAGTTGAGGTTGAAATCAAGATGAACAGAAGTTGGGAGAGGTTAGAAGGGAGCAGACATCAGAGAGGAAAAGGTATGTTTTTTTTCTTTGGGAGGGTGAGGTTGGGGGTAGAGCAGTAGACAATAAAGATTGAAAGGGAGAAATTAGATGGATAGTGTTGAAGGACTTGAGGTGTTGAAATGAGGAGAAAGAACCACATGAGTTAGGAGATCAATGGGAACAGACTCATTTGGGAGCTGGATATAAATGCCAAGCCACTAACACAATGTTTGGGGTGAGAAGTATGGTCGAAAGGGTAGTTAAGTTGTGCTGCCTCAGAGAGAGGGAAGGTGTCACTAGATGTGTACCAGCTTTCAGTGAAGGCAAAACATTGATTTAATGTTTTGATCCATGATCTTGGGCTGTAGGTAGAAAAAGAGATAGATGGGAAGCCAAGGGACATAACATGAGTGTGATACCGGCATTGCACCATTAGCTTGTTGAAGATTATACTTTAGATAATTGTAAAGAAGTCCACTCACACCTGAATTGAATATAGTTATTTCACAAGAATCTTGGTACAGCATTTCAGAAATATTTTCTCGCTCTGTTCTAAATGACTGCAACAAAAATTTCCAATCTTTTTGCAACACATCCCTAACTTCCACACATTTTATTTCATAATTGCATCTGACACCAAACTTTTTGAATTAGGATTAATTTCAACCGTGAAAAAAATATTGACAGTGCCGATAATCACATACAGTAACTATTGATTCAGATGTAATGACACATATGAAAGTCAATGGAAAGTGATTCAGAAAACAAATGTGTTTTTACTCCCTTGTTAAACAGTGGCTTTCATTAATGTTATTGTTCCAGCAATGCATTGAGCTCATTCACAATTGTGCATCAGATATAAACAAAAAGGGCATCCTCATTTTGTTGACAAGATTCTCTCTTCAATTTGTCAAAGAATTATGTGATGTCCCTGTGCATCAACATATTATCTCATACGTCATATCATCCATGTGAAGTCTTGTAGCTCAGTGATTAGACCACGCGCCTCACAAGCGAGAGACCTGGGTTCTATTCAACAACAACAACTTCGATTTATATAGCGCCCTCCACGCCGTACAGCGTCTCAGAGTGCTTCACAATAGCGGATCCTGGGACCGAGCCAGGGGCAGGGGTAGAAAGGTGACCAAAGCCACTCTTTATTCCCAGTAGGATAAAATGTTGGGCAAGTTTCCTTACTCCACATGTTTCTATTTATCTAGTAGTTTATAGGAGCCCGGTTGTTAGTCAATTGGAGGATCACTTTTCTGGGGATAATAAGCTCTCAACAAAAAATAATAATAATTTGATCATTCAATTCGGTCATGACAGTACTACTGTATGCAATTAGCTGCTACAATTCAGTCACAAATATACAATCAATTCACTTTACAGTATTTTCTGTGAAGGCACTTTGAGACGTCTAGAAGATGTAAAAAGTGCTACAGTATATCAAATGCAAGGATTATTATTATTCTAACAGTAACTGAAAGGCAGTAATGAAGGCTCAGTGGAGGAGGGAGAATTTAACCAGAATTGATTCTTGTGTAGCAGGGTGGAGAGAAAAATGACAGGTGTTTTTCAATCAGATTCAGGTCAGGTCAAATTAAAATCACCTTCCACCCATGAAACCAGTATTGATAGAAACATAATCACCTGCTGCAGATACTGATTGAGAGATGATCACATATATGAAAATCGATGCCAATTGATTTAGAAAACGTGACCTCAAATGCAATATGACTTACAGATTTTTTAGCAAAGCTGTGGTTTGATCCACTCTTCATGATTTTAATTGAAAAGTCACAATTATTTCTTTTTTAAAAATCTTGCTTGGTTGATTATTAAAATTCTTAAAATATTCCAGATGCAATTTCTACATTTTATACCAAATTGTCCGAGCTAGTATGGTAGTCGTAATAGTACTGGTTTCTGTTCCAGAAGAGCACGTACTTGATTAGCCCTGGATCAGTGAATGAATGCTGATGTTTCCCCATGTAACAATCTCAGCTCCTTCTGTGATTAGCCGCTGCCTAAAAAAATGAGCAAATGTGCTGAGATATAATTAATAATTCTGCTTGAATGCTTCCTGCCTTGCTGCTAAATACATAGGATTGTGTTTAAAGACCCAAGGTGATGAGGAAATGTGACTAAATGACCCAAACTATTAGAAAAGTAATTATTTAAGAATCCAATTGCATTCGCCGTGATTCCAGACTACCAGTAATAAATGCATGTTTTGGTTAGGTTTGAGTGGCACACTGTTGTTTCCTTCAGTACAGAGACGTGGACAAATAAGATAAAGTCTCCTTCATCTGACAGCTCTTAAAGGTCACATTACAAATTACTTTCAAGATGAAATGAGTTCCGAGCCAATTTCCAGTGGACGCAAACATAGACATGATGGAAATAAAAAGAGTCCTGCAGTAGTCACTATCTATAAAAATCTGGTTGGAGCAGACCTTTAGCACATTACCGTTTCACCTAGAGTGACCTTGGTCCAAAACCTTCATGCTTTCAGCCTCTGCCCCCACACTCTGGAACTCCATCCCGTAATCCCTTCACTTCACTTTCTCACTTTCCTCCTTCAAGGCTGGTCTCAAAACTTTCCTGTTTGACCGTGCCTTCTGCTCTCCTCCTAACTCTCCCTCCTTTCCTACTCTCCTTCCCCCACCCCTATCCATTCTCTCCTGCTCGGGTCCTGACCTAGCTGTTCAGTGTCTTGAGACGTCCTCCCGACGTGAAAGGCGCTCTATGAATGTAATTTTGTTGTTGCTGTTGTTGTTGAAAGTCCACTCTCTGGCAGTCATACGATTCCTATTTTAAATGTCTTTGCTGAATCCATGTTTGCTTCCAATGGACCTGATTCCACAATGCAAAATTGTGCCCAATTGAGTGTCACTCAAGCAAACCCCAGGGATGGTTAGTGTGGATAATTGAAAAATTCACTCGCATCATTTGGAAATTGGGATTTAGAAGTAAATTACTGGAATATGGGGTAAAGACTGATAAATGGGTCAAAAAAAGACTGCTTTTTAAAAGAAGCACGGAGACATGATGGGCCGAAAAGTCTTCTTCTGTACTGTAACTTTCTGTGGTTTTAAGGTACTTTATTGTTGAGGGAAGAAACATGGAACTTTAACCAAATTCTAGCTAAAGCTATTACTGAACTGGGAATGCTTATTTTGATATTACCATTTCCAAATATGAAACTGTATTCTATTTTCCAGCAATGGTATTCCTCATCTTGACAAACATGAGAAAACTCTAAAACCCAGAAGTTTTAAAAATAAATTAAAAGATGAAAATACTGTGATCTGTAATGTACTATTTCATGAGTGGCAAATACATGTGGGGTTACAATTTTCATCTTATCATTGTCTGTGTTCTGGCAACTGAACAATTTATAGCAGCTTATAAAAAAAAAATTTCAATGTTCATTTATTTTGCTATAAAAAAATGTGTTTGCATTTTCGTGTAAAACTATTTTTAAGATCACAGTTTTGTATTTTTCTACACAATGGTTTGGCACCTACATTTTTCCTCATTATAGTTTATAACCCAGAATTAATGCTTCTAAAGATTGCACATGGGTTGGATAATTGTGCTTTGCTAGATCAGGAATTGGCTGCACCGTACCTATATGCATAGTTTAATTTCCTAGACCGATTTTCCTCCTGTTTTGTTTCTGAAAGAACTCCTGCTTCTTTGATCTTCTACATGTGTACAATGATCATTGCACCTGCTGCAAATACTATTAAAATTCAACTTATCACCATTGACATTTTAATTCACATTCATGTTATACGCATCTTATGTGGAACTATTACTGTACTTTGTTTAGCAGGACAAGCCAGTTTCTGCAGGGACAAATTTAAAAGGAAAATGGCCTTAGAAACTTCTCCGTAGCTGATTATAAATAAAACCAGCTCCCATTAAAGCTATCAACCATATTAAATCAATTTGATGGAATGTATAAGGAACTGATCAAGTAAATCCTCCTATTTCTTTCACATCAGAATGGCAAATTTACCACAGAGCTGTGCAACTTCAGTCAATACTTACAAATAATAATCTTGCATTTGATATATAGCACATCATTGAGATGTCTCAAAGTTCTTCACTGAATATATTGTAAAGTGAATATTTTATCAGTCAAACACGGCAGCAAATTGCACACAGCAGTGTCCCACAAACAGTTGGGGATTGAGTTACCAAATTATTATTATTATTTTTGAAAGGGAGTATTACCCCTGGAAAGGAATCCACCAATCGACTAACAATCAGGTTCCTACTTACTGCTAGGTAAACAGAGTATTGTGGGGTCAGGAAACATACCAAAGGTTTTGCCCTGAACTTGACTCTTCTTGCTTAGGAAGCATGTTCACTAACCAATACGCTACAGGACTCCATACTTAAACAGAGGAACCAACTGTATCCAACTTTCAAGATAGTGTCTGCTATAGATTGCCACCCTACAAGTGCTTTACAACTCTTTTTTCCATTGATTATAAATATTGTGCTCATTAAAAACTATTAAAGCATCTAACTTTGCACCTAAGTGCAGAGCTTATCCATAAAATAACTATCTGTTTTTGACTTTTGACTCTATCTAACAAATTAGATTTCCACTGATACGTATAAAGACCATTTACACGATTTGTAGAGTTGTCGCTGTATGAGTATGAATTAGTGCTGTTTAGACCATTCCTGATTGCTTGTATGTAATGCTTTTGCCTCTAGACCAAAAAAAGTTATAGATTGAAGATTGCACTTTCCTAGCTCTTCCAATGGCCTAAACAGAAATGCAAAATACTACAGATGCTGGAAATCTGAAACAAAAACAGAAATCACTGGGAGCACTGAGCAACTCAGGCAGCATCTATGGAGAAAGGAATGTGAGTCAACATTTCAGGTCCACGACCCTTCGTCAGAACTCTTCCCATGGCCAGATGGATAGAGCGACATGAGCCATGGAGGCGAAAATATAGCCAGTTTAAATCATAGTCGTACCATCTTAGTTAACAGCCAAAGTCTAGAGGGGAGAATCAACCAGGAAAAAAGTAATGTTTTAAGTCATGTCATAACATTGCCACATAAAAATTGGTTAAAGCATTTGGCTGCTCTATACTGTACTCTTTTCAACATTAAAGGTGCTGTATCAAATACAAGGATTATTATTTTTATTATTATTAAAACACAGCTGAGAAACTGCCATGGTTACCAGTTTTTCACTTATTATACAAAGAAGGGAAATGCTGAGTCAAACACTTCAGGAAAGTTTCTTTGATTAAACTAATTACTGACAATTTTGTCAGTCACAGGGGTCGGAATTATGTTCTAAATATATTTACCGTATATCTCAGCGTATAAGGCGTACCCGCGTATAAGGCGCACCCCCCACTTTTGACCTTTTCTTGGTGAAAAAAAAACGGAAGCATTTTCAATGATATTGCCGGCAGAAGGGAGGAGAGACAGGAGAGACAGGTAGGTAGGGAGAGAGGGAGGCAGGCAGCCAGGGAGGGAGAGAGGGAGACAGGCAGGCAGACAGGAAAAGAGGCAGGCAGGCAGGGAGGGAGGCAGACAGGGAGGGAGGGAGAGACAGAGGGAGAGAGGCAGGCAGGCAGCCAGGGAGGGAGGGAGGCAGGGAGGGAGGGAAGCAGGCAGGCAGCCAGGGAGAGAGAGAGGGAGAGAGGCAGGCAGGCAGGGAGGGAGAGAGAGAGGGAGGGAGAGAAGCAGGAAGGCAGCCAGGGAGAGAGAGAGGGAGAGAGGCAGGCAGGCAGGCAGGCAGGCAGCTAGGGAGAGAGAGAGAGGGAGAGAGGCAGGCAGGCAGGGAGGGAGAGAGAGAGGGAGAGAAGCAGGAAGGCAGCCAGGGAGAGAGAGAGGGAGAGAGGCAGGCAGGCAGCCAGGGAGAGAGGCAGGCAGGCAGCCAGGGAGAGAGAGAGGGAGGGAGGGAAGCAGGCACGCAGGCAGGCAGGGAGGGAGGGAGAGGCAGGCAGGCAGGGAGAGAGAGCGGCAGGGAGTGAGGAAGGCAGACTGGGTTTGGCAGAAGGCAGGCAGCAAGCACAGCACTGAAGTCCGCTGCAGCTGCAGCTGCCGCTGCCCGGGCGGCCGAGGCCGAAGCCCCGTCACCCGCTCCCCCCAACCCCCACCAGACACTGACCAAACCCCGGCCGACAGCGCGCCGGCCACCCCTCCTGTTTACTGTATCTCCGAGGCTCAAAATTTATTGTACCTGCGTATAGGGCGCACCCCCAACTTTCGAGATCTTCCGATGTGCAAAAAAGTGCGCCTTATACGCGGAGATATACGGTATATAGAATCATGGATTAAGATATCTGTCATAATTTGGGGACCAACTAATGTATTGATTTTACTTGCAAATTTCCTGGAAATATTTTGAGTTTTCATTTTTGAAAGTGCGTCAGCCTGGTTCAGGTGGTAGCGCTCACTTTTCTAAGTCAGAAGGTTGTGGGTTCAAACTGCATGTCAGGAATTTGAACTCACTTTAGACTGAAACTCCAATACAGTCTAACATTGGAGGTGATATCCCTCAGATAAAATTGATCATTCACTTCATGGCTGTTTGAACATAATACATGCTATATAGTAGGGTCCGTCGATATGGAAATTTTCCGATTTAGATATATCGATCGGCTCATATCAAGATATACCGAAATATCAATATTTTCGAGGTTTTCGTACTTCGCATGCGCGCGCGGTGCACGTATTCTGGGTGCGCGCGCATTCCGGGCCTATCTCCTCAGGAGGTAAATATCTTTCTCTGTGTCTCTCACTCTCTCCATCTCTGTGTTTTTCTGTCTGTGTCTCTGTGTCTCTGTGTCTCTCTCACATCCCCCCCCATCTCTATCTATCTGTATATTATCACCTCCACCCCGTCTCTCCCCCCCACCTCCCCCCAGCCGTCTCTCTCCACCTACACCCCCCACCAGCCGTCTCTCTCCCCCCCACCAGCCATCTCTCTCACCCCCACCCCCACCCCCAGCCATCTCTCTCCCCCTCCACCCCCCACCAGCCGTCTCTCTCCCCCCCAACCCCTTGCATACCTGTATATTGTATTCGAGGACTATGAATACAATATGGTGGCTTTGCACCTCGGTCTGTGCATTGTGTATAGAGATGAGCATTCTGGGTCTTGTAGTTCAGTGTGCGCGCATTCCGATTTTTTACCTCGATATATAGATTTTTCGATATATCGATATTTTTGAAATGCCTATATCGGCGTATCGATATGAAAATTATATCAGGTTTTAGCGATATATCGATATATCGCCGGACCCTAGTCCCAAGTTATGCATACATTTTGGTTGTTTTTCCACTATTGCTTCATTGTTTTTGTGATATTGATCCCGTACATCTACACCTCTTTGGAAAACAAAGTATGCATATCTGTGAATTAATTATGAACATGCACACCAAAGATGACGAAACGAGGTATAAAAGAGGAATTACTACCAAATGTACTGAATATATAAAATAATCATAAGTGTATTTCCAGTGAGTATCAGTGAGCTACACTATGTGTCGTCCCTCCAACCGAAGGTGCCTCACTCTGCAGTTACACTTCACTTCCTCTTTATTTCTGTTGCATGAGAGGCAGGCATGCCTCATGGCAAATGCCTCAGGGCATTTCAAGTAAGCAATTAACCTATTTATAGAGTAAGATAACTTACAGCATGAAGTGCTATAAGGTTTAAAGAATGGCATGTAGGTGGCTTAAAACCATCACTTCAAATATGCAATACTTCAAAAGTAATTGAATTTATTTAAACCAAGCTACAGTACTGAAAGAAAAAAATAATAAACCTAAAAGGTGCAGAAAAACCTCTGTGGTGAGTGTCTTGCTAGGATACCCAATTGTGTTTTAAAGCTGCAGGCATGCAGGTTAGACTCAAGTGAAGGCACTTTAACATGGTAATAAATTCCTCTAAGTACTAACACTTTTAGAAATTGCCCAGCAAACCATCAATAGAAAGGTGCCATGCAAACCCCAAACTCTCTGATCAAGTGACTATGTTCCAGACACTTAACTTGTTAAGTATAATGCTTTTGGAGAGGATCAGCACTGGCTAAAAGTGGCAAGCTTGTGATAGAATGGGAGGGATGGGAAATGTGGACTAAACGTGTCCTTAAAACTTTTTCTTGAATTTATTAACAGTTTTGGAATGGAAAACCCCTCCCCAACCTTGAGAGAATGAATTCACCTGGCCCTGGTCTGTTAAGATTCAATATCAGTGTGTTATTTTACTGAATGAGAACTATGTACCATTCCATATAATTCAATACTGCTTTACCAGACATTGGATTAAAAAACACATTGTCAATGCTGAATCTTCATCAGGGATTTTCTTTTAATCAGTTGGTGTCTGACCAGGAGAAAGCCCATTACCATGCTTTATTCTGTGAAGCTCTTGGAGATGTCTAGGCGTCTTTGCATGTGAAGATAGCAGGCAATGAATGGGAAGAATGCATTCCCTCGGTTTCTGGTCTGCTCCTCCAAGTTCTGTTGATGATCCAAGTTCATCTGGTTTGAGTGGTGTTCAGTTTAACTGCATTCCTGTCCTTATGTTAATCAGATTGCACATTTTCCTTTTTGGTTTGTTGATACTTTTTCTGCTTCACAGAATAAAGCATGGTAATTGGCTTTCTCCTCGTCATTAGACGTGACTATTGGTCATAACAAAGTGACTATGTAAACCATCTGATACCAAAATTATTTGATCTGTTTCCACTATTCAGTTTCTATCTCATCTACATACAGTATATGGAAAGCATCACTTTCCAACTCATAGGTTGTGACTATTTTTCCTCCTCAAAAGGGTTATTTTTATTCATCTGAACCACTAGGCACTTTACTTCCCATCTCATCTGAAATATAATATATTATTATTTATTTATGTTATCTACACAGATAATAACTTAAAACTCTATTGCGGGGCTAGAATCCATCCATTTTAAACTAAAACAAAGGTGAGGACACTACCAACTAATTCATACCAACTCCCCACTTAAGCAAACATTTCCCAACATTTTTTCACGTTTTGAGTATCTTCTGAGGAAAGCAATATGATTGATTAGTTGTTAGGAGTCCTAGAATACTTCATAATTGATAGCCAGCTTTCTTGCTATCTTTATGATTGATAATAAACTTTAGAATTGAGAATAAAATTTATAATTGATAAAATTAAAGAGTTCATATTTGATACTCAAATTAATTCAAATGTTATTTTGAAGGGAAAGGGGATATCCATTTTTGGAAATGAGGAAGTATACCTTGTTACACAGATTTGGACAATTTACCCCAATTATACTCAGCAGAAGGTAAGAAATTGAGGTAACCAAAATAACCAGTGAACATATACTTATATATACGTATATGTATACATAATAGGGTCCGTCAATATGGAAATTTTCCGATTTCGATATATCGATAGGCTCATATCGATATATACTGATATATCGATATTTTCGGGGTTTTTATACTGCACATTCGGAGGTGCGTGCGCATTCGGAGGTGCACGTGCATTCAGGGCACTGAACTAAAAGACCTGGAAAGCTCATCTCCCCAACAAGGTGTCGCCACCGATTGTCCGAGATCCATTTTGGTTGGTCCTTGACGCAACGAGAGAGTGTGTGACAGAGAAGAGAGAGGGACAGGGGAGAGAGAGACAGAGAGAGGGGAGAGAGGGACAGAGAGAGAGAGGGCAGGGGAGAGAGGGACAGGGGAGAGAGAGGACAGGGGAGAGAGAGGTACAGGGGAGAGAAGGAGGGAGGGGGATGGGGGGAGGATGTGGATCTGGCTCAGGTGTTGGCCTATCTCCTCAGGAGGTAAATATCTCTCTCTGTGTGTGTCTCTCACACTCACTCTCTCCATCTCTCTCTCTCTGTGTGTCTCTCTGTCTGTGTCTCTCTCACATCCCCACCCTCCCCCCATCTCTCTCTCTCTCTCTCTCTATCTCTTATCTCTCTCTCTCACTGTCTGTCTGTCTGTCTATTATCACATTCCCTCGTCTCTCCCTCCCTCTCCCCCACCACCTCTCCCTCCCTCTCCCCCCACCCCTTGTATACCTGTATATTGTATTCGAGGACTACCCAATATGGCGGCTTGCACTCGGTCTGTGCATTGTGTATCGAGATGAGCATTCTGGGTCTTGTAGTTCAGTGCGTGCGCATTTAGATGTGCGCGCGCATTCCATGCTCTAGGCCCAGGAGGTTGCAATGCCGGCGACAGGTTAAGCTGGAAAAGATCGCATTATACTGATAACACCGATATATCGTCGGAAACAATATACCGATATTAGGGTCCGGCGATATATCGATATATCGGTTATATCAATAAAATCTTCATATCGATATGCCGATATTAGAATTTAAAATATATTGATATATCGAAAAATTCAATATATCGCTATATTTTAAATTCTAATATCGGCATATCGATATGAAAATTATATTGATATAACCGATATATCGATATATCGCCGGACCCTAATACATAATGATACAATTAGATTTTATTGCCAATGCAGAAATTGCACAAGACAAATTGGCTATCAAAATTCAGCTGTACTGTGCTATACCCACAGATGCTTTTGCAATGTATGAACCTAAATAAGATACTCGTGTGCATGTTGTGAAGGTTTCTTCTTAGCCCAGTGATGCAGATTTCACATTCCTAAGGCTGCTTAATTGAATTTCTGTCTGTACAGTTTCAGTCCTGAAATCCCATTAATGGGAACTGTCAATAGACGCCTGAAAGACATCCACAACCCTCTCCTTTAAAACTTTCATTTCAGAAAGCTTGACCCGCCAATGTATTTTAAAGCAGAACCTGCTGGTTAAGTGGATTCAATTACAGTTGACTTTAATATTTCAAAGCAAGTATCCCCTATGGCTACCCTTGTCTCTATAGTTCAACTCAAAGCTAAAGGACTGAAATCCAAATGTAAGGGTATAAATTTTGTTCTTGTCCTGAGGGCAATATGGATCATACGTGATGATTATTCAGCTTGATTAAGAATAGCTAAAACTGTTATTTCATGACCTAGACAGGTGTTGGTTGAAGCACATTTAATCTAATTTCACTTACTCTCTAAAATTCAGGCACTTAAAGCTGCGTAGCCCCACAGTAGCTAATTGAATGAAGTGGTTGATAGGAATGAAATAGCCACTTCTCTATGACATGCTACCAGGGCCAATCAGTGGGGAGGCCAGGAGGGCCAATTGGCCTGGGCCTCAAGCTCAAAGGGGGCCTCAAATTTAGACACTTGTTCATTTTTTTGGGCATTTATTAAGTTTCGTGACTTGTTGTTTTTAAACTATGAAGTTTAATTAGGTATAACCTAATTTTTATTAGAAAATAAAACAGGATTGAACATTTTTACATATTTTTATTAGGTTTGTTTAAAAAAACAAAATTTTAATCATACTTTCCTAATATTGTAATTATTAGGCCGTGATTTGGAACTTTACCTTCATTTTTTTTAATGGCCAGGGCCTCAAAAGTTGGAAGTGGCCCAGGCCTCTCTGAACCTCTGAGAGGGTCTGTATGCTACTAACCACTGGATCTGGAACATGGTGACATTATTTGGTGCATCTAATTCTATGAAGTTTGCTTTGCGTAATCCATAGCAATATTTTCGAATCAAGTACAAAGAAGATGAAGAATGAATTTAGGAAATCCATTCAAATTGCAAATTTAAACAATTACAAGCAACAGCATCTTATCAAGCTAATATAATGGAATTGAAAATAATCTGTAAAAGGCATGTGCTCAGGAGGGAAAGGATTTAGCGATTGCACTTAATTATATCCCATTGCTCAGTCCTCCTTCCAGTGAGCCAGATTTAAGGACTATAGGGAAATTGGGAAACTTAGGCAAATCACCAAACACTGTTATACCATGTCAATAAAGGGAATCGCATTCCAACAAAGGAAACTTAAACTTTAAATTTGGATTTCAATTTTTGCTTAAACAGATAGGGAATTGGAGACATTTATTACCACATGGCTACTGGCCAAGGCTCAGGAACCTCAGTTTGTGCACTGCGGAATACTGAAGTCTAACCAGCTAAAACTGCATAATTTGCCATTGAAAGTCTGAAAAGCTTTCCCCAACTTGTCCAGATAATATAATAACAATCCTTGCATTTGATATAGCACTTTTCATGTCTTCACCTTGAAATCTCCATGGCCTCGCCACCCCCTCCCACCACACACACACACACACCTCCCCCCACCACCACCTCTGCGACCTCCTAACCCACTACCAACTTTTGAGCAATTCAAATTTGCAGCGTGCTGATGGAAAGTTGGTACTGAGTTATAGAAGATTAAAGAGTGGAACAGGTTATTAGGAAGATTAGAACACTAAATTCATTTAAAAAGCAGATTGATGCTATAACGGTGGGTTGTAGAATGGGTATTCTAACAGAATGAGATCAGATGAGCCAAGAAGCCTTCTTCATCCAAACCAATCTTGTGGAAAGAAAGCTGACATTGGATAATTCAACCCATTGGACATGCACCTTAGGAGAGCAGGGCAGCTCTGACATTGCTTATGGTATAATCAATCCAGTTTGTTCCCTTTTCCTCTCTTCTTTTTAACCTGCTAGTTTGGGATTCACATCTGTGCTTCAGGCTATGTGTGGCTTTAGGTAACATGTACATTTCAAATTTGATAGGTGTTGAAGCAGCTGGGCTGTGACAGTAAAATCAAGTGCTAAATGGAAAGTAATTTGGTGAAAAAATTGATTAAGGTGCATGAAAGATAGAGTAGCATTGAGGAGAGTATACTTCAAATGAATTGAAAAGGTTGGTAATGCTATCGACTGATGCTGAGCAGAGCAGAAGTTTCTTCCATATGATCGAGCTGTTATTATGTAAGTGTAGCAAGGCAGTTAATATTATAGAGCTTGCAGTTATGTGCAAATGAAGCACTGGCTAAGTGATGTACAGGTATGAGACCTTTTCCCCCTTAATTTCAGCTGGGAACATGGATATCTCTTGCCAAAGAAGGAGTTACCAGCACGCCAAACCATTATCCTGCATTAACCTTTGAAATGAAGGAGCTATATAAAAGTACTGGTTTCAATGAGAAATGTTTTCAGGTCCTAAGATGCCACCGACTGAATTCTGCTTTCAGATGGCCTCCTGGTGTGAAAGGCACCTCATAAATGTAAATTATACAATTACATAAATGTAAATTGTGGGGTCCTTAGCTCAGTGGTTAGAGCATTCACCCTATGTGAGAGACCTGGGTTCATTTTCCGGCCGGGTGAAACCTTGGGCAAGTTTCCTTACTCCACATCCCTAATAATAATCCCTCCCCACTCCAAATATTTTTTTAGCATTTCAATCCACGACTGTTTGTGGGACACTGCTGTGTGCAATTGGCTGCCACGTTTTGCCCACATATATACAGTGAATTCACTTTACAGTATATTCTGTGAAGAGCTTTGAGACATCTAGAAGACGTGAAAAGCACTATATCAATTGCAAGGCTTATTATTATTATATAATATACATTGGACAATGTTACTTATCTGCTGTATACAAAGAGAGAGCAAATTCTGGATGAATTCTACCTCACCCTAAGCCCATATCAGAAAAGACAAAACAGAGGAGAATATTCATCTGTGAATGTAAGCCATTATGATTGATCCAAGACATCAAGGGCAGATTCATAGATTCATAGATTCATAGAATTTTACGGCACAAAAGGAGGCCATTCGGCCCATCTAGTCTGTGCCGGCTCTTTGAAAAGAGCGATTCAATCCCACTGCCCTGCCCGCTCCCCATAGCCTAATAGACATGTTCTCCCTAAATAAAGATCTAATTCCCTTTTAAAAGTTGTTATCGAATCAGCCTCCACCACCTTTTCAGGCAATGCATTCCAGATTCGAACAACTCGCTGAGTGAAAACATTTCTCCTCAGCTCCCCTCTACTTCACCTTGAAACTATTTTAAATCTGTGACCACGAGTCACGGATTCACCCACGAGTGGAAATAGTTTTTCTCTATTTGCCCTGTCGAAACCCCTCATGATCTTATAAACCTCTATTAGGTCTCCCCTCAATCTTCTCTGCTCCAGAGAGAATAACCCTAGCCTATCTAGCCTCTCCTCATAGCTGAAGTCCCTCAATCCTGGCACCATCCTAGTAAATCTTCGCTGCACCCTTTCCAATGCCTTCACATCCTTTCTGTAGTGTGGTGACCAGAATTGAACACAGTATTCCAGCTGAGGCCTCACCAAAGTCCTATAGAGGTTAGTCAGCACTTCCTGACTTTTGTACTCTATACCCCTGTTTATAAAGCCTAGTATCCCATATGCCTTCTTAACAGCCTTGTCTACCTGTCCTGCCACCTTCAACGAGTCACTAACACAAATCCCCAGGTCTCTCTGTTCCTTCACACCATTTAAAATTGTACTATCTAGCCTATATTGCCTCCCTTCATTTCTTCTCCCAAAATGCATCACCTCACACTTCTCTGCATTAAACTTCATCTGCCATGTGTCTGCCCACTTTACCAATTTGTCTATATCCTCTTGCAGATGGCTACTATCCTCCTCACTATTTACTATTCTACCTAACTTAGTGTCATCTGCAAACTTGGAAACTGTACTCCGTTCACCCAAGTCCAGATCATTGATGTAGATTACAAACAGCAATGGTCCCAAAACTGATCCCTGTGGCACACCACTGCTCACTTCCCTCCAATCTGAAAAACAGCCGCTCACTACAACTCTCTGCTTTCTGTCTCGCAGCCAGTTGTGGATCCACGCTGCCACTGTCCCTTTTACGCCATGGGCCTTTAATTTCATAATAAGTCTCTCATGTGGCACTTTGTCAAATGCCTTTTGAAAGATGTCACACATCCTCCTTCGCTAGAAAAAAAACTAATGGATGCTATTGGGACAAGTTGACTGAGAGCATTAATGGGTGGCTGTGTTTCTTTAAGCCAAAGCACATTTTGTAAGAAAGCCCACAGGGAAGACAAAGATGCTAATTCCCCCGCAATTGACGACTGACAATGTTCCAACTCTGCCACAGATCCCGCAAGAGTATGTGTCACTTGAGATCAACAACCGTAATATAACTGGGCTCTTTTGCAGAACCATGCCTAGATAGAAGACTGGCATTAAATATTGCCTTTATATTACTGGCTTGTCTCCGGAGGCAAGCCTGTCTGTCGAGGCAACCAGTAATCTGTATTGGCCAGTTTTTCTAACTCCACATCTGGCGTGACCCAACTCAGAATCCCTTAGCTACCCCTTGATCATTAATATGAAATAAATCTGCGCCTGCTTTCATCTGCAACCTTTAAGAGACTGTTGACTTGTGCAAATCCAAAAATAAATTACTCATGATGGGTAAGAGCCATAAACCATGGTGCTTGTGTCATGAGCAGGGAGCTTGTCTTCGTCTGACACTTTCAAATAAGAACCTTATATATAGAAGTCTTCAATTTCAGCAACCGAAATCTCACAGAAATTGGTAACACACTTCACTTGCCCAGGACCAAAAAATACATTCATGTTAGTGATTTCATAATGTGTGTTGAACTACTCATCATTCTGTGCTATTAGCATATATGATTTTATAGCTGGGGAGAGGGACTAATTGCATGGCTCTTTAATAGAGCTGGCACAGGCACGATGGGCCGTATGGTTTCTTTCTGTGCTGACAGATTTCTTGATTCAACACTCGCAAAATTTAACAAAGTAAAATTGTACAGCTAATTGTGGGGGTATATTTTAAGATTGGTTTGCTGCTAGACAGTTATTATGCTCATAATAATGAGAATCTTGTGAAGCTGTGAAATTGTGAAGCTGTTTCTCGTTCCTCTTTCATCCTCCCCAATTCAATCTGTGAACCAAGGAATTGTCTACACTTGCAGAATGCTTCCAGGTCAGAATACATGTACTGGGACTCCTCAATTAACGTCGGGGATGTGTTCTTGAAAGTACGACTTTAATTGAAACGATGTACTGTATAGCGAAACCTAAATGACCATAGGCCCTAATGATATAAGTAGGGGTTATGTTCTTTCGGTACATTTCCAGTCTAAATTTTCTTAAACTAATATTAAATAAAGATCAAAAACACCACTAGTATTGAAAATTAGAATAAATGTCCAATATAAAATGTAATCAGCTATTAATATCCCTTCAATTAATCCAAATTTTCTAATTATTTTTTCTAACTATTTATTAATTAATTAACAACATATAATCAAAACAATGTATATCGGGACAATGTATAGTGAGGAGTTCCAGGTATGGGATTTAGTACATTGGTAGTTTGGGACACATGTTCATGCAACCGCCAGTAAGGTGGAAGGCGAACTAGATGGACCCTCCAGCATTTCTTATGTTTCTTATTTCTTATTGTGGACAATTGTGTCACCCTCGTCTCTTTGTATCTCCTGCCTTGGTAAGTTCTGCTACAAAGACCAGGGATCGACAACAGAGACTTGGGCTCAGTTTTATTTTTCAGAAATACCTTTTATTAAACAAGGATTTAAGGAGCTTTTAGCGATGTATTTTTAAATAAGTGCACTTTGTCTATTTACAAGCCTCCTTCATCACTCACTTAGTGAAGTCTTTATTAACAAAAGGTCATTTATCTTAGTGAGATGCTACCCCATGTGCAGGTCGCTATATGAATACAAGGTTTATCCTTCCTCACATACACAGCAATGCTGTGAGCATGTGTGTGTGTGGTCTTAATCCAAAAGAGACTTATATTAGGTAACATATATGTAAATGCTGGGGTATCTGTAATAAACATATCTTCTCAAGGTCTGGAAAACTTGTGAGATAAGACACCTCTGGGACACGAGATAAGGAAGAAAGGCAGTGGGCAGTGGAAAAAGGGACAGCATGCCATGAAAGACAACAGGGTAGACGTGGTAATTAGATAGTGTAGAACCATTGATATGGAGGAAGTGCAGAAACATTGATATGAAGGACAAGGCTGTGATGGGGGTTAGGGTATAATGGAGATCTAAGGGACAATAACTAAGAAAGATGCATTCCTTTGAACTTGTTTGGCAGTTAGTTGGACGAAGATCAATTAACAGATTCTTAGGCGGTCCATGGCCAGATCCAACTGCAAAAACTGCATAAAAATAGGAAGGTTGAGGCTAAAGACACAAGACACACACAAGTCACAAGAGAGGCAACACAGGAAGACACACAAGACACAGAGAAGCGACTAAGAAACCAAAACAGAAACCATCACAGAAACCACAATTTCACCAGTTGACAAGGCAGTCTTTTCCCCAATCAAGAAGGGAACAAAAGAGACCAGCAGGAGAGTTAGAGGTCAGGCTAGCAGGAGGTCAGTACACAGTTGATCAGCGAGCCAACGGTCAGAAGAGGATAGGTCTGGTTGTTTGGGGTCGTGTGGTTAGCTGACACCAAAAGCCAGAATATCAAAGACATGCTGCTAAGAGACTAGCTGTTATCCGATAGCCTGGACAATAGAAGTAAAGGTTTAAATGGAAAAAGTGAGAGGGAAAGAGAGATGTCTACATTGACCATCAAGCAGACCATCAACCCATCAGTGAATCCAAGTCACAACCTGATTTGAGAGAGAGTGAAAGAGAGAGATGTACAGAAATCAAGGAAAGGCAAATGGGGCAGAGCAGAGAGTAACTGGACCTTGAGGTGGTGCTTTGTGACAGATACCCAGAACCCAGTAGTATACTCATACACTCACACATCTATACACCTCGAGGTAGGAGCGTTACACATGCTCAGGAGTGGATAAATTATGCCTAATCTTAAGAGTATATAAGTTTGTTTATTTTGTTGTATTTCTGTCTGTGTGCTTATCTGGTTATTGTCCTTATTTCTAATGCAATAAATTTGTTATTTAACTTTCAATCTGTGTTGTTTATTGCTGACTATCACCGAGAACCTTATACATATATTTTATACATATTTTGTCTTCAGGGAGCATTACTTTGCATGTTTCTTGCAAGTGCCATTTACTGATCCTTTGTGGAAGTGTTTAGCTTCATGACCCCATCTCCCCCATCCTCACCCAACTCCCATTGGCTCCCCATCACACAGAATACAGTATCCAATTCAAGATCCTGGTCCTCACCTTCAAAGCCCACCATGACCTCCCCTATCTCTGCGATCACCTGCCCGTGCTCTCGGCTCAGCAGGCATCACCCCTCCAGCCTGCTCCATGTCCCCCGATCCACCCACCCCAACATCAGTGGGCAAGCCTTAAGTCACTCTGCCACTAATCTCTGAAATTCCATCCCGCAGTCCCTGGATCTTGCCCCCTCACTAGTCTCCGTCAAGTCCCACTCAAGACCCTCCTCTTCGGTCCCATCAGTCACCCCAAATCCTCTCCTTTCCTTCCACCCTCCCTGTCCCTGACCCAGCTTGGGTCTGAAACGTTGACTGTCCAGTACCTTGGGACGTCCTCCTGACATGAAAGTTACTATACAAGTGTAAGTTTGTTGTTGTTATTGTGAGCTTGTATCTGGCGTGGTACCTTCTTGCTTAGCATACCCTTCTTGCAGCTAAATTACTTACTCTAAAACAAAACCCTTTTACAAGTGATTATTCCCTCATCGGTCATCTTGTTGTCTCCTAATTCTTGGTGATTCTTTCCCTGTAGCTATAGATATCTTTAACTGAGCATGTTTTCTATTCTCCATCCTTCATACTTATCATATTATTTGATAGATGGAGAGGCTAGTGTTAGTGTTTGTGTTCAGAGGGATTTGGATATCCTTGTACACCAGTCACAAGAGGATATAGATAAAATGGTAAAGTGGGCAGACACATGGCAGATTCATTAATGGCAGATTAATACAGAGAAGTGTGAGATGATACACTTTGGGAGAAGAAATGAGGGGAGGCAATATAGGCTAGATAGTACCATTTTAAAGGGTGTGAAGGAACAGAGAGACCTGGGGATTTGTGTTAGTGACTCTGAAAGTGGCAGGACAGGTAGACAAAGCCGTTAAGAAGGCATATGGAATACTAGACTTTATAAATAGGGGTATAGATTACAAAAGTCAGGAAGTGTTGATTAACCTCTATAAGACTTTGGTTAGGCCTCAGCTGAAGTACTGTGTACAATTCTGGTCACCACACATTAGGAAGGATATTAAGACATTGGAAAGAGTGCAGAGGAGATTTACTAGGATGGTACCAGGAATGCGGGACTTCAGCTACGAGGAAAGGCTAGATAGGCTAGGCTTATTCTCTCTAGAACAAAGAAGATTGAGAGGAGACCTAATAGAGGTTTATAAGATTATGAGAGGTTTCGACAGGGTGAATAGGGAAAGACTGTTTCCACTGGTGGGCGAATCAGTGACTCGTGGTCACAGATTTAAAATAGTTTCAAAATGAAGCAAAGGGAGCTGAGGAGAAATTTTTTCACTCAGCGGGTTGTTCGAATCTGGAATGCATTGCCTGAAAAGGTGGTGGAGGCAGATTCCATAACAGCTTTTAAAAGGGAACTAGATCTTTATTTAGGAAGAGCAGGTCTGTTAGGTTATGGGGAGAAAGCTGGGCAGTGGGATTGAGTTGCTCTGTTCAAAGAGCTGGCACAGACTAGATGGGCCGAATGGCCTCCTTTTGTGCCATATAATTCTACGATTCTATGAACGAGGAAGGCTAATGGGATGTTGGCGTTCTTTGCAAAATGGTTAGAGTACAAAAGGAGGAAAGTTTTGTTGCAATTGTACAGGAACCTAGTGAGACCAAACTAGAATACTGTGTGCAGTTTTGGTCTCCTTAACTAAGAAAAGACATACTCGCCTTAGAGGGCGTGCAGTGTAGATTCTCTAGGTTGGTTCCTGGGATGAGGGGATTGACCTATGAGGAGAGGTTGAGCAAACTAGGCCTATATTCTCTAGAATATAGAAGAATTAAAAGTGATTTTATAGATAGCTATAAGATTCTTAAGGGGCTTGACTGAGTAGATAGTGTGAGACTTTCCCCTGGTGGGGGAATCTAAAACTAGGCGTCATAGTTTCAAGATTAAGGGTCAGCCTTTGAAAACAGGTGCAAAGGAGTGTAAGGAGTAGGTAAGTGGCAGGAGCGGTGGCAGAAGGAGAAGGCGGTGTGGATTGTCTGGGTGGGGTGGAAGGGGACATGGGGGATGGGGGGAGGTCTATGCAGCCAAATGGATGTTTTCAAAGTTTGAGGTGAAGAAGTCTAAAATGATGTTTCATGTGAAGATAGAGGGATCTTGAAGGGGTGCATGGAGGAAGTGATGGACTGTGAAAAACAGTTCCTTTGGGTTGTTTTCGGCCTCCAGGTGACTGACATAAAAGTCAGTTTTTGCCTGTGAAAGGGAGACGCAGTACTTGCAGGGTACTCAAGCTTCAGATGGCAATGGATTGCAAGGCTATATTTCTGCCATCTGCTCTCGAGCATCTGGGTTTAGGTTGTAAGCGAGCAGAGATAACTGTTCTACCAGGGGGTACAGCTGGATTTGGAAACAACCCTGGACTTCAGGGAAGCCACAGAATCGCAGGTTGTGAAGAGGTGGTCCTTCAGCAACTTAATGGCTCTGGGTAGAGGGTCACAGGGAGAGAAGGTCCGAGGAAGGGAGAGCATTTGTGCGTTTTTTTGCAGGAAGATATACCAATGGGTAGAAAAAAATGGTAGAGGGCTTGGAAGAGGGGAGGGGTATGTGGGAGGAGAGCAAGGTTAGGAAGTTGTCTGAGGTGGCCTTACATGGTGGACAGGTCAGCAATGGCAAGGCCATGTATCATGATGAGGTCAAGGTGTGGCCATAGTTGTGGGTCGGTGAGTTGATGTGAAGGGAGAGGTTTAGGGAAGAGAGGAAGGCAGTGAAATCAGAGGATGTGGTGCAAAGGGAGGCAAGGTAGAGGTTGAAGTCACCCATTATGAGCAGGTATAGAATGCAGAGGGACAGGCTGGGTGGGGTGGGAGGGGTGTTTAATGAATGTAGAAATGTCAAGAAATATTGAAAGGAAAAAAAAGATGAAGCTTTGATTGATTAGAGTGACCCCTCCAACATCACTCTGTCTGGTTTTGCTGGGAGTATTGAATGGATTTCAGTTGAGGCCACTGGTTGATGTAGGTTTTCAATTTCCTCTCACATATTCACAGAGTTCCTGTTCTGCCCTACTTGCATTCATAATACAGTAATAAGAATACACCAACTCATCAATTAACATTGGGGGGGTGTTCTTGAAAAATGCTATTTTAACTGAAACGAATGATAATTACCATAGTTGTAATGATATAAATAGGGTTACGTTCACGCAGTACATTTCTTGTTGAAATATTCTTACACAAATGTTAAATAAAGAGCAAAAACACTACTACTATTGAGAATTGAAATAAATGCTTAATTGGTACCAATATAGCAATTAAATAATAATATAACAACAAGAAAACATATTGGAGATGGTTGATGCGGTAGTGGGCAACGGTGAGTGGGCGAAGTCATTCAGATGGAGGGGCAGATGGCCGTTTAAAAATAAATCAGTCAATGTTTGCTGAACTGCTTTTTTTCTTCTTGCATTGTATTATTATTCTTGCTTGTAGCAGTTGTTCCAGACTGGTGCAGCCAACAGGATAATAACAGTAGCAGTTGAAGTCACTCGTTATTATCCTGTTGGCTGCTGAGCTGCGTTCCCCACGTCGTGTCCCCACACAGCTGATTGCTAGCATGTGGTTGCGCATGTGGTTTGCACACACTTTTTCTAAACCTTACGACGGTTGTCATAAAATAATCGCATTTTGTGATTATTTCATCAACAACAGTTAATCAAAACAACGGATATCGGGACGACAAATACCGAGGATAATAATCCCTGGATTTCATATAGCATATCTTCGAGATGTCTCAGAGCGTTTCACAGATTACACTTAAAGTGAACTGACTATATTTTGTGAGGGAACCGCGGCAGCCAATTGCACACAGCAGAGTTTCTCACAAACAGTCGTGTATTGAAGTGACCAAATTATTATTATTTATTTGTTTCTTGAAGGAATTATATCCCCCCCCACCCGGAAAAACTCCACCAAACCACTAACAACCGAGCTCCTAATAGCTGTTAGGTTCACATAGGTGTGTCAGGTAAGGAAACTTGCCCAGCGTTTCGCCTTGCCAGGAATTCATTACAAATACACAAAATAAACAAGACTTGAAAAAGAAGACAAATGAGCAGTTTTATATTCAACGTTTCCTCATGTAGTTCCAGGTGGACTGCAAGGCTCTAATTTCACTTGGTTATTTTAACCATATTCAATGTTCTTTAATGACACCTAACGTCTGTTCTGTATATGTGATTGGATTGGATTTGTCATAGATTATTATAGTTTAAAACAGGAGGCTATGATTGTTTTATGAGCTGCAAATAATTTCACTGGCAGAAGTGGAGACATTAAACCATTTGGACAAATAAAATTTGTAAGTTATCTCACCCAATGATTCTTTGTATCCTAAAATATAAGGGTTGAAATTGTAAGATGTAATGTGACACAGACTCCTTGGTTCTTGCCAACCTGTGCTTAAACTCTCTGTTAAGAAGGGTACCTCCAGAACAAGACTGTACACTACAAGATAAAATCATTAATATGTTACAACTCAGTAGCTTGGTTTAGGACTGATTTTGACATAATTTGGAACCTAATTTTTAAGCGGTTGAGTTCTGCTTCAAAGTACCCTGTGTCGATGTGGGGGAGAGATGGTAGTTCACACCCGGAGCCAAACTTCAGGAACAGAATGAAAGAGTGAAACCTGTATATAACTGATCAATAACACAATCGAGTATTTTCAAAATCTGTCTTGAAACTTTGCATCTTCAACCCCTTTGTTCATGACCACAATTGTAAACATCACCACTGGTTGCTGAACAAAATGTAGCTTTTTGGAGGAAAAATTTTCTGGTGAAAAATTTTCACCAACAAATGTACAGTCAATTTACTTTACAGTATATTCTGTGATGCACTTGGAGACATCTAGAAAATATAAAATGCACTATTTCAAATGTAAGCATTATTATTATTATTATTATTATCATTATTATTATACAGGTGAAACAATAAAAGGCACTTTAAACAATTCTTTCCAACCCTTGGTAAGTGATGTCAGTACCAACAAAAAATTGCATTTTTAAACCATTTTCCGGCCCTGCTTTGATTCAGCAATTTTAATTGAATTTTGTTGAAATGTGAGAAATTAAAGAGCTTGATTTAGGGTGTCTATGTATGGTTAATAATAAAACCATTGCCTTTCATATTGGATGTCAACACTGTCCTTTTCACACAGCAGGCAATCATCTTCCCTCTGAAATAATTGACTGAAATGCCCCATTGTGTAAATTGGACAGGGTGATAAATAGTATAAAAGAAATCAAACTTAACAGTAGTGAGTCATCTCAGAGAAAAAAGTACTTTTGTTGCTTTAACAAAGGCTTTGGTGCCATGCAACAATTCTGTAATTCTGAACATTGTGTCAGGAATAGTGGCTATAATCAGAAATAGCAAAGAATAAGAGGCTATAGGTCAAGAAATGTGTGAAAATATGTAATGGAATTAAAGTCAGAATAACTTCACTGCAAAATTGTCATTTTATTAACACCATTCTAATTCTAGCATTTGAAACCTTGTATTATGTAAAGAAAGTTGTTTGTGTAAGGATTGCAAACAACTAAATAAAATTCAGATAAAATTCCAGTAACATTCTGGAAACATTAGATGGTCAGTTTGATTCAATTGATATTGATAGCCTTCTCTCCTCGTGAGTCAGAATTATTGTTATTGGGGTCAAGTTACCTGCTATTTTCTATTACAAATTATGCAGCCATTAAGATACAAGCCCCGAATTGGGACTTTGAGGTTACTGTTGAGGCCCTATTTCAGTTCTAGGAAGAGTACTACAGTGTCAGAGGTGCTGTGCTGCCTTTAGATAAAATGTTACACCAATTTTATGGTTTAATTACCAATCTTATCTGTGTATTTACCCTTGAAGATATTCTAAATTCTTACTTCATGTCCTTGATTTTATCTTATTTATTACCTAAAATATAGTTAAGCCCAAATAACCCTCTGACAATTTCTGATAATTTATGTTACACAATTGAATTAGAGACACACCAGAACAAGAGATTATTCACTAATTCATATCACTACTGGAAATAACATTATATTAATTAATATAACTTGAAAAATCCACTTTGTGATGGGATAACATCACTGGGGATAATTATCACATACCTCATTTTACATTCTTGTATTACATCACCCACAAAATATAGTTACTACATTTTATATTGCTGTAATAATAATTGCATTTTTGATCCATCAGGTATTTTTGTATATACAATACTTTAAAGTGAATCTTGAGATATTTCAATGATGTGATAAGATGCTATATTGAATGCAAGGATTATTTTTATACACATTATACAGCCCACAAAAGCAATAAATAATACCTTTTTTTTCTAACATTGAAACATTTGGACATAGAAAATGGTTATAGTATATATATATAGATAGATGCAGTAAAAGCCCGTTTATCTGGCACCTGCGGGACTTGGCCAATGCCAGTTAAATGGCATGCCGGATATTCGATCGGATCCAACGCCGTAAACCCAACACAAATTTTTCAAACGTATTTGAACTCATACTATATTAATAATAGACTAAATAATAACAGATAGTAACAGACCTTTGTTATTCACCTAAAAATTACCTTTGCTGGTAGATGCCTGGTTTGAAACCATGATGGGGTAGAGGTGTAGTCTATCGATAATCTCTGCAATGGCAGACACCGTGCGAGGGAAAAAAACGGTAGCACGACTTTAAGGCTCTTCTAGCGGCAAACCAAAATACCTGTACAGTACTCTTGTGCAACAATTGATTCATTATATGCACCACCGTGATTGTGCTGGATTACATCCGGTTAATCGGATGGGGACTTTTTTTGACGTACCGGTTACACGGAAGTTCTGGTTGATCGAGTCACGCACGGATAAACGGGCTTTTACTGTAAATTGTATCACCCACAAATATACAGTCAATTCACTTTACAGTATATTCTGTGAAGTGCTTTGAGACATCTAGAAGACGTGAAAAGTGCTATATCAAATGCAAGGATTGTTATTAATATAATATTCTTCAGATTGAAAGCAAGTCAATCTTCCTGAGGTTAATAGTTAGCATTTCAATACTAAACATGGTAGGTGAATATTTCCATGAATCAAATGATTTCCTGTTTTTTAGTTAAAATCTATTGCAATCATAGTTTTATTTCATCAGTAAGAAATGGAATGTCTTAATCAACCATGCACTTGAGAATCTAAAAACCATGATTTTAATGGGAGAAAGAGAAGTGACAATCGTTTGGAGTGTGAAGGTCATTACCAGGTAAGTTTAATTACTGTCATTACCATTCATTTGAAATTGCCCACTGAGCTCTGTGAATCTATGTACATTTCATTGAACATTTCAAATTGATTTTAAAGGCTCTGGAAAAAAACAGAACTAAAAATAGCTTGAACAGATTTCAAAAACACTTGAAAAACAAACAAAAAACCATATGAAAAATTGTTATAATTCTTATACCTCCACTTTAGAAACCATTAGCAATAATGCCTCAGGAAACAAACTGAGTTAAATTACATATTAATCCCTTATGACACATTTTTAAATGTATCCTATTGAGCTGCCGGATTACAACAACAACAAAATTACATTTATAAAGCGCCTTTGAGGTCGCGAGGATATACTTTCAGTCATTTTTCCTCTTATCAACTCCTCAGTTCCAGTGCCCAGAATTCTCTAAGTCTTTGGGACATCCTCCAGACCAGAAAGGTGCTGTATGAGTGTAAACTATATTGTTTTGTACAGTCACATGACAAATGGGTAAATGTTGGATGACCGACTTGCACACCTGCCCATCCCCATGCAAAAATTGTTGTACTTCTGGAATCTTAACCTAAACCACGCTTAAATAAAAGTTTTCCATGTAATTTCAATATAAAATTAATTGATTTCACCATCTTAATGACTGCTTCAAATAACAGGTTGGGATCTCATTAGTTAAATTAAATCCCAAATTCAAAAAATTTAAAACAGTCAATGGCAAATAGGCTTTCATCTCTCCAAAAGAGCTATTTGTCCATTGGAATTTAAATTTCATAGTGTTAGGTTTCCATAGTGTTAGGTTTAGTTGAATCATTAGCTTTATTTTATGTTTAATAAGTTAATCAATGTGTATAGTAAATAGCATAACATTAGAAATTTAGGTATAAAACTAAGAAGGATGCTGAGTTGCAGAAACCAGCCTTGTCTGTAAAAGAAGGGAACTTAGCCAGTTTGGCACCAGTTGTAGTAGATATGTGAAGGACAGAGAACAGAAAACATGTTCAGTTCAAGACATCAATATAGCCACTCTTCATCTTCTCAAGTGTGGGAAGTCATGGGGTAAGCGAGGAGGGAGACAAAACAGGCCTGGGTAGATGGGAAATCATGGGGTAAGCGAGGAGGGAGACAAAACAGGCCTGGGAAGATGGGAAGTGATACTTTAAAAAACAGGAATGTTTGAAAACCACTTTCCCAGTCAACATAAGGAAAGGGCTAATGAAAAACAGGGCAGGGATCACCAAGAATGAGGAGACACCAGGATGAAAAATGAGGGAATAATCACATGTAAAAGGGTTTTGTTTTAGAGTAAGCGAGGCTGGTGGAGAAGTATAAGATAGGAGGGAAAGAGTGCTCAACACGACAGTTGGGGAGTATTTCAAGGTGGAAGCCGAGATCTCCAGCCTGCCGTTGTTGTCCAGAACTACTGGAACAGATAGTACGGTTTCAGTTGTTTTGTTTTACAGGCAGGGAAGGGGCAGTTACAAAAGCAAGCGCCTGGTCTTACGCTCAGTGAATAGGCTAAAAGGACATGAGAGGGGTGCTGTTGTATACTGCAAGTCCTAAGGTGGACAGGTTTTTCTGTGACTGAAATGTTCAGTGTTAAGGGCTGCAAGTTATTCTGTAATAAACATGTAACTACCCATGTTGTTGTTGATAAAATTGAGTTGCACCATATTAGATTGTCTGGTTATTTGATTTGAACCTTGGGGATTGGAAACTCAAACATCTATATCATCCAAATATGACTCATGCCTTGGTGATCTAATGCCTAATGCTCCCCATCTGAATTGTCATGCTAATAGATGATAGTGTAATAGTTGGGATTGTCCATTCAATTTCTCCTGGTGTCCTACTAGACATGAATCACAATTGTTCCATTTGTTTGGTCTAATGATGAATTGGCTTGCAATATAGCTGAATGCTCAGTCATCAGAATTCTTTAAAATGATTTGGATTAAATGTTACGCATTTTATTGAAGTCATGCAAATGACTCAATGTGATTGAAATATACAGGTTTATAGAGCTTTGCACAAAGGTTAATGCCTCTTTGTATTAATCTTTGAATCACTATCACCAAAAAATATGCCTGAAGTGCTTTAAATAATGTATTATTATGTAACTGAACTCATATATCACAGTTATAGAATAGGATTGTCGCATAAAATCAATTTGAACTCACAAATGTTTCAAAATTTAATTAAAACGAAAATTCTGACTGTGAAATTACATATTAGATTTATTTAAAGAGCCATTTTCATTAACTTGCACTTTTGTCCTATTATTATTATTATGCCCATTTTTGTTTCTCCATTCAGATATTTACCGAATTCCATTTAAAAATCTTATATGGATTCTGAAAACAAGTACAGATCCCAGATAGGGCAAACCATATCCTAACAATTCTCTATGTAAAAATATTTCTCGGCACTGATCCCTTTACTCCTTTATTGGTAATTAATTGCCTTCTATGCGTACCTGCTACTCACTGACTCACCGACCAGAGAACTCACTGACCAACTGTGTGTTGATCTGGCTGTTCACACAGGAGAAATAGAAGTGCTATTACAGGAAACGTTAGAGCAGGACAGATGCACATTTGATCCAGTGAATTACCAGATGAACCTTGAAAGCATCTTTTAGCTTTGAACCGCAGAATTGAAGTAGCTATTGTTTCCAATACAAATTGAACTATTTCAACAAAGCAATATGTGTTTGAATGAAGATGAATGATGTTAATGTATTTTGGACCCCATCCCCACCCCTCTTCTTACCACCCAGCTCCACCTTCTAGCCTCATTAATCGCCGACATTATTAACCTGTCCCTTTCATCCGGCACTCTTCCCACTCCCCTCAAAACTGCCACTATCACTCCCATCCTAAAGAAACCACCCTTGATGCGTCGCAGCTCTCAAGCTACCAGCCCATCTCCAACCTTCCTTTCCAATCCAAGGTCCTCGAAAGAGTGGTAATCCCTTCACCTCGCTTCCTCCGCCACTGCCTCACCGCCCCCATGCTGCCATAACACTTGTCCATGCAGTCATCACATCAAGGCTCGACTATGGAACTCCTCGTCGGTCTTCCCAGTTCCTCCCTTCACAAGCTGCAGATTATTTAGAACTCTGCAGCTCATGTACTCTCCCGCACCAGGCTGCGCAGCCACATCACTCCCACCATCGCCCATCTCCACTGGCTCCCCATCCCCCGGAGGATCAAATTCAAGATCCTTGTACTCACTTTCAAGGCCATTCACAGCCTTGCCCCCGGTTATCTCTCCGGCTTGCTGTCTCCCTATCAGCCTGCCCGTCCCCTCCATTCAGCGGGCTCTGGCCTGCTCCGTGTCCACCGCCTGAACTCCCATACTATCGATGGCCGGGCTTTCAGCCTCTCTGCCCCCACACTCTGGTATTCCATCCCACAATCCCTTCACCTTGCTTCCTCCCTTTCCTCCTTCAAGGCTGGTCTCAAGACCTTCCTCTTTGACCGTGCCTTCTACTGCCCTCCTAACTCTTCCCCCTTTCCTACTCTCCCTCGCCCTGCCCCTATCCCCGACCCTCCCCCACTTCTAGTGTCCCGACCTGACTGTTCAGCACCCTGGCATGTCCTCCCGACATGAAAGGCACGCTATAAATGTAATTTTGTTGTTGTTGCTGTTGTTGTTATCAGATTCAATATTTTATCAAATTTTCACATATCTATACTTTTGCTAAGAATCATTGAACTATAGAATACCGGGCAATCATTGCAAGTAGATGTTTCATTTACATTCGTCATTTTCAGCCACAAACTTCTTAAGTTTCAAAATTCAATAACAATTCAAACTGGAATCATCTCAGTTGTGAATCATTCCATATTCTGATTACATTTCCATACACTTGGCCAACAAGTGAAGAAGACAAAAAATACATTTGCCCTTTAAATAATTTTCATCCAGAATTTAGTTTTTGTATGTTTTGCATTATCAAGCTGTTTACTCATTTATCAATTGCTCGAGGGACCAATCTGCCTGATTGTAAAATTATTACTATGCCACATCTGTTCAATTTATGAATTAAATATTTTGGACAATTTACAATTTGTAAATAACATTGTTGGAAATTTCTTGGGATATGAAAACATTGTTATGCAATACCCCGGGGGTAATATAGCCTTTTTCAGGGGGTAACAAGCTGGCACCGCTGTTTAAAAAAAAGCTGATCAACCCTGTGAACGAATTACCGGACACTAGCGGTTTGACTTGTCTGTCTTTCATTTTCTTTTCTGCTGTGTGGTTACAACCGGTTTGCAGAGTTGGGTATGCAGTTTTGATATGCTATTTAAGAAGGGTGGGGTGGTGGGCGGGTAATTACAGTGTTGTTGGCTAGCTCAAGGGGTAATGGTGACCAAAAGGTTAAATACCACTGCTGTGGATGATGAGAGCCAGTAGAGTTGGGTGAGGATGGGGGAGATGGGGTCACAGAGTTTGAAATGGTAGAGGACACGGGCAGCAGAGTTCTGGATTATCTGCAGTCTGTGGAGGGCGGAATTGGGAAGGCCAACAAGCAAGGCATTTGCATAGTTGAGCCCGGGATGTGAATGAGGGTTTCAGCAGCTTTGGGGGTGAGATAGTGGCGGAGTTGGGCAATGTTGTGGAGATGGGGAAAGGCAGACAAAAGATTGGGTCTGTATGAAGAAGGCCATTCAACCCATCCAATTTCCTCCCCGCAGAACACACCCCTACCATCCCCCACCCCACCCCTTTGATTACATCAAGCAGCTTTTCAAATGAATCTAATGCCTACCTGCCCTCTTCCACCTTTCCTGTAATCTGATCCATAATTTATCAATCTCTACTTAAGAAAAGCTTCCTGACATCAGTCCTGAAATTGCCCTTTGCAGCTCTAAATCTTTGTCCTTTTGCTCTCTTACCTCAGTGCATCCTAAGGTATTAATCTGGGTTCAATTTCTGAATATAATTTAAAATATTGTGCACAGCGATAAGGTCTCCTCTGAGTTGGCTTCTCTCAAGACTGGAGAGCCCTAGTTTGTCGAATCATTGCTCATAGGTTCTGATTTTCAGTTCCAACCAAAAAACCCTGACAAAATACCCCTTATGTCGTAGAGACCAGAACTGTATCCAAGCACTGTACTGCCTGAGTATGATATCAGGAATCTAAACTCAGTTGATTTAGTAATATGGTACAGCATCCTTTTTGCCTTGTCTTTTTTCTGCCTCACACTGTTTAGACACAGTGAGTGGTGAACATAAACAGCCAAGAGATGAATAACAAAGGAATGACCAAAATATTAGGAGAAGCTTCTTCCACTTTTTGAGCAATAACAATTAGCATTTACATAGCAAACATCATGCAGGATTGTGCCTTAGAGCAGTCTACAGGGGTGGGGCTGATCACTGAGCAAGGCAATAGTGTGAGGGACAGTGAACATAAGCGTGGTTGAAGACGTGAGTCTTAAAAGGGGATTTAAAAACACATAAAGAGGGTTTGAGGAAGAGGGATTGAGGCAGGGAATTCCAGGGGTTATGGCCCTAGTACTGGAAGCATGGGTACCAATGGTGGCACAGAGGGATAATAATAATTCTAATATTCCTTGCATTTGATATAACACGTTATCACGTCTTTGAGGTGTTTGAAATTGCTTCGCAGAATACACTGTAAATTGTCCTCCTGATGGGCAAGACACTCTACAAATGTAATTTTGTTGTTGTTGTAAATTGAATTGACTGTATTTTGCAGGAGAATATGGTGATGTCAGCTCTCAGCTCATGTCAGCTGAGCGAAGGAAGTGGTTTGAGGAGCTGGTCATGGAAATAGGTTAAGTAGTAAAATTATATTTGAAACTGAGGATCTTGAAATCAAAATCGAAAGTACAATAATGTTTTGAGTTCTGTAAAATCTACCTGAAAAAGTGGGATTTTAGTTTTATACAAAGGTGAACCCTCTGACAATGTAGAGCTACTCCAGTCCTCCGCTGGAGTGTCAGTAGAGATTAAAATAGGGCAGAGAAAAAGATTTCGAGAAGACAAAATAAAAGACTTGTATAACAGAACTATCACATCACCGTGAACTGAAATCTGTGTTTCTTTATGTTTGAGTTTTAAATAGAATTTATGTATAATTCAAGATTGCAGCTGAAGAATCCACACTATTACTGGCAAGGATCATGTTGATATGAAATAAAAGGAGTGAATTTCCATGTAAACTGGTGATTGGAAGTGCTTCAGATAGAGAGATCACCTTATGCAATGTGATTGTGTGTGTTTTTCGCAAGTTCACCTACTCACAGAGCAAAATATGTATCTGGTTTTGTTATACCAGTCTATATTAATCTATATGCAGATCACATTATCTCAAAAAATCTGGAATAAAATCAAATCAACTACTAGAGTAACAGTTGTTGATGTTCCCTCGTGTCTATCAAGCCGTAATGATTGCATCCCATTAAGGGTTGTGCTATAGAGTACTATTTTAGATTGAGCAGCATCAAACCCAAAGTATTGTATCCAGTTTAAAATTGTTGTTGTGTGTAAAATAATGGAGTGAAATAGAATAGAATGAGGCTTTTTTTTTAACAATTAACGTTAGGAAGGTAATTGGCCATTAGAGAACATGTTATCAAATGCGTTATGAAACGTCACATTTTTATGTTCATTCCTAAAGTCTGTCTGTTGGAGTGACCACATGCTGCCCATCTCCCTGTCTTTGACAATATAGGTTTTGCTCTGAATTCAGCACTCAAATAAATGTTGAAACAATCTTAGATGTCACTTAGTGGCCTAATTATTTTGTTGACCTTGGAGCCTGGATCTGAGAGCTGTTTTAGAATCATAGAATCATAGAATAGAATCATAGAATTTTACGGCACAAAAGGAGGCCATTCGGCCCATCTAGTCTGTGCCGGCTCTTTGAAAAGAGCGATTCAATCCCACTGCCCTGCCCGCTCCCCATAGCCTAATAGACCCGTTCTCCCTAAATAAAGATCTAATTCCCTTTTAAAAGTTGTTATCGAATCAGCCTCCACCACCTTTTCAGGCAATGCATTCCAGATTCGAACAACTCGCTGAGTGAAAAAATTTCTCCTCAGCTCCCCTCTACTGCGCCTTGAAACTATTTTAAATCTGTGACCACGAGTCACAGATTCACCCACGAGTGGAAATAGTTTTTCTCTATTTGCCCTGTCGAAACCCCTCATGATCTTATAAACCTCTATTAGGTCTCCCCTCAATCTTCTCTGCTCCAGAGAGAATAACCCTAGCCTATCTAGCCTCTCCTCATAGCTGAAGTCCCTCAATCCTGGCACCATCCTAGTAAATCTTCGTTGTACCCTTTCCAATGCCTTCACATCCTTTCTGTAGTGTGGTGACCAGAATTGAACACAGTATTCCAGCTGAGGCCTCACCAAAGTCCTATAGAGGTTAGTCAGCACTTCCTGTCTTTTGTACTCTATACCCCTATTTATAAAGCCTAGTATCCCATATGCCTTCTTAACAGCCTTGTCTACCTGTCCTGCCACCTTCAACGAGTCACTAACACAAATCCCCAGGTCTCTCTGTTCCTTCACACCATTTAAAATTGTACTATCTAGCCTATATTGCCTCCCTTCATTTCTTCTCCCAAAATGCATCACCTCACACTTCTCTGCATTAAACTTCATCTGCCATGTGTCTGCCCACTTTACCAATTTGTCTATATCCTCTTGCAGATGGCTACTATCCTCCTCACTGTTTACTATTCTCCCTAACTTAGTGTCATCTGCAAACTTGGAAACTGTACTCCGTACACCCAAGTCCAGATCATTGATGTAGATTACAAACAGCAATGGTCCCAAAACCGATCCCTGTGGCACACCACTGCTCACTTCCCTCCAATCTGAAAAACAGCCGCTCACTACAACTCTCTGCTTTCTGTCTCGCAGCCAGTTGTGGATCCACGCTGCCACTGTCCCTTTTACGCCATGGGCCTTTAATTTCATAATAAGTCTCTCATGTGGCACTTTGTCAAATGCCTTTTGAAAGTCCATGTAAACTACATCAACTGCGCTACCATTATCCACCCATTCCGTTACCTCATCAAAAAATTCTATCAGATTTGTAAGGCAAGATTTGCCTTTAACAAATCCATGTTGACTGTCCTTTATTAGCCTATATCTTTCTAAGTGAAGATCTACCTTGTCCCTGATTATGGACTCTAGAAGTTTGCCCACTACCGACGTTAGACTGACTGGTCTGTAGTTACCAGGCTTGTCCTTCTGCCCCTTTTTATACAAGGGAGTAACATTAGCTATCCTCCAGTCCTCTGGCACGACCCCTGTGTCCAAGGAAGATTGAAAGATCGTGGCCAGAGTCCCTGCTATTTGCTCCCGTGCCTCACTTAGTAACCTAGGGTGCATCCCATCCGGACCAGGTGACTTATCCACCTTGAGCGACGTCAACCTTTGTAGCACTTCCTCTCTGGTTATAATTATTCTATCCATTTCTCCTACCCTCTCCTCTAATACCATGGCATTGGCGGGATCATTTTCTTTTGTGAAGACAGAGGCGAAGTACTCATGATATTTACATGATATTGATTTGAGTTAAGCCACAAAAAAAATAAACAAGATCGCAAGATATGTTTGGATGAAGATGGCCCCTTCAACCCATCAAATCCCATCACTCCAGAACAACTACCCTACTGTTCCCCCATTACTTCACTACATAATAGCATTCACTTCATTTATATTCATCTTATTTTATGAAGTGTTTGGAGATGCTCTTTCATCTGGAAGGTGCGACTGTAAATAAATGTAAATTGTATTTTTCAGTGCCAAAGGCTTTACTGGAACCTGAAACATTAGAAGACTGAAGATGCAAATTAAAATAAAGAATCTTGATTTTCTCAAATTATTGTGCAGAACACTGAACAATATCTCTCCAATAAAGATCTCACCACTCAAGATTAGCTGGTTATGATCCACACTTGTTAAATACCATGCAGTTATTCACTGTCTAGACTGACACATGTGAAAGTGAAATGTGAGCAGGCACTGAAGGGCTATTCGCACTTATAAGCAACTTCAAAAGAAGAGAAAAATTGAAGATGGCAGAAAGGTGCTGTGCAGGGTGCAGAGACCCAGACTGCTCTACTGAAACACATTTGGCATTGCTCCATTACTAACGTCAGTACATGTCACTGTTACTTAACACATCTTTTGACTTTGTCATATTGTTCATTCCACTGGGGACCATCCTTGTTGTTCTCCTCCAGTCTGCCTATTTGACCAGTGCAGCCCCATGTGGAGTCCTTTAGCTCAGTTGTTAGAGTACCCGTCTCGGGTTTGATTTCCAGTCGGGCGAAAGATTGGGCAAGTTTTCAAGTTTAATGTACACCTGACCGGGCAGACGACAACTTGATATCATCTGAAAACTTAACTACCTTGTCCCTGGATCTATAAATCCAGATTATTAATGCATAGAAGGAATAGGGGGTCCCAGTAAAAAACCCTCAAGGCATCCCAATTAATAACTAATTACTTCAATTTGTGAAAAAACATGTTTATTTACTAATCATGAGTTTCAAAGTGATGTGGGTTATTTGGATAATAATAATTCTTGCATTTAATATAGAGCTTTTCACATCTTCTAGACGTCTCAAAGCTCTTCACAGAATATACTGTGAATATAATAAATATGGCTTCATTTAAATGCAAAGATGTATAGTATATTTCCCTATGAACTTTGATAATATCGTTGTCACTACAGATATATTGGGAAACCATAATTAAAGGGGAAATTCAGTAGATTTATTTTTTGATGAGATGTATAAGGTCTTATCTGTTAAGTGATGGCTCTCTCCAAAAAAAAGCACTTGCTAACAGGGAAACTATCATCATTGCCAGCTATAACAAAAAGGATTTGAGTTGATGATTTGAAGGACTCTTGCTTTCAATGAATAACTTGACGTTTGTCTGGAAGGCTGTATTATTAGTCAGACTATTCAAGGCACACGTTTTACTGAAGAGGAATTTTGTTTTTTATCCTCTGCTGATTGACGGTATGAGTGACAATTCTGTCACTAAGCAGTTGATTCCATTTCAGCAGTAATTCACAGATGGTGAAATACCACATGCATTCTTTTTTAATGAGAATCTGACTCAGGCAACATTGATACTCTCTGCAGGGTAAGATTGAATATGCTGCAAGGCTTTGACCTTGATGTACGGAAACTAATAGGACTTGTAGTGACAGAGCTGGTGTAATGGTTTTTGTGTGTGTCAAGGAGTGGCTGCCAAATTAAACCACAAAGTAGTCTCAACAGACTAATCACTGCATTTCATCAATTAAAAGACATAGTCATTTCTACATTTGAATTACTGCATAAGCATTCTAAAGACACAGGGGTAAAAAATGCAGCAGTTCACAATGGGACTTACTAATAGCAATCTACTTCTGATGTCCGGGTGCCTGGTTTCCAATGAGTTGGCCATGATGTCCACAAATTACCTACAGGAATCCCTTCCTTCCATTTTAGTCAGTTGGTTAAACTGATTATGAGAACCATTTTTTCAATCCCATTTTCTTGATTGCAGAAACACTCCAGAAAGGACTGTATTTTGCAATGATGCAACATAAAAAGATTTAAATCTCTGTAAGAGCAAGAACGGTTAATGAAAATTACTGCAGTATACAGCATTCTTTTCACAATATGGTCCTGGTTAAAGATATCAAAACTCTTTGATAATAATAATCCTTGCATTTGATATAGTGCTTTCACATCTTCTAGACATCTCAAAGCGCTTCACAGAATATACTGTAAAATGAATTGATTGTATATTTGTGGGCGAATTGCAGCAGCCAATAGCACACAGCAGTGTTGCACAAACGGTTATAGATTCAAATGTCCAATTAATTTCATTTTTTTGAGGGATTACTATAAGGTATGTGGAGAAAGGAAATTTACCCAATGTTTTGCCCTGCCTGGAATTGAACCTAGGTCTCTGGCATGTAAGCCGAGTGCTCTAACCACTGAGCTACAGGACTCCAAAAAATATGATCAAATATTCAATTGGAATAATTAATTTTCTCAAAGAAGTTAAAAAGAAGTTTTTTAAACTTCAGAAAAGTTATAGGTGTCTAATACAGGGGCAGTATTTAACTAGATTGAACAATTAGGAAACTGGAAATACCTTACACTGACATGCAGAAACTGGACTCTAATTCAGTGTAATGTCAGAATGGTGTCCCTTCGCTCCAAAAGTGTGTGCATCGCTATTCGATTGCAGTTATATTACAAAAATGTCCTACTTTCCCCACGGAATGAGGGTTTGTTGGGGTGTGAGTGCACACTGAAGGAAAGGATGGTTTGGGAATAGAGGTGGTTGTTTACCACGTTTGACTGTGTTTGTCAAAGGAGAGTGCCTTGAAGCTGTATGAGGATAAAGTGGACAGGTCGGACTGAAATACTGTACTCTCCTTGCTCTGTGAACTGATGCAGATTTTCTTAATGTCCTCCTTCTGCACTGGAGATTTCTATGTAACAACAAAATTACACTTGTATAGCACCTTTCACGTCAGGAGAATGTCCCAAGCACTGGACAGTCATTGTTTCAGAGCCAAGCTGGGCTCGGGGACAGGGAGGGTGGAGGGAAAGGGGGGGATTTGGGGTGACCGATGAGACGGTCAAAGAGGATAGTCTTGAGGCAGGACTTGAAGGAGGCTAGGGAGGGGGCAAGGCAGAGGGATTGCCGGGATGGAGTTCCAGAGGTTGAGGGCAGAGGTGCTGAAGGCTCTCCCGCCAATGGTGGGGCGGGTGGGTCGAGGGACGTGGAGGAGGCCGAGTTGAGCAGAGGGGGCAGACAGGTTGGTTAAGAGGTCGCAGATGTAGGGTGGGGCAAGGCCATGGAGGGCTTTGAATGTGAGGACCAGGATCTTGAATTGAATCCTCTGGGTGATTGGGAGCCAATAGAGTCGGGCGAGGAAGCAGGAGATGGGGTCAAGGAATTTAGATCGGTAGAGGGCAGAGAGTGCAGAGTGGATTATCTATGGAGGGAGAAATTGGAAAGGCCGACAAGCAGGGCGTTGGCGTAGTCGAGTCAGAATGTGATGCAGGCATGAATGAGTTTTATCAGCAGCTTGAGGGGTGAATAAAAGTCTCAGTATAAATGGAAGTGGGTGCCTAGCTATTTCAGTTTTTCAATGTATAGCATAACTTGCTCACAAATACATTTTTAGCTTGTCCCTCTCAAGAACCTTTCCTTTAAATTTGAAATCCATTTCACCCTAAAGTCAGGACAAGTCAACCATATTTTCTAACAATGGTATGTACATTTGTAAGTTCATGCCTACTTTTTAAATTATTTGTATGTTAACTAGGTTCAGTTATTCCCCAGTGCGATACATATATGGTCATAATTGTTTTGTTCATGCATTAAATCCAAATGCCCTTGATTCAGAAAAATTGAAATGTAAAATGTCTGTTTTGCGCTTACTTATAACATTTTTGACAAAATACAATTATACTGAAATTAGCTACCACTATCAGGTACCACTGATATGACACACACCAAACAAAATTTGTACCCCATTCTTTCCCAACAAATTTGATAACATATTCAAGTGCATAATAAATCTGTTATGAAATGTTGTATTTTTCAACCCCAGCTTGACCCCCACTCCCCACTAACGCTTTGCATGCAATACTTCAGAAAATAGTGGTGGGAGATCTCTAACACATGTGGTTGATATGGAACATTGAAAATTTATGTTACCCACTGTCAGCACCCAAAATTTATAATTATGCTTGGAAAGCGTAACTGACTATATGCAACTGAAGATACAAGTCAAGGAGTACGAAGTAAATAGTGTAAACTGAAAGTAAATCACATTTTTACAGCAGCAAAAAAATGCCATATGCAAGAAGATAATGTGCAACTGAATGCTGCCTCCAGAAATTGCTTAACATGAACAATGCCTGTGGCCACAACTGCCCATTACTCGTTTCCCTTGCTGAGGCAGCAATTGCCTTACCTATATCTGAGCATTACCCAAATGATGCTTAGACAGTCAAATTGCTGAAAGCAAGACTGAGAAGTCAGATGGAAAACTACGTGCTATAATGTTTTTTGAACATCAGTGTCAATAGCCCACAGATAAGCTTGGAGGAATGTGATGAACTTCTGGAATCAACAGGAAAAAAATGACTCAGAGCAAAACCCAAGAGCTTTACCAATCCAACTGACACTCCAGCTGTTGAATAGCCTGAGGCATGCCTTACAGACATGACTATACACATGGTAATGCAAGATTAGAAATGAGAGATAATGGAAGAAATCTTGGATATTTTAAAAACTGGCATGGAACATATGAGTTTTGCTGTGTTATGGCAATGCTGGATCATTGTGTCTAATATGCAGTGATGTTGAATGGGATTCCTTAATAAAGAAACTAGAAGCATGTCAAGCCAACTTGTAGTCACTATACTCTGATGCATAAATTGGGGTAACATGCACGACATGTAATAATAAGCCTTGAAAATGATGTAGAATATCATTGAATGTCAAAATCCTTCCCAAGTTTAGTGACTGTATAATTGTACATGAAAACTGCAGAAAATTTGCACGCAGCAATATCCCATAAACAGCCTGAAATGAATGATTGTTGTTGGCTAGGTTGGTTAGTCACCGGGTTAGTGAGCTGGTCAGCTAGTTACTGGTTTAGTGACCTGGTGGGTCAGTTACTAGGTTAGTGACCTGTTTGGTTAGTTACTGGGTGAGTGATCTAGTCAGTTAGGTACCAGGTTAGCAATCTGTTTGGCTAATTAATAGATTAGTGACCTGGTTGGTTAGCTACTGGTTTATAACCAACCAACCAGTTCACTGACCTTGGAACTAACCTACCAGGTCACTTTCCCAGTAATTAGCCAACCAGTTCACTAATTCTGCAACAAACCAACCAAGTCACTCACCAAGTAACACACTGACAAGCTCACTAACCCAGTAACTAACGAACCAGGTCACAAAGTCAGCAACTAAACAACCAGTTGACTGACCTGGTAAATAACCCAACAGATCGCTAATTCAGTAACAAACTGGCCAGCTCAATAACCCAGTAATTAACCGCCAGGTTAGTATCCCAGTAACTAACTAACCAGGTCACTCACCCAGTAAGAAATCTACCAGGTCCTTAACCCAGTAACTATCCAAACAGTCCACTAACCTGGTAACTAACTGACCATCTCACTAACCCATTAACAAGCCAACCAGATTACTAATATGGTAATTAACCAATCAATTCACTGAACCAGTAACTAGCCACCCAAGTCATTAACCGAGTAACAAACCAACCAGCACAATAACCTGGTAACTAACCAACTAGGTTAGTTGCCCTGTAACTGACCAACCAGGTCACTAACTCAGTAGCTAACACCGAGGTCACTTACCCAGTAACTAACTAACCATCTCACTAACTCAGCAACAAACAAACCAGCTCACTAACCCGGTAACTAACTGACCAGGTCACTGACCCAGTAATTTACTGACCAGGTAACTAACCCAGTTAACCATGTCATTCACCTGGTAACTAACACACTGGTCACTCACCTAGTAACTAAGCCACCAGGTCTCTAACCCAGTAACTATCTGAACATATCACAAACACATAAATTGACCAGATCACTAATCCAGTAACAAACAGACCAGGTCACTAATTGGTAACTAACCAACCAGTTCACTGACCCAGCAACTAACCGACCAGTTCCCAGACGCAGTAACCAATTGAACAGGTCACTAACCCAATAACTAGCCAACCAGTTCACTAATCCTGTAATAAACTGACAAGGTCACTCAGAAAGCAACAAACTGGCAAGCTTACTAACCCCATAACTAACCAATCAGGTCACTTACCCGGTAACACCTGACCAGTTCATTGACACAATATCTTACCAACCATGTCACGAATTCATCAACAAACTGACCAGCTCACTAGCCAGAAACTGAGAAATTAGCTGACCAAGTTGCTAACCTGGTAGCTAATCGACCAGGTCATACACCCGGTAAAAAGCAACCAGATCACTAACTCAGTAATATATTGACTAAGTCACTATCCAGATAGCAAACAGACCAGGTCATTCACGCAGTAACTAACCCACCAGGTCACTAATCCAGTAACAATCTGACCAGGTCACAAACCCAGTTATTAAGCGACCAGTTCACCTACCTGGTAACTAACTGACCAGGTCATTAATCTGGTAACAAACTGACCAGGATATACACTCAGTAAAAACCAACCAAATCACTAACTTATACTGACCAGGTCACTAACCCGGTAGCAAATAGACCAGGTTGTTCACCCAGTAACTAACTCACCAGATCACTAACCCAGTAACTATCTGAATAGGTCACTTACCCAGTAACTAACCAACCAGGTCGCTAACCTGGCAACCCACCGATCAGTTCACTAACCTGGTAACTAACTGGCCAGGTCACTAACCCAGTAGCTTACCCAGTAACTAGTCAACCAGGTCAACAATGCAAGAAACTGCATTCTCTTCTTGAATTGTGCTATGGCATGGTTAATGTCCACCTGAACAAACATATGGGACCTTGGTTTACATCACACTTGAAAGACGACACCTCCGACAATGCAGCCCTTCCTCTTCATCCTGCACAAGAGTGAGTGACAGCCTGGACTGAGAATTCAAAGTTTTGATAGGGGGCTGAATAATGATAATTTTCTGAACCTAAGACAACAATGCTGCCAATTGAGGTTGATATATTCCCAATTACCAGAATAAGTATCCTCTTGCATCCCTTATTAAATAATTGATTGTTGAGAATCACACAATAAAGAGAATTCTTTCTGAATATTAAAAGCACTAGAAAATAACTATACTTTTATGATGGACTATTCAATCAATAATCCAATAACAAACATTGGTTCTTTGATTCTTTTAAGTTATAAAATGGTATTGTGAGATGAGTATGTGATTAATTCTGTAGATATAGCATAATGCACTTTAGTTTTAGTTATCAATACTAGAAGTGTTAATTCACTGATCATGATCAAGGTCCTTTTCAAAACCCCAAACTATATTTTGCTCTATGTATTTAGCTTCTGTTGTAGTGACCAGGAGTCCTGAGTGGTTTAGGACTACAGATCACTACAACTGGAGCTCAGTGGTTGGAGCACTCTCCTTACAAACAAGAGACCTGGGTTTGATTCCAGGTGGACCAAAACCTTGGTTGTTTCCTTACTCCACACACCTGATAATAATCCCTCAAAAAACCCAATAATAAATTGGTCATTTCAATCCACGATTGTTTGTGGGACACTGCTGCAATTGGCTGCCGCATTTTGCCCACTTATATACAGTCAATTCACTTTACAGTATATTCTGTGAAGCGCTTTGAGACATCTAGAAGACATGAAAAGAGCTGTATCAAATGCAAGATTATTATCATTATCAATTATATTAATTTACAATAATAAGATTCCTGCTCTGTTCTGCCTGAACTTGTCAACTCTCAACCTCCAGTATGATGGCCATATTTGTTCCTACCTTTAGTCTAATCCTCAAACTCCAACATCCTTCATTTTAAGGGGACAGGCAAAAATGAAAGGAAATGAAAATAAGAGTGATCACTACAATGGGACGCTGAAAGACAGATTATATACATAGGATGACAGATTTGTCACCTGTCATTCATTATAGTGATCTGACCAAATTAATTAGTGTAACCAAAGTCCACTAATATTTTTATAACAATAAAATAACAACAAAATCACATTTGTGTGGTGCATTTCATCTCAGGAGCACAAGATAAGAGCATAACAAAAATGAAACGGCAAAAGCTGTTCAGTCCATAAAACTTGGTTGTTTGATAATCTTCACAAAACTTACCAAATTGTAGATTCCATTCCTACTCATATTCTCCTGGGGGAAGGTACTGCTAAAGATATTCCCTGATTCCCAAAGCCAATCAACTCAAAGATGTTCATTGATCTTCACAGTGCCATTATTTGTCACTGATCTATTATCTTAGGAACATAATTTACTAATAAAGGAAATTTTAAAACATTCATTTGCAAAATAAAATGTTCAGAATGAATAGCAGCTTATTATGTTGCCTCAAATTCTAAGAGACCAGTATGGTTAAAAAAAATCCTTGTTGTTAGGTGTATTTGTCTGTGGAGGCAGGAAAGTGGCAAATGTTAGAAAAGGAGATTTACTGTAATATAATATAATAATAATTCTGTTCACCTTCTCACTTCATTGAGGTGTCTAAAAGCGCTTCACAGAATCTAATATAAAGTGGTGCGACTGAGTATATATTGTAGGCGAAAGTGAAGAAATGCAGACATGGAGAATTGTTCTGGTATTTTTGATTATCTTTGTGGTTTTGGGGGGTTCCGTACAAAATGCTTACCACTACAAGACGTGTGATGAAAGCCCTGATAGGGTACGGTTTGCGTGATTTGAGCAGGAAGAGAAGACTTGATGGACTGAACGCTATTTTTCCATTCTGTCCATTATGTTCTTCAACATTCCAAGCTTGTGATTCTGGCTCTATCAGATTCTGTCAGAGTGGCACTTCAGAAAGGCTGAAGGATTTCAGACTTGCTATTACAAAGAGTGGCATTTTTTAATTTTTTAAAACTCCCTAGCTTTTCACTCACTAATTACCCACCCTGTATCCTATTTGTTGCTAAGAGAACAGAAAATAATTTTTTTGAACGTCCCAGTCAACTAATAGCCATATCAGAGAATGAAATGAATAGCCACGGAGTTTCATTCACATGCAGACTGCATACCCTTAAATCCCAGCACAGTCTATTTCATCTAAAATCCTATACCAGAACCATTACAATTCACATGACAGCACTAAACAAAGCACTTTAGCTTTAAAGAGTACATTATGCAGCCTGTAATCAATTATTTACCAAGTCTGAAGCACAAAGGGGTAAAAGACTGACTACTATTTTAACGTTATAGTGTTTATTGGTGTCACATTTGGAATGGGTTTGATAGGAAGTTCAAATAAAACATTTTTATTATATTTCAACTTCCAAGAATGTTCACTTACTCTCATTTCTACCTATCAAGGTAGTGAAACATTGTTTATTTCTTATTTTGAAGCCTTTATACAAGGCACTTACATAGTGTAGGAGCAATGCCCAGATTTTCAAACTGCCTCAAAAAGCTTATTTTTACATCTCCAACTAATCTGATAAAAGCACTGGTTGGGGAAAACAAAACCCTGAGAAAAGTGGAGGTTTCCCAGGCGTAAGATCCTAACAGAATTTCCAGAATGGTATTAATAGGAATGATATCAGTCAAATAGATAGAAAAACATAGTTAATAATGTGGTGTGGGAGATTGAAGAGTTCCTAACAGGAAATAAAATCCAACAAACCTCTGTGATATCAAGGCTTAAATGAATGTATTAAGTGAAGAAAGGAGTTGCCTGGTAAAATCTCTCTTTGTACAAATGCTAGTCCATTATGCGTAAAAGGAGTAATTACTAAAAACACGTTTTTAGGTCCCTAGGCTAACAAAGTACTATTTTCAGGGATGCCAATGTTGTCCACCTTCTCCCCCCACCCACACCCCCTCCTATGCCCAGAAATCTAGGTTATGTTATTCTGAACTTCAGTCCAGTGGACACATGGAGTGATATAAAAGATGAGAGGATTGCTGGAAATTGATATATCAGTTAGCTTGCAGCTCTGTGTTTGAGAGGTAAGACTAGTCATTCTGGCTCATAGGTGGTATTAAACAAAAAGCATTTTTTTATATTGTGCAGCCTCAAGGTTGTCATGACTGGAGGTGGCAGAGCATGCAATGCATTCTGCAAAATGAATCATAGAATTTGCAGGATAAAAGGAGGTCCATTTTTCCATTTTGTCTGCTCTAGCTCCTTGAAAGAGTAAACTCGTTTGCCTGCAAAATTAAGAGTCACTATATTTTACATTGTGTTCTGTGAAACTCTTTGAGACATTCTTCCAATATGAAAAAAATAGATAAATGCAAATATTACTGTTAGGATTATTATTCAAACCATTTCCCTGCCATTTCCCTATTATCACTAAATACTTACCTTATTCAAAATTTGTCAAATTCTCTTTTAAAAACTATTGTGATTTATTCTTCAGTTGCTGTTTGGTAGGATACTTATTCACACAATCTTCTGCATGAAACTAAATGCTTTAATATGTTTCGTTATAATGTTATTTTCTGCAACCTAGTTTACACCTTTCATCACACCCCATGGCCCTGTGGTGATGGTGAGGTTCTCATTTTCTGTTCCCCACTTGGCCTTTCCCCTTAATCCTCTGGAACCTTTCCATCCTCTGAGCACCTTACTCTCTGGACAGCTGCTGAGGTCAGGGTTTGTTTGGGCCAGGAGAAAGTCCGTTTGTGTTGAGGCACAATCCACTGTTTATACCCCCACACCCACAAACCTGCTATAAATGAAGTTTCTGGAAAATGGCCAGCTCACTGGTTACCTGACGTCACATGTCACTTCAGACATGCATGCACAGTATAATAATAATAATAATTCTTGCATTTGATATAGCGCTTTTCATATATTCTAGACGCCTCAAAGCACTTCACAGAATGTACTGTAAAGTGAATTGACTGTATTTTTGTGTGGGCAAAACACGGCAACTAAATTCTTTTTTAAAAATTGGTCATTTCAATCCACGACTCTTTGTGCTCACTGCGGTGCACAATTGGCTGCCGTGTTTCAGTCACAAATATGTAGTATACATATTGGAATATACATAGTAATAATAATTATAATAGTGTCCTTATATTTGATATAGTGCATTATCATGTCATCAGGATATCTCAAAGTGTTCACACATACTGTAAGTTGTGTGGGTATATTAAATTAAATTAATCTTCCTATTGATAATGCATGCAAGCAACGGTGTATGCTCTGAGGTGATTAGGTAAATATCTGATTTATTTATCCTTTAAAATGTTTTTTTCATTTCATTTCTCTGTCCTGACTAGTGCTGGGATTCACTATAACAGGCAATGATGACTTCTGGTACTCAGTTCAAATTGGGCATTAGCATTAGCAAAAAGAATGTGCACGAAATTGGAGGTAACCTTGAGAATTGGCTTGATAATTGGTTGGGAAACAGAAAACAGAGTTGGGATCAAGGGAACATACTCTGATTGCTGGGATGTGACAAGTGTTTTCACCATATATATAAATGATGTGGATGAAGGAATAGAGTTTTATATAAAAATTTGCAGATGACACAAAGTTAGGAGGCACAATAAATTGTGTAGATGTGAGCAAGATATTACAAAGGGAATTAAGACAGTGAGTTGGCAAAACTGTGGCAGGTGGAATTCAATGTGGGGGAAGTGTGAGGTTATCCACTATGGACCCCAAAATCTCAAAAAACAGAATATTTTCTAAATGGTGAGAAACTAAGAACTGTGAAAAGGCAAAGGGATTTTGGTATCCATGTACGCAAATCACTGAAAACCAGCTCACAACAACAACAAAATTGCACTTATATAGCGCCTTTCACGTCGGGAGGATGTCCCAAAGCGCTGAACAGTCTGGTCGGGACCCGAGAGGGCGGGGTTGGAGAGGGGGGAGGGTCGAAGTAGGGGGAAGGGGAAGGAGAGTGGGAGAGGGCGAAGAGTTAGTGGGGCAGCCAAAGGTGTGGTCGAAGAGGAAGGTCTTGAGACCGGCCTTGAATGAGGAAAGGTAGGAAGCAAGGCAGAGAGGCTGCGGGATGGAGTTCCACAGTGTGGGAGCAAAGAGGCTGAAAGCCCGACCACCGGGTGGAGCAGGCCTGAGGATGCGGGCAGGCTGATGGGGAGACAATGGGTCAGAGAGATAGGCGGGGGCAAGGCTGTGACAGGTAGAAAGAGGAATCAAAAAGGCTAATAGGATGTTGGCCTTTATCTCAAGTGGGGTGGGATATCAAGTAGAGGAAATGATGCTTCAACTGTATAGAGCCTTGGACAGACCTGATCTGGGGTACCCCATCGGGAAGGATATAATAGCTCTGGAGGAAGTGCTGCACAGATTCACCAGAATGATATCAAGGGCTTAAAGGGTTAAATTATGTGGACAGATTGCATAATCTTCGTCTCTATTCTCTGAGTTTAAAAGTTTGAGTGGTGATCTGATTGAGGTTTTTGAAATAACAAAGAGATTTGATAGGGTAGATACAGAGAAACTATTTTCTCAGGTGGGGGAATCCACAACAAAGGAGCATAACTTTAAAATTAGAGCTAGGCCATTTAGGAGTGAAATAATAAGGCAGTTTTATACCCAAAGGATAGTGTAAATTTGGCACCTTTTCTCCCAAAAGGCTGTGGATGCTGAATCCTTTACATTTTTCAAGACTGAGGTGGATAAATATTTGTGAGATGTCTTCCCGATGTGAAAGGCACTATACAAGTGTAATTTTGTTGTTGTTATGTAAGGGTATCATGGAACATAGGGTAAGGGCGGGTAATTGGACTTGAGATATAGACCAGCCATGATCTTATAGAATGGCGGAACAGGCTCTAGATGTGTGTATGATTGTGAGTGTGTCATTGTGTCTCATTGTGTGTGTGTTTCTGAGTATCACTGTGTGAATGTGTATCTGTGCCTCTCCTCTCTGTTTGTGTGTGTGTATATTTCTGTGTCTATGAGTGTGTCTGTCTCTATGTATCTGTTTGTGTGTGTATCTCTTGGTTTCTGGGTCTGTGTGTGCTGCTAGCCTTGAGAGGCAGTATGTGGTAGTGAGTTTTACTGTTGTCTTGCTGGTTCTCCCCCACAAAAAAAAGGGACCCAGTTTATGTTAAAGAGGTAATTGATAGTTTTTTTTTGCAATAATCTAATACAGCTAAGCCCCGATTAAGGACGCTTCTATTTAGGATGTTTCGATTGAACAAACATAATTTTTGAACACCTTTTTATCGATATAGGACACTTGGTTTCGTTTTAACGAACAAAATTCTTTTTTGCGCATGTGCAGTACATATTTTGAATATCGCAGTCGTTTTTGGCGCGTCCTTTTTGTCCATATGCACAGTCCATTTTGTATTCATGGGTAAATCGCGCTCGCACCTGATATTAGTGTATCCAAGTGTTTGAACTGGCCAATAGTATGTCGCTACGTCATTGTTTAAAAGCCAGCTGATTTTGAAGCAACACCATGCCATGTCAGTATTACAGTAATTTCTGAACATTCCCGAGCCAGTTCGAGCGATTTGCAGCCTCTACTGCATTTATACCAAGTCGGGAAAAGAGAGCAGCAACTGAAATGAGCAGCGGTAATACTGCTAGCGGCCAGAGACCCCGCAAACTCATCATTTTAAATACTAAATTAGAGGTGATAAAGCGCATTGAGTCTGGCAAAAAAAGGTACAGATGTCGGGAGGGCTTTAGGGCTAGCTAGATCGACGGTGGCTACTATAAAACAGAATAAGGACAATATACTGGCAAGTTCAAGGTGTGTTACAGCTACAGGTGCAGGCAGATTATCAAAACATGGGACTGTATTAAAGTTTGCCAGTATTAAAGTACAATACTGTACAGTTACCCCAAGTACTCCTTCTTGCCTATGTGTGTTATTTTGTGTGTTTTGTGTGTTATTTTGTGTGTTATTTAGTGGGTTTAAGGTCTGAACATTTTGCGCAAAGAACGCATCTCAGGTTATATAATAATAATTCTTGCATTTGATATAGCGCTTTTCACATCTTATCGACATCCCAAAGCACTTCACAGAATATACTGTAAAGTGAATTGACTGTATATTTGTGGGCGAATCACAGCAGCCAATTGCATACAGCAGTGTCCCACAAACAGTCGTAGATTGAAATGACCAATTTTATTAATGTGTTTTTTTTGGACGGATTATTGTTAGGCATGTGAAGTAAGGAAAATTGCCCAAGGTTCCGCCCTGACCTGCCTGGATTCGAACACAGGTCTCCCCAGCTTGCAAGACAAGTGCTCTAACCAGTAAGCCATAGGAGCTCCACGTGGACTCCATGGGAAACCGCATTTCGATTTAGGATGTTTCAATATAAGTACCGTTTTTCAGGAATGCAACCCCGTCCTAAATAGAGGTTTACCTGTATGTGTTATTTCCTCATGTTTAGCTTTAATCAGTAAAGTGAAAAATTGTAGGTTCGCAGTGATTTTGAGGCAAATCTTTCTGCACTTTTCTATTGGGCCAGCTTGTATGTAACAACTTGCAAAAGTGAGGGCAAATGACTGGCGGGAGAAAAAGTTAATGGCCAAATGGAGATGAAACTGTCCTGCCATTAACTCAAAAAATGATCAACTCTAGTCTATAGTGAGTTCTCACTTTTCACCCATTTTTCAAAATTCCATAAAATCATCAATAACCTAAAAATTAGGACCATAACAGATTTCAAGCCCTTTCTTCAACTGACCTTTGACTATTCACAGAATGAATCATATCTACCACTTTCTCTTTACTGCATAATTTTCAGTTATTTTACGTTTGTAAGGTCCATTGTAACCTCGCAGCAAACGCTGTTGGTGCTGGATCAATATATCATTTCGAAGAGAGTTGGTTAGAAACAGAATTGAAATTGATAGGGAAAAGCAAAGACTCAGCGAATCCAGAGAGGATGATAATTCCTTTGCTGCTGGGAGCACCATTGATAGAAAACAACTATCCAAATTTGAATAATGGAGGTTGTAGAGTTAGAGTGGATATCCTGAAGTTTTGCTCAATTAGCTTTTGAAATCAGTGTGAAATGTTGTGCAACATTCCCACAGGAGATTTCAAATAAGTGGAGTGGAGTCCCTGAGAGGGGAGATTATATATGACCTGAGAAAAAGCTGACTTAATTAGTTGAACAGGCAATTTCCAGGCCTTGGAGTTTGGAATGGTAGAGGACACGGGCCACAGCCTTCTGGATTATCTGCAGCCTGCGGAGGGAGGAATTGGGAAGGCCAACCAACAAGGCATTTACATAGTTGAGCCGGGATGTAATGAAGGCGTGGATGAGGGTTTCGTATTTATATACAATATGCAGGTTTAAACCAGATCAGGTTACGTTGTGGAGTTCTGTGGTTAGAGCACTCATCTTGCAGGTGAGAGAACTGGGTCTGATTCCCAGCAGGGCAAAACCTTGAGCCAGTTTTCCTACTCCACATGCCTGATAACGATCCCTCAAGAAAAAAAAACACAATAATAAATTGGTTACTTCAATCCATGACTAATTGCTGTGCACAATTGGCTGCCGCACTTTGGCCACAAATGTACAATCAATTCACGTTACAGTATATTCTGTGAAGCGCTTTGAGAAATCTAGAAGATGTGAAAAGCACCATATCAAATACAATAATTATTATTGATTCACATGCATTACTCATGTGAAGAAACTCCTCCTAAATTTTATAGAAGAAACCTTTAAAGTTTCTCTCTTAACCAAATTCACTTGCTCCTGCTAATGATCACATGCAGAGACTGAAATAGCATAAACTCTCTCTGGGCCTTATTAACACTCTGTGTCTCAGGCAACATGTATGATTATATATAAATATTAACAGTTCTTCTAAATTTTTTCTTTTTTCTCACGTCTTGCCGCCCCCGCCGCAAGTTCCAGATTTCATGCTCTTTCCCCGCTTGCATATTCCAACTACTCCCAGATGGACTTCAAATTTCTTATCCTAGCCATCAAATCACTCCATGGTCTTCCCCCTTCCAACCTACACATGGTTAGAGTGATTAATTGGGCACTTGACAAATTCATCAAATTCTTAAATAGGTCTGTAATTTTTAAGCTAGTTTTCTACAAGTTGCTTTATAGAAACTACATAAAATAGGCTTCAGAATTGAGATAGAATTAAACAATTTGCCAAATATTGTCCACTCTGAAATGTTACATTTAGTAGAATAAATCGTGGAATTTCTAGTCAAATATCTTCTCCAGTCTGATTCTCCTGCCAATGCTTTTTATGTTCACAATTCTTTTGACTATCATCCTCCTGGGGGGTGCAGTGGGAGTGGCGAGTGGTGGGGTGGGAAATGAGCTGAACTGGCTCCAAGGTGACATGCCTGGCAATGGAATGTTGGAATAGAACCAGCAATCTGTGGCAGTGGATCCTCAGTATCCCAGGGCACTGAGGACGATAGCATAGCCTGGCTCATCAGCAGGACCTGAATGGGCAGATCAGTCACTCGGGATCACTCAGCTTCTGTTAACCCTGCAAGCCAAAGCCTTAACGGGTAGGGTGTCCTAGCTGGAAAAGCAGGGTGAAAGCTTACAATATCAATGGCATGCTATGGGGTTTTAGTGGGTTGCAATACCACAACGCACACTCAAGCCTTGGGTCTTGCTAACCTGTGCCAAATACTTTCCGGAATTAGGTGAACAAAATGCATCCTTTCATGGAGAGTGTGCATTCCATTCCAACAATCTATCTTTAGGATTTCCATCTGTAGGTGAGATGTATGGAATTCTTAGCTTTGTTTGGATACTCAAACACCTTGATAGGTTTCCGCAAAAAAAAAAATCAGTTTTAACTTTTATTCTTCACTTCTTTGGCTCTATTGAATTCTATTCTCTCCATTGAATTTTACCAAATTCTGCCTCTCTCTCTACCTCTCTCCTCCCTATACTTTCAAAACCCTCAATCATGGCTTCATCACCTCTAGATGTTTTGTCCACAAGCCATACAATGAATTTGCTTCACAGCATATTCTGTGAAGATGTTTGATATGTCTTGAAGACTTGATAAGGTGCCTTATCATAGAATCATACAATTTTACAGCATAAAAGGAATCCATTCAGCCCATTGTGTCTGTGCCGGCTCTTTGAAACGAGCTATTCAAAGTCAATCCCACTCACCGGTTCTCTCCCCATAACCCCGCAAACGTGTCCACCCCAAATAACCATCCACCCCTCTTTTAAAAGTTGTTATCAAATTGGCATCCACCACCCTTTTAGGCAATGCATTCCAGATTCAAACAATTCACTGTGTGAAAACATTTCTCCTCACCTCTGCTTCTTTTAGAAATTATTTTAAATCTGCGACCTCGAGCCACTGACACACCTACCCAGTGGAAACACTTTTTTCCTGTTTATCCTATCAAAACTCTTCATGATTTTGAAAACCTCTATTAGGTCTCCTTGTAACCTTCTACTCCAATGAGAATAATCCTAACCTCTCCAGCCTTTCCTCAAAACCGAAGTTCCTCATTTCTGGTACCATCCTGGAAAATCTCACTCTGCTCCCTCTCCAATGCCTTAACAACAACAAAATTACATTGATAGAGCACCTTTCACATTGGGAGGATGTCCAAAGGCGCTGATGTCCTTTGTAAAGTGTGGTGACCAGAACTGAACACTGTACTATACCTGAGGCCTAACCAGAGTTTTATACTTTAAAATTCAATCATAACTTTCTGTTTTTTGTTCTCTCTGCCCCTATTCATAAAACCCAATATCCCATATGCTTTTTCAGCAACCTTATCTGCCTGTCCTGCCACTTTTGAAGGTTTACTTATAATAATAATCCTTGCACTTTTCATATCTTCTAGACGTCACAAAGCGCTTCACAGAATATAATGTACAGTGAATTGGCTGTACATATGTGGGCGAAACGCGGCAGCCAATCATACACAGCAGTGTCCCATAAACAATCGTGGATATGAAAGACGCTATACAAATGTAATTTTTGTTGTTGTTATCAAATGCAAGGATTATTATTATTACTTTATTACTCGAACATCCTGCCTTCCCAGGTCTACCCTGCACTAGCTTCAGATCATACTTTCTCAGACCTTTATCCTGCATTTGTGAAAAACATTATATGAATGCTAATTTGTTGTTGTTGTTGTTGTATCTCCACAAACTCCTACTCTCCCACTGATCCACTCTTTCTACTCAACCCTGCTTCGTGCCTCCACCTCTCCACTCAGAATGTGAACTTTCAGCCACTTTGATCCCACTCTCTGGAACTCTGTCTTTTAATTCTCCTGCCGTGATCCTTCCCTTTCGATTCAAAACCTGTCTAAAAACCTTTTGCGGTGACTTCAGCCACCCCTGCTTTGCCCTCCTACAATAATCATAATAATAATCATTGCATTTGATATAGTGCCATATCATGTAATTGAGACATCCAAAAATGCTTCACAGAATATATTGTAAAGTGTATTTTTTCCTTGTGGGGAAAATATCCTGCTCTACTCAGGCTCCTATTCTGTTTTAATGAATAGCCCTATATAAGTGCAAATGATGTTGTTACATAAATATAGCACAGAGTATTTGGGCCATAGAGCCTCGTCGGCCTCCCCAGTTCCTCCATTCACAGGCTGCAGGACATTCAAAACTCTGCAGCCCGTGTACTATCCCGCACCCGCCTTAGCGACCACATAACCCCCACCCTCGCCCGTCTCTACTGGCTCCCCATCCTCCAGAGGATCGAGTTCAAGATCCTCGTCCTCACCTACAAGGCCTTACACGGCCTTGCCCCGCCCTATTTAACCGATCTACTCTCCCCCTACACGCCCACCCGGACCCTCCGTTCAACAGGAATTGGCCTGCTCCAAGCCCCCCGCCCGAACCGCCCCACCATCGGAGGCCGGGCCTTCAGTTTCTCCGCTCCCACCCTATGGAATGCCATCCCTCAATCCCTCCGTTTCGTTTCTTCCCTTTCCTCTTTCAAGGCCGGTTTGAAGACTTTCCTCTTCGATCATGCCTTTTGTTCCACCCCGAACTCTTTTACCTCCCCATCGTGTTTCACCCCTTCCCAAACACTCCGCTCTCAGCTCGGGTCACACGCCTCCTGTGCAGCGCCTTAGGACATCCTCCCGACGTGAAAGGCACTCTATAAATGTAATTTGTTGTTGTTGTTTCTGTGCTGTGCAATCTATGTAAACCGCATCTATGTTAACCTGTATATATCTATACATGGGAAGCACGGAACTCTGTTTGATTTGGATACTCTTAAGCGCGCTGATCAGTTTCTGCGTGCATTTTGAAAATTGATCCTCACACCCATACCAAGCCATGCTACTTCAAAAATAAGAACTGGAATGCAGTATAACAATAGCCAATGACAAAACCAAATGTCTGTTGCTGATATTTGTTTTGTATGTGTGTTTGTATATGTCTGCATGTATGAGCGCCTTGGGACGTCTGCCCAACGTGAAAGGTGCTATAAAAATGTAATTTTGTTGTTGTTGTAGAACGTGCATGAGTGCATAGAACTAGCATGTGGTTGGCAATTGAGATAAATCACAATCATACAACTATTTGGCACTTACAAACTGTGTCGGTGTCCAGGATTTAACTCAGAATGATTCTGTATTATCATATGAATAACTGTTTTCAAACTGCCACTTCCAATGTTGCTTATGTTTTTGATGAGAGTTTAATAAGACACTGCTCTCTTATTTCCTTTAGTGTTGTCACATTGCACAAGTACTCTCTCAGGCACTCGTCGGATTAGAAAAGTGCTCCCTCATATATGTTATCAATGAATGAAATTGGCTATTTACTGAATGTTTACAATGGCCATGATCAAGTTCACCTCCAGTTAAGAATAACAGCCTAGGTAATACAAGGAAGGTAAATCAATGTGTTTCTGTTTATTGAATTTTGATCACATTGCAGTGCCTCCGCAATTGTTATGTCCTGATAAAATTACACAAGACAGTACTGCATGTCATTTATTTTCTAGTTACCAAGACAGTGAAATATTACATAAGCAGCTCTTAGCCTCCAGAAACTCGTTTAGAAGTATGACTTCAGTGTGAATGCTGAGGGTAATTTTATGTGGAGAAATCTTTCATGATCATAAAGGCAGGAAAAATAGTTTGCATGTTCTTCTGTTCATCATTACCTTTAGTGGCCTTCCAATAATTCCTGAATACATTTTGAGATCCTGAGAAACAACACAACCGAAAATGGCTATTTTGTTGATTTTAGTCTTCACCGTCAATGAAAGTCTAAACCAGAGATTCAGGAGCCATTTGTCCTGTTCAAAAGCTCAAATCACGAAGTCAGGGTTGTTTATCAGGTAGTCTTCGATTTACATTGTCACTTTGTTCCCAATTTTAATCATGAATTTAAGCTCTATTAGGATACACAATAAACTCCACTCACTTTATTATGGAGTAAACAAACCACAGATATTAAACCATTTATGGCAAACTTTTTCTTTATAACAAAAGAATCCTGTGGCTTGGGAAATGAGTTGGCATTTCAATGAAATTCAGGTGTGAAATGCAAGATAAAAATGTTTTTTTTAGAGAAACTTATTTGGGTTTTTTTGAAAGAAATCTCGGGAAATTATCTCAGCATTATACTAATATAGGTTTGAGTAGGACACAAAGCCTAATCTAGAGATGGGGTACAGTTTTAATTAATAAGACTGGTGCTATTTTTATAAATGAGCTGATATAGTTAGCACTGTGCAGCAATACTTCAAGCGAAGAAAGAAACATGTTTAGAGTACAAATTCAATTATTTCTGTGTTCCATTATTACACAATTATTGTATAATTTACTTTATTTTCCTTAACATATATTATTTTATCAATCCATTGTTATTTCCAGAACATCATCTTTCAGAATATCTCCCCTACCATCTTTTCATCACAGCATTCAGCTGCTTTTTTAAATGGGTCCTGACCTCAAACTACTTTTCCATTAGTAGAGAAATGGTGGTGGGGGTGGAGTGAGGGAGGTCATAAACATCCAAATTTCAATCGCCATTGTAACAGAGGACATGATTACTAATCAGCATTTTTAAATGAATTGTTGATTTGTTCAGAAAGCCCATTGTCTTTCTACCTAAACAAGGATCTTGAATGTCTTTATTGTCAGACTTCATATGTCTCATCTGAGCAGCAGCACCTCTGACAATGCAATGTTTCTTTCGCAGAAGTAGGTGTCAAACTGCCTGGTAATAACCAGCACCTTGGGATGTCCTCCCAACGTGAAAGGTGCCACTATAAGTGTAATTTTGTTGTTATTTTGTTGCTGCTGCCTCTGAATTAAAAGCTTAATGTTGGGACTTTGAACTTATTGTCACTCTGGGCTGATGCTCCAATGCAGTCCTGGGGGCTTGCTGCAATATCAGAGCTATATCATCTTCAGATGAAAACATAAAATCAAGGTACCAACCGCCTATTTAGGTGGATGCTAAGGTTCTCATAGCAAGAACATCCCAGTGTCTTCGTTAATAATCCGCCAGATAAAACTAATCATTCACTTCCTGGCTGTTTGAGAGACATTGCTTTGTGTAAATTGGCTTCCGTGTTCACCCTCAACAACAAATTCATATTTATGTACTGCCTTTCACTTCAGGAGGACATCTAATCTGGGCCTTGCACCTGAGCTGAAGTGGTGGGGGGCCTGAGGGAGGAGGAAGATGCCTGAAGGCACGGTCCCAAAGGAATGTCTTTAAATAGACCATCAAGGAGGCGAGGAAACGAGAGAAGGATAATAATGATACCCCTTGCATTTGATATAGCGCTTTTCACGTCTTCTGGACATCTCAAAGCACTTCACAGAATATACAGTAAAGTGAATTAACTGTAATTGTGGGTGAAATGCAGCAGCCAATTGCGTACAGCAGTGTCCCACAAACAGTCATGGTTTGAGGCATATTTCACATTAGTAACTGAACTAGTCAACAAGATATTGTGAATACTGAAAGATTGGCAAGACTTGAATTATCTGCTTTTCTAAGTTTCGTAAACTTGAATAGTTTATCAACTCACTTCCAATCTATATTCTGCATTCTCTGCTTGCAATACAAATAGAACACTGTGCTTTAAAACCAACATCTGGTGAACTATTTCAGGAGCAAACTGAGCTGCCTGCAAAATGAAACCATTCGAACTTGCCAGAAATCAGTGGCATGTGAAATAGAATGGTCATTAAGTCAATACGACTGAAAAGGTAGATTATTCACCTTTAGATGTACTAATCACATTTGTTGCCTGAATGCATATTCCACATATTGTGGGTGATTAGACAAACCAACCTGGAACATCATTGGAATATCAGTCACTTTAGGAGACTTTCAGGCCAGAATTACGTGATCTTCCATTCATACTCTGTATAATGACATCCCCAAGTAACCATCTTGAGTTAGTTTGATTGTGGGAGACATCTGTTCTTTGGCATCTGGAGCTCCTGTAGCTCAGTGGTTAGAGCACTTGTCTTGCAAGCTGGGGAGACCAAGCTGGGGAGACCTGTGTTTGAATCCAGGCAGGTCAGGGCAAAACCTTGGGCAAGTTTCCTTACTCCACACACCTAGTAATAATCCCACCAAAAAATAAACCACAATAATAAAATTGGTCATTTCAATCCACGACTGTTTGTGTGACATGCTGTGCGCAATTGGCTGCCGCGATTCGCTCACAAATATATAGTCAATTCACTTTACAGTATATTCTGTGAAGCGCTTTGGGACGTCAATAAGATGTGAAAAGCGCTATATCAAATGCAAGGATTATTATTATCATATTCTTTGTCTCAATGACAAAACAATTTAAAGAATAATTTCTTTGAATAAGAAGCGGGATTAAAAAATACTTCTCTGAATAAATGTGCACCCAAATCAAGCAAGATCTTAATACTGTACGTTGCACCACTGAATATAAAATATATTTCTTTTCCAAAGGGTTAAGAAGATCTAGAATTCTGTGAAACAACTAGGGGAGAGGAGGAAAGACTAAAAATTCAGAATGTGACACATACTTTAATCGAAAGCTATTGACTGGAAAGAAGTAAATTGTATTAATAGTACTATACATTTTATGCTAGAAGCCCCAAAGTGCTTCACAGTTATTTGCTGTGAACTTTACTGATTGTTGAGGCAATGCATTAGTTTTCATGGAGTCTCTACCATTCACTCGAGAATAGATAGCTTCAAAATGCAGCTAGTTCTGAACTGCAATGTCAGCCTGGACTGGGACTCAAATCCTACTATGGGCCTTGAACCCACAACATTGTGACTCAGATGTGAGAGTGAACCGATTGTTGTCTAGTTGATACTGATCATTACAGATTAATGTCACAATGGGAAGATATTTATGTTAGTATTCTGAAAGTATCAAATGAGCCAAAGGGCATTCTGCATGTTGAATCTCTCTTGTGACCACTAGAATAGTTCATAAAAACAACAAAATTGCATTTGTATCGCACCTTTCATATCGGGATAACGTTCCAAGGTGTTGGACAGACAATATTATAATAAGGAGCAGGAGTAAGCCATTCGACCCCTCGAACCTGCCCTGCCATTCATGGCTGATCTACTAATCTAATTCCACCTGCCCGCATTATTCCCATATCCCTTAATCCCTTTATCCATAAGAAATCTATCAATTTCAGTCTTGAATATGTTCAAGGACTGAGCATCTACAGCCTTTTGGGGTAGAGAATTCCATAAATTCACCCTCTGAATTAAGATTTTCTTCAACTCTGTGTGAAAAGGCTGACCCCTAATCTTAAAATTGTGACCTCCAGTTATAGTTTCTCCAACCAGGGGAACCAGAGACAGTGGGACAGTCTCTCACTGTCTACTCTGCCATGGCCTTTGATAATCTTATAGGTTTCTATAACACCTCCAATTCTTCTATATTCTAGAGAATATAGCCCTAGTTTGCTCAACCTATCCTCATAGTTCAACCCCCTCATCCCAGGAATCAACCCAGTGAATCTACGCTGCAGCCCTTCTAAGGCAAGTATGTCCTTTCTTAAATAAGGAGACCAAAACTGCACATAATATCCTAGGTGCAGTCCCACCAAGGCCCTATACAGTTGCAGCAAGACATCCCTACTCTTGTATTCTAATCCTTTTGTAATGAATGCCTTCCTAATTACTTGCTGTACCTGCATAGGAACATTTTGCAGCTGGTGTACTTGGACACCCAAATCCCTCTGAGCACTAACACTATCTAATTTCTCCCCTTCTAGAAAATAATCTACTTTTCTGTTTTTACTACCTCAGTGAATAACTTCACACTTCCCCAAATTATATTTCATCTGCCACCTTCTGGCCCACTCACCTCACCTATCTATATCTTTTTTTGTGACATCCTCAGACCTTACTCACCAATAGGCAAAAAAAAAAAAAAAAAAAAAAAAAAAAAAAAAAAAAAAAAAAAAAAGTTTCAAAGCAGTTTCTTTGTATTGCTCTAAGTGATTCTGGACTAACAAGGAAAAAAGGGGTATTTTTATAGTGGGTATGACCTATACGCCTTTCCAAACCTGGATTGGTTCATGGGTGGAGCCCAACCTGGATTTGAGCACGTCAGCACGACATGATTGGATCTTTGCACCCAGCTCTGCCGTCATTCACTGCTACTTATCTATCAAGGCCCAAGCACTGATCCTTGTGGCACTCCACTGGTCACATCCTGCCAATCTGAGAAGGACCAGTTTATCCCTACTTTCTGTTTTCTTCCTCCTATTAGCCACTCTTCAATCCATGCTAATTTATTGCCTTTAATTGCATGGGCCCTAATCATTTGTATCAGCCTTTTATGTGGCATCTTGTCAAATGCTTTCTGAAAATCAAAATAAACTATATCTACTGGTTCCCCCCTGTCTATCCTGCTAGTTACGTCCTCAAAAAACTATAAACGATTTGTTAAGCATGACTTCCCTGAACCTTTCGGACCTGAGCTGGGGATAGGGATCGGGGAGGGTGGAGGGCAGGTGGGAAGGAGGTTCATCGAAAGCATGGTCAAAGGTTTGTATTTACTGCTATGTAAACAGAGGCTTGTGTATGTGTGGTGTAAGGAAACTTGCCTTAGATCTCGGCCCGACTGGAAATCCCATTAGAATTCACATTGATTAAAATTCTCCTCCACAAGTAGATTGTGTCTACTTTCCATCTACTTCAAGGAGGTTTGACAACATGATAACGTGCTATATTAAACACAAGGATTATTATTTATTTGACATATGTGTGGTTGCCAGAATGAATCCCCATTTGTGCAAAATGAATTCCTGATTAAATCAGTTTCATTTAAGAAGTACTGTACTATACCCTGTTCTCTTTCCTAATATCCTGAGTTCATTCCACTATACTAATCTATTCATTAATACAAATGAATTGCATGTGCGTATCTACTGCAGAAATAAACATTCTGATTCTATGTATATTTGGTTGCTCAATGAACTCTGGATTATGTAATCACCGTATTTACAGCCCAGTTGGGATGAAATTGACTGAGGGTAGTAAATGTTGGATATGGCTGCCAATAAAATTCACTATGGCATATGGCAGGGGACCACTTTTGCATGGCTTCTATGGTTCTTTGGGATGTGTATATAAGTAGAAGGATGAATTTACAATGTATTGCAAATTGAATAATCAAACATTGAGTAGTACCATCGTGGAATTCAATAAAAAAAAGCTCCATTCTAAGTTTCTGAAAGGTACTTTTTTTGCATATTCACTGATATGTGTGGTGATTGCTAATGTTCACTTTGTGTCTCCGTTGCTATTTGTGGAAGTTCTTTGACAGCTGCTGTGTGAGGGATCAAGTTGATGGGCCATTCAGAGACACTGCCAATCCTTCTAGAACTGTTTCTAGATGGCTCTCAAGATGGCCCTAAAGAAGCATCTGGGTCCCATCAACTTAAATGTGTTATAATGCAAGTAAACACAATACAAATTTACATTTATATTGTGTATTTCACATATTGGCACTTAAGAAAAATAGCTTGGCACCCAACCTGGGAGTAGGATTCGAGGGGGTAGGGATAGGAAAGATGCCCGATTACACATTCAAAGAGCAAAATAGTTTTCAGATTGTTTAAACTGTATTTTCTTTCACATTCTTAATTTCTATTTTCACTTATCTATCTTAGATATTGGACCAAACTAGTCTTTAAGCTTGAAATATGAACAAACAATTAACAATGAGATTTACTGGAGAGGTTTTCAAATAATGGGTTACCAAATAATGTTATAATTTCAGATGTCAGTCTGGCTCAGTTGGTATCCTTCTCATCTCTGACAGTGGTGGTTGGTATCCTTTTTGTCTCTGAAGGCTCAGAAGGTTGTGGGTTCAAGCCCCACATCAGGACATTGAACTCATATTGTTTGGCCTGACACCCCAATGCAGTGCTCATGTATTGTTGAAGTTTCCATCCTTCAGATGAAATGTTAAATTGAGCTCTAGTGTGCCTGTTCCCAAAGCACCATTCACAAAATGGAAGTGATTTCTCCCACATGTTCTGGCCAACAATCCACAAGTAAAATTGTGAATAAACTATTCACTTGGCTGTTTGTGGTACATTGTTGTCCACAACTTCGCTGCTATTTTCGCCTACAAAATACAGTCACCCACACTTGATAGTATACGCTGTAAAGCACTTTGAGACATGTTTCTGATGAAAAAGACACCGTATCAATTGCAAAGTTGGTACGTATTAAATACCCAGAGATGCAGTTCCTCCCTTTCAGGTAAACAGATCCTGGAAATCTGCAAGCTACAAACTGAATTGGAGAATAAATTGCAAGCTGTGGCTTTTTGGTTCTGATGAAATCTTACTTGATACTTTCTTGGGTTTTGAAAGCAGAACTGAAATATGGCTAAAAACAATTCTGTAAGTCAGACCAGCAGGCAGAAGACTGGTGGGCTGCTGTCCAAGGGATTTTCTTTCTTGCTTACTTGGAACAGCACAAATGTACATCACTATTTTTCTATCCACAAGTAAGATTTATTGACTCAGTGGACACCCGCTGAGTGCAGTGAACAAATAAAAAATATTAAAGGATGCAATTAAACTTAAAAATAGCAGTGAAAAGTACAGAAAAGTAAATTGGTGCATTGAAGTGCTGAACCACAAAGAGGTAGAACATAAGTTGATTCCTGTAATTTTCTACAGGATATGATTCCAAACCCAGCTGGTGCCTCAGATAGTGCACCATTGAAGTCTTATTTCAATTTCACAGTCAAGTAAAATGAATATACTGCAGAATAACCCTAGGTCTGCCTCTCTCACCACCTAGTGGGAGTTTTGGCAAGGCTTGAAAATAGGTTACACACCTGTCTTCTCAGCTGATAAATGTTTAATGGCAAAAAATACTAAAACAACAAGAAGAAAAAGGTTTAAATGGTAGATTTTTAAAAAATGATAATTAATGTTAGTGAAATATCTTAAAGCATCTGTTAATTTTATACTTTCAACCATTGAAATAAATGATTAAGATTTCAGTTCAGCAACATATTTGCTCCAGATTATGCCTCACGTTCATCCATTTTTAATTCTGATTGTCATTGCAAAGAGAGCTTGAAATTAATATATCCATTCCTGTACACGTTTAAGTACTAGGTTTATTGCACATCATGTTATAGCCTAAAAAGAGAGTCCTGTAGTTAAAGCACTCACCTTGCATGTGAGAAACCTGGGTTTGATTCCTGGCAGACCAAAACCTTGGGCAAGTTTCCTTACTTCACACTCCTGATAATAATCTTTCAAAAAAATAAAAATAAACCGCTCATTTTAATCCATGATTGTTTGTGGGACACGACTGCGCGCAGTTGGCTGCCACGTTTCGCCCACAAAATATACAGCCAATTCACGTTAAAGTAGATTCAGTTAAGCACTTTGACACATCTAGAAGATGTGAAAAGCTTTATATCAAATTCAAGGATTATTAGTATTAACATACTGTAAAGCCTTTGGAAAGCACTCAAATCATGCAATTGTATTTTCATATACTGATCCTCATTCTCAAAATCCTGCATGTTGTCATTATTATTTAGAACTTGCAATATTGTTATGGATCCTGTAACTATGACTCAGTCATCTTCTTGACATTAATGTCCTGAACTGGATGGCATCAATTATGGACTGTATCTGAAACTACATCAGTTCAGAAATGTATTTAGTTTTACATTGTACTTTTGTGGCAAGAAGAATAACTTTTTACAGCAAAACAATAGTAATGTAAAGAAAGTTTGACTATTGGAACTAGACATGCGTTTTTTTTTCCCCACTCCCTGTTAATGCTGCTTATGTTCCTGATAAGTTGGTCCATTTACTGGCTAAGAGAAGTTTGCTATGTGGCAGATGCCAAGTGTTTAGACAACGGAACAGCTTGACAAAGCACAAAATGAATATTAAATACCACAGAAACAAATTTGCATCTGATGCCCCAACTCTGTTTGTGCTTCAGTAGAGAAGGACAAAACAAGGATATTCCAGAAAATAATCTTCATTAAATGTCAAAGGATGGTACTGTACTTCTAATGATATCTCCTGCTCATCCCTCACCCCCATAACTATGGAATACTCTCCCCTCAATCTCTCTGCCTTGCCCTCTCTCTGTCTTTCCCCCTTTTCAAATCCAACCTGAAACCCTTCCTCTTCGGCCATGCTTACGGCCAATATTGCCAATGGGATGCAATGCAATACAAATTGATATTCATATAGCACCTTTCATGTAGGGAGGACTTCTCAGGCTTCATTGCATTATTCATTGCATTAATTATTTCTCCCATTATTCCTGTTCCTGTCGGAGATGTTTAAGTTTTTAAAAAAAATAATTGCATAGTGCAAAATGAACTACATAAAAATATACCCTACGATGAGTCTCAGCCAGCCCCTTTCCATCTCCATCATCTTCACTCCAAGAATAACAACTTTGCCATTCAATCCCAAAACTACAGAATTCGTAGGGTCTAAAATGCACATTGAGCTAATAATTCTTAGCTAACCTTTGGGTTAAGAATGTATAATTCTGAAATTAACCATTGGTAATTATATATGGTGTCCACCTTGCTCAGTTAGAGGTCCTCTGACCTCTGAATTTGGAGGTTGTGAGTGCAATGCCTACATAAGTTGTTGGAACTCATATAGTCTGGACTTGCAATCAAATTCATCAATACAACGCAGTGCTGGGGGGTGCGTTGCATTGTCAGAGGTATGGTCCTTCAAATGGGACATTAAACCGAGGCCCTGTCTAATTGTTCAGGTGTACATTAAAGATGCCATTACTATTCGAACAAATAAGGGAATTTATCCAAGTGTCCTTGCCAACAATCCCCCAGTTAAAACAAATGGTTATTGATTTAATGTTTATGTGACATTCCTACGTGAAACATAGCTGCTGCTTTCACCCACACCACACACAGCCACGTCAATTCACAGTACATCCTGTGAAGAGCTTTGAGACATCCTCCTGACATGAAAGGCACTATATCAAATGTAAAGATGAGTATTTTTTATTATTACTAGAATCATCTGTAATCCTTTTAAATATAGGTTAATTACATAATAAAGGGTAACTGTACATGTGTAAACATGGAAGGTTCATGCGCTGTTAATCTAATGCACATTTTAGACCTCATTATGTCCCATGAGATTATCTCAGTCTGGCTCAATATCGTACAATACTGTTCTGAAACAGTTACCTATGCATTCATTTTACAAGGAGTGAATCAATGCAGCATCAAACTCTACTCCTGTGATGCTTAAAATGCTCCATGGCATTTTAGTGCAGCAATCAGGAGTTCCATTGGAGCTCAAGTCTATATCTCCTTTCCCGGATGCATCAAATTACATACAGCCACTAGCAGATATTCAAGGCAGCATTAACTTCTCACCTTTCCCCACTGAGGATCCAAAAAGCATACTCCTTTATTATTTATTAATTTTGCTCTATTTGTCAGAGTGCTGTTTTGTCACTTGGTTTGATGTATGCATCTCTTTTCTGAGCAACACAGCTCAATTTGACCAAAAATCCATATGCACATCGTAACCACAGGAAAAATATATGCACTCTTAGTTGTTCCTTTTAAAGTGGTAGGCATTTTCTTACATGTTGATAAATCATTGCTCCACGCAGAAAGCTAATATATGTACAGTATAACAATCAAATCACCCAGATCTAAAGTTTTAAGACCAGAACATGCAAGAGGAATTACACTATAGATTAATTCATTTGATAAGGAAGAATATTTCTGTTTATTTAGCAATAAATGGATGCCTCAAAATACTTGAATAATGTTCTGTCGGAAACTAGACCAGGAAGTAAGAGCTTTAAGAATGTTGAGCTAAAACAAGGTTGAGGAAGTATTATGAATGAGGCTTTTGAAAGCAGAGAGAAAGGTAACAAGATGGATTGCTTGATCTGACCCACCATCAGTGAGTTAACTCTCAGCCATTCTGCCCCACTCTTTGAAATTCCATTGTGGATTCCCTCCAACTCAACCCTCACTTCTCATCTTCAAAACTCACCTTAAAACATTAATACTGTATAATAATAATATTCCTTGCATTCGATATAGCGCTTTTTATGTTTTCTAGACATCTCAAAGCTCTTCCTAGGATATAGTGTAAACTGAAATGATTGGATGTATGTGGGCGAAACGCAGCAGCCAATTGTGCAAGGCAATGTCCCACAAACAGTCATGGATTGAAATGACCAATTTATTATTGTTTATTTTAGGGATTATTATTAGGCGTATGGAGTAAGGAAACTCACCTAAGGTTTCATCCTGCCTGGAATTGAATGCCTGCAAGGCGAGTGCTCTAAACACTGAGCTACAGAACTCCACTAATTTTGTTCACCTAACCCTTTTTTTCCCAGTTCTCTCATCTCATCAATTTGGGGGCCTAGTCAACTGTGGGAAGAGCTTTGAAATCTTTTTCCATCATGAAAGATGTGATGTAAATGTACACAATCATCAACTTGTACATATGTAGTGTTCTTCACCCAGGATAGTCCCACTTCCGTGACTGATTGTGAGACACTGCTGTGCGCAATTTGGCTGCCGCGTTTCACCCACTAATATACAGTTACTTTTCCTACTATGCTTTATCCTGCCCTGATCCTTCCCACCCTGCTCTTGTCCTACCTGACTGTACAGCGCCTTGGGATGTCCTCTCGACGTGAAAGGCGCTATATAAATGTATGTTTTGTTTGTTTGTTTGATAGCATCTGGAGCACTGCGTTATTGAAAGCATGTTTTTCAAGTTTATCCATAGGGTTGTTTCTGCCATCTTACAAATGGTCATAGTGAAACATAATTTAGAAATTCCAGGTAGATACCTGTCACAGATGAGTAGAAGGCTTGGCATCTTAAACATTACAAGAACATCAATAAATGTTATTGTTGCAGGCATGAGGTTTTACAGCTAACTGCCAGTAAATAGGACATAGTTGCTTGCACAGACTGAAATTGTTCATGTGTAATTCAGTTTACAGCAGCAACGAGTCATGAAGACAGAAATTAAGGCTGACACTGAGACAAGTTATGATTTTTTTTTTAAAATGACTTCTATATTGAATTCTACAGTGTTGAATGAAAACAGTTAGTTATCATTATAACAATGGATACTGATGTTGGTAATACTATATACAGAAACTAATCGTACAATGATATTGAAGTATGATCGATCACATAGCACTTAGTATCTGGCACATATCTAGAAATATAACTGAGGGCTCTGAACCTGAATTGAAAGTATGGCACAATATTTCCATGTATGATGTTCCTAATCTTTAAGAGTTAATCAGTAAAATAATGTGCTATTTAAGAAGGGTAATCCCAACTTTTTTTCCAAAGGAGCAGATTTAGATACAATATGGCTCACCTTAGGTCAAACTACATTCAGAAAGTTACATTAAATTGAAATTTAATTCAAGGTGATAATCCCAAAAGAGGCAAAAAAAAATCAAATGTGAGTCATGCTCATTTCTAATGTGTGAAAAGGTCAGGGATTGAAACATCATTTCCTCACAGTCATCCATTCCCAACTTGTTCTTGGACTCCCTTTCCTTCTACTTCTGTAAATCCATCCATTAGAGACTCACGCAAACTTCTTGCACACATTTTGCAAATATCCCCAATCACACCCCAGTTGATGTCTGTGTACTTCAGAGCAATGAGGCAGTAAATATGTCTACAGCAATTTCCTGTAAAAAGGAACTGAAGAGAATGATCAATCTGATGTGATCATTTGGACCACACAGATGAGCTAACCTATATCCCGTGAAGTTGTTCTCAAATGCCTCACGTTGCAGTCGGCGACTCCAATGTTGACCACCAGAGGCTTTGTCCAGTGGCTTCAGGCCCAACCATTGCTGATGTCAGATAGAGGATTCTGACCTCTAAGTCTAGTTGTAGACTTATTCATCCATAATTTTCAACAATCTGATAATTCACACTGGTAATACCTCTCACTGGTGATAATCCTCACATCACATGTTGCAGTCTTCACACTCAAAATAAAGTTGAGTTAGTTTAACACTGCTAGGAAAAAAATGCTCTACAGTATTTTACACTGCACAGTACTGTAACTGATTGTTGTAAAGTAAAAGTCAATGGTTTTCATAGTAATATAAGCTACGATTCTTGTATCACAAATTTATAGAAACTGATTGAGGAAACTCATAAATTAACAGATGAAGACTATCAGTGTGAAAAAATAATTGGATGTTCAAAAGGATTTGATATCGTTCAACAAATGAAGTTTTCAAAGGAGATTAAGGTTCATGGAATTAATTGCAAGTTGTTGAGCTGAATTGAAACGGCCTTGGAAACAGAAGGCAGAAGCTGATGATAAGTGTTTCAATGTTGGATTATGCTTGTGGAGTATTGGAGTGGATCAGGACTGGATCCTGTGGAGTCAACTCTCTTTAATGGAAGGAAACCAAGTAAAGGGTTTCCAGAATTTGGATTTCATACAACAATAGGCAGTTGGCATAATTGCAATAAAATAATTTCATATAATTTACACCTGTGGAGAATTTCTCAGAGCACTTTCCAGTTTTTAATTTAGGCACGCAGATTAGGAGGTCGCAGGTTGATCCTTAGTCTGTGGAGTGTTATCTGATCTCTCTTTGTGGTTTCTGTTCTGAAACAAAGTTCCACCAATGTGCTAATCAGCTAATTTTAGTGATTGTGTACATATGTTTCTGTAAAGTACAGAGTATGGAGTTCAACTAATCAGGCACACTGTGTCAGTTGCCTCATGCATCAAATACTTGATTTCTGCCTGAGAAAAGAAGATTTACTGTATTTAAACGCGAAGTCCATAAGACTAGGAAATATTACAATTAAAAGATAAATCCTCTTTCTCCTCCCCTGGTTTAAGTAAATAATTGGAAATATTATTCCTCTGACAAAATACAAAGCAACTTGCTAACAGTTGATTTGTAATACTATTTTTAGGTCTATAATTGTACCATGTCCACAAATTTCACCCACAAATATACAGTAAATTTTCCTACTTTCTTTCCCCCAACCACAACCCCTTCCGCCTGCTCTGGTCCCAACCTTGGGATGTGGTTGTATTCTGTGAAGCGCTTTGAGACATCAATAAGATGTGGAAATCACTATATAAACTTAAAGATGTTTATTATTATTATTATTATTATTATTATTATTATTACCGTATGTCTGTTTGACAAGTGTTTATCCATTTATTCCATGTGCTGCTGTTGTTGGTGCTTCCAATATTCAGGTGTGGAAACTCAGCATCTTTCCTTAACGTCCCTATCTCAATGTTTTTCATATCAACGCTATAATTCTTAATTGGCTCCAGTTCATAGTATTCCTTGCTGAGATTCTATAATAAAGAATGTATCTGGTGAAACAGGGTTGAGTCACCATTCCTCACAACAGGGATTAATTTTGAGCCACAAATATAAAATGGTTGTATTTCTCCTTACTATGACAATTCCGTCCTGGAATTTTTTCTTCTGCTTCCCTTTCTCCTCTTAAGGTACTGACTCATTTTTGTCATGGTTCGAATGATTGCCCTCATTATCATATTAATTTATGCTTGAAATTAATCAATGTCTATTTGTAAGTACTTTGGGATGTCCTCCGAATGTAAAGGGTGCTATATACATGTGAATTGTATTCCGTAGTGTACTATACTGCCTTCCACTGCCTTCGATACCGTGGACCACGGTATCCTCCTCCACCGCATCTCCTCCCTCCTCAACCTGCAAGGATCTGTCCTCGAATGGTTCCGATCCTATCTCTCCCACTGCCTTCACTTCATCTCTTCCAACGGCTTCTCCTCCAGCCCCCGCACAGTCACATGCGGCGTTCCCCAGGGCTCTGTTCTTAGCCCCCTACTCTTCGCACTCTATACTCTCCCCCTGGGCAACATCATCAATGAAATGGGGTAAATTTCCACATGTATGCGGATGACACCCAACTCTACCTATCCGCGTCAACCCTCGATTCCAGGACCACTGGCGTTCTGACTGCATGTCTGTCCAACATCGAGTCCTGGACGAGGGCAAATTTCCTACAACTCAACGTCAACAAGACAGAAGCCCTCCTGACTGGCTCACATCAGCACCTTCACACCTCAGGCGCTGACAACATCAACATTCAAGGCTGCTCTCTCCACCTCTCGAAGCCAATCAGGAATCTGGGCGTCTTGTTCGACCCTGAGCCATCCTTCCTCCCCCACATCCACTCCATGACGGAGCTTTCCATCACCTCCGCAATATTGCCAAACTCCGTGACTACCTCACCCCCCACGCCGCTGAAACTCTCATCCATGCCTTTATCACTTCCAGGCTCGACTACGGGAACTCTCTCCTCATCGGCCTCCCCAGCTCCTCTCTTCATAGGCTGCAGATCATTCAGAACTCTGCAGCTCGTGTACTCTCCCGCACCAGGCTTCGCGACCACATTACTCCCACCCTCGCCCGTCTCCATTGACTCCCCATCACCCAGAGGATCAAATTCAAGATCCTTGACCTCACTTTCAAGGCCATTCACGGCCTTCCCCCGCCTATCTCTCTGACCTACTGTTTCCATACCAGCCCGCCCGTCCCCTCCGTTCAGCAGACTCAGGCCTGCTCCGCGTCCACTGCCCTAACCGCCCAACCATCGGCGGCCGAGCTTTCAGCCTCTCTGCTCCCACACTGTGGAACTCCATCCCACAGCCCCTCCGCCTCACTTCCTCCCTTTCCTCTTTCAAGGCCGGTCTCAAGACTTTCCTCTTCGACCGAGCCTTCAGCTGCCCCACTATCTCTTCCCCCTCTCCCACTCTCCTTCCTCTTCCCCCTACTTCGACCCTTCTCCACCCCCCACCCACCCTGCTGGGGTGCCGACCTGACTGTTCAGCGCTTTGGGACGTCCACCCGACGTGAAAGGCGCTATATAAGTGCAATTTTGTTGTTGTTGTTGTTATTGTGTACTGTAGACAACTGCTCATGGAGAATACTACAACTAAACCCAATCCTGTCCTTATTCAACATCAACAAACAGATTTATTCCAGCAGGTGTTTCTGGATAGTGATGAAGAAAGTTGGCTGATTTTGCACATCATAATCCAGGGCCATTGAGGTCAATTGTAATACCCCAACACCCCTGACATTGTCCATTTTAGCAAAGAAGGGATCTGAATCTGCAAGCTTTCATTCTGTTGTACAATACAATACAGTACAATTTAATTTATACCTTTCACATTAAGAGTAAGTCTCAAAGTGCTTATGTGGCCTGTGTAGAGTGGACAGAGCTTTTATTTTATAGGTCATCTCTGGAAATCAGATATTTCTATTCATTTCAATAAAATCACTGTCTCTTGTTTCACAGAGGAAAGGTTAAATAAGCCCTGCAATTGTAATAAAATCCTCAAGGGCAATTTCTGTCTCCATCTATTGACAACTCTAGGAATAGCTCATGATTGACATTGTGTGGGTGAATATTCTTGTGTACTGTAAACTTTCTGTGATCCTATAAATAACTCAATGGTTAACCTCCTGCCATTCATATTTAGATATTGTGTGTGAATTAATAAGTGAATAAAATTCATTGCATTTCTGAACAACTAATTTGTCATCCCTCACATTTGTCAATTATATGTTCATTTTCCCCAAATCTCATTCTTGAACCAACTGTGCACTTCAATTGTATAACCTCATACATGTAAACATTTCTATTAATTACATAAGGCTAATCTGTAGGTTGCTGTTATTTATTTTAAAAAATACATGTAGAATGCACTAACGAATAAAGACCATAATAATCCAAAATTCAATCCTTGGTCGGTGTTGATTAGGTGATAGGACAGTGAAAGAATAATACAATTAATCTATTAATTCTTAGTTTACAGATGAAAATCAAACATCAAAAATACAGAATATCAAAAATAAAAAAATACGAAATATCAAAAATCGCTAAGATGTGGAAAGCGCTATCAGACAGTCCGACTGACTGAGAGAGAGACACAGAGGGTGGGAGTGGGTGTGACATGGAGTGTGAGGGGTGGAGTGTGACACGGAGGGTGGGGCGGGGCTGGTGGGGTTATCTGATGGACGTACACAGAGATCTCACACACAAAAAAAACGCATACAGTTATAACATACCTGTACATGGGGATAGGGAAGTAAGTTTGGGTGCATTGGCCGCCAGGATCTGCATCAATCAGACAGTCAGGCTGTTTGAGCGAGAGAGACAGACACAGAGGGTGGTGGGGGGGTGGGAGGGGTTGGGGGTGACAAGGAGGGTGGGGGCATGACATGGAGGGCTGGGGAGGCTTGGGTGTCACGGAGGGCTGGAGGGGTGTTGGGTGACACGTACGGTGGGGGCGAAATCAACGGAGATTTACCTTAATCCTAAAAGAGAAGCCACATCTCGCTGGTTGATTGCAACATAGGAACTGGGTCCTAGTGCTATACACTTTGCTAAACTTGAAAATTTAAAACGCAAAATGCGGTTTGCGAGGTTTGTCGCATTTAGCAAACCGTGGATACATGCGTTTCGTAGTTGGCAAGGCCGCAGTTGGGGCGGGTTACCTGTATAAACATTACCATCCCATTACGCCTCCTGGAAATTTTACATCTTTCCACATATCTGTACATTGACCTCAGCAGTGAACCCCATTGTCCAATAGCTCAACAATACTCACAACTGGGCTCAAGCATAAAGAACGGCAACTCCGACAAGCTCTCTGAGGGCTGATCACAATTAAACTGTCCTCCTGTATCAATTGTTGCCATCAGGACAAGAAAAGTGGCTATTAATCTTTTTGTAAAATTGCAATCTTTTCTTTAATCAAAATGTTTCCATCCTGTTCTGCTGCCAATTTGTTTTGCTCCTCACCTGAAAATTGATTTTCAGGTGAGGTCACAGTTGAAGTTCCAGTTTCACGTCACAGTTGAAGACTTTTCTCTTCGACCGAGCTTTTGGTCACCTTCCTGCCCCTGCCCCTGGCTCGGTCCCGGGATCCGCTACTGTGAAGCGCTCTGAGACGCCGTCCGGCGTGGAGGGCGCTATATAAATCGAAGTTGTTGTTGATTTCCTGAAGCTCCACAGGTGCCAGCAGTACTCCGGTAACTCACCCACTTGACCATTCTTCATGAGCAGACAAATGGTTTGCATCTTCTGCTGCAACTGGGGACTATGTTTAGTTGCCAACCTCACAGGCAAGCATTCAACAGACAATAGCTTACATATCACCTTTCATGTTAGATGAATGCTCGAAGCATTTCACAGAGGCATTAGGGAGCACCAAGGAGGGTGGGGGGGAGAAGGAAGAATTCAAGAAAGTTTATTGACAATATGTGCAATCAAAGAGATCAAATTTAAACTAATTTTTTGAAGCAAAGGGAAGAAGGGAGCAAGGCCAAGTAACCAGAGGACAATCAAACAGTACAACGGTGGGAATATCAATAAATGTTCTCAAAATATTTACAATAACATTTGTTGTTCACTTCATAGGTCTTGTTGGACATTGCTGTGCTGAATTTGCTGTTGCATTCACTGACAAATTACACATTACATTATAAAGTGAAGAGTATTGAGGCACCCTCACAATGTGAAAGGTGTTTCGACCGAGCCTTTGATCACTTTTCTACCCCTGCCCCTGGCTCGGTCCCGGGATCCCCTATTGTGAAGCGCTCTGAGACGCCGTCTGGCGTGAAGGGCGCTATACAAATTGAAGTTGTTGTTGTTGTTGTGTTATACCAGATGTAAGAATTATTATTAATAAATAGAAGATTGATCAGCTTGCAATGTTCTAAATTCATACACTACTTATGCATGATTCTTTTCCATAATTATCAGGAATGTAAAGCAGTGGTCCTTGATGGATATGAAACCTTTTTTCTAATCTTTGCAGACCTCTTTAAAGACTGTGAACATGATTTTCTGCAAGCAAATAGACAAAATAGTGCAGCACTAAGACAAAAAATCAAGAATTGTAATTTCACAATTAGAAATGTGCTAAGAAATACTACACATTGCACCTCACAATCTAATCCTCCTTGCATTTTGCAGGAAACATTAGTCGTGCAAACTTGCGAGAAGATTACAGTGCTCTGTTGCTTTCTTATAATGTTACTTCTAAATACAATATGATAAGAAACTATGATAATTTGTGCTATTTTGATGAATCACAAATATTTTTATCATGCTGTTTTCTTCTCATAAGGTGTAAGAATTAGATGTACCACCTGTGTTTGATTTAATTGATTGCATCTTTTGATAAACATGTAAGATCATGACAAATTATGAAATAGCAGGAACAGTCCCCCCAAAATCTCAAGGTTTTCTTCTATGGGAAATAAATCAAAACTAATCTATACTTATAAATAATAATAATTATTATTATACTTATAAAGACAAAGTATCTGTGTGTGTGTCTGTGTTTCCGCCAATAATCCAATAACCAATTGACGTAGAGACATGATGTATACCTCACTGGAAAAGTCTTGCATGCAGGATTATCATGGGCACTTTCTTTTCGGGGACTCCTATTGTTGATGAGTCATATTTAAAAATGCTTCTATTAAGCCCCAAAATATACTGTATGCATGGTATTCTGCAACACAATAGTGACAAGAAAGCAAACACCCTTGTATAGAGATACGTCTATACTAATATATTCTGCAACAAATGTATGGCAGCCTTTTCAAGTTAGCATGCGAGCTACAGTCCTCTCAATAGGAATGCTCCCACCCAGGAGTCGCTATGTTATAGAAGCAGGAATCCCTGACTGGTTATTCCGACTGGTCAGTCCAAGGGGGACAATGTATTCATACGTCACATCCCACTTCTACCATGTGACTGCCCATTACAGTTCAAAAGGTTCAAATTCCCTATTCGAATGTGCTTTGCCTTGTCAATTAACAGGGCCAGAGGCAGAACTTAAAAATTGATGGCCTTTTCTTGAATACACTCTGCTTTACCCATGGACAATTCTATGTTGGTTGCTCACATGTGCATTTATCTCAAAACCTGTACATATGGCCAAACAGGAACAACTGCATATGTTGTCTGCATGGAAGCCTTGCAATAACTTGAGGACCAGCCAGATCACATAGTGCACCCCTTCGGTTAGCATAGCATTCAGAAGAGTCCTCCTACATGAGTCCTCCCACAAGGAGTCCTCCCACAGGAGACTTCCCAACTGAGTATAGATAAAGACAAAATGTCTGTCTGTGTGTCAATCTACATTCCCTATTGGATCCTTTGGTTGCAAGAGACTAGTAGAGATAGCATTACATAACATATGTCCAAAGCATCTTACGGACCATTAAAGTAGCAGGATGCTATTAGAATGACCACATGCTATATATAAAGAAAACCTTTGCATGTCTGGGCTCCCCTTATTCAAATGCAAAGCCATAGGATTTGTTTTGGGTAAGTCAGGTATCTGACTCACACAGGAACCCATAGCCATTTTTAACAATATCCAAACCAGACTAAGAGTTTCACATATGCACAAAACATTTATATAGAGCAAATTGTTTTGGGGATAGGTGAGAGGGGAAGCTAGGATAAGGATGCATGTAAAATAAATATCAAATATGTCAACATTACACTGGATACAGATGACTCTCCTGTAACAATAACAAACAAGCAAACAAACAAACGTATCAACTCATAGCAGGCAAACACATGAGCCAAGATTAAGGTAATCAACAGTAAACATTTTAAATTATATAAACAAATATAATAGGATTAAAGTTGATGAATGCATAAAGGAATCAATAGAATAAGCATGGATAAGATTGAATGCTATATCAAAGAAATCTTTGAGAAGGAATATGTTGGGAGAAAGAAGAGATTCAATGAATTTATGGAAGAACCAAAGGATGCATTCTCATCTACAGCCAAATAGAATAGAATAGAATCTTTGCATTTGATATATTGCCATATCAACAACAACAACAACTTTGATTTATATAGCGCCCTCCACGCCAGACGGCATCTCAGAGCTCTTCACAATAGTAGATCCTGGGACTGAGCCAGGGGCAAGGGTAGAAAGGTGACCAAGGGCGAAATATCAAGTCACCGAAATGCTTCAAAATACTTCACAAGATTTAATGTAAAGTGTAGTAACCATGTTTTTGTGAGCAAATGCAACACCCAATTCTCCATGAAGTTACTGATCAATTTTATCTGGAGAATTGTTGGCCAGGACACTGCTTCTGGAAACAAACAGAGAATCCATTATTTTTCTGATTACTTTCTCTCTGTTCATTGTCCTGCTCTCCTGATATCATCTGGTCTCAACCAATCTGCTGAGATCTGTTGTCTCGAGGTGTTCCTGGGTCTCACAGGTTGACCAAGGCTTTATTACCCATGAAGCTTATGACAACCATTACATACATTCAAAGGCTACATTGAATTAAACCATCATTTTAGTTATAGTTCAATAACTACGATTACACCTTCTTAATAAAAGTTAGTAAACATGCATGTTAAACTGTTAACGAATGATATTTTGGGGTGCAAGTTCTATCAACCTGCTAATGTTTTTCCTTTCTATTATTTTCACTAATGGAAATGTCCAATCTGTTCTGAGGTTAGAAGCTCCTCGCAGATGGCCTGCAATGTAATAATGATTTATTGATCCTACAAAAGTGTGTAATGCTTTTAGAGTTTTGCCTACTGGTCAGGGTTACTGTTCAACAGATTAACTGGTGCTGAGGGATTTAGTGACGCAAGCTGCAGTATAAGAAGGTGTGGCCTCAAAGCTTGAATTCAGATGGAATAGCAGATGCACATAATTTAGTAAAATGCAGGTTCCAAATAATTGAATAATCTAAAGTGTTGATAACTATAAACTCTAGCCTCCGAAAGCTTTTCCCCTTTCATAGTTGCTTGGTGCCATTGCTTTGTTAGACCATCAAATTATCCTGTCAAATAACCCTTTGCATGCTGTGCTATGACTGTCCGTACTACGTCCCCTTTGCTGATGGTTCTAGACAATATATGCAAATGAACCTGTGCAAAGACTTCCCCCAGCTGACATTAGCTCTTTTATAGTTGTGTACCAGAATTTCAATGTTGCGCTTGCAGTTATAATGATAAACCAGGTTAACAGCTTGTTCTTTCCTAGGACCTCAATACAGTACTATGAAATTCCTTGAGTTTCCCTTAATCTTTCCTTTCTTTAATGCAACTTATAGAGATTTAAAATCTAAATTGGCATAGTCTAACTAATACTTCTTGATTTATCTCAGTCTTTCTTTTGCTTTTTTTGACCTTTGTACTTTTCAGCTACTGAGAAAACATCAGAGTTTGTGAAATGCTTTTGAGATATTCGCCCAGTGCAAAATACTCTATTAAATGCAAGTTGTTGTTGAGCATATTAATACCCCTGTCTCTCACTGATTTTCATTGTTTCAACAATTACAAGATTGTGATTTTGTTTATGTTTCAACAAATACAATATGGTGATTTTCTTTATCATTCAAGTAAAAACTATTTTTTACGAAACTGTTCTCTGGGTTCTTAACCTATCAACCTCAGGGAGTAGGTTATTGGATTAACTTTCTTTAAAAAGGTAAAACAATCAAAAAAGATATCTTCTTCAGGAAAATAATTCTGTAGAGACATGAAGCTTCCAATTACCAAAAAGCAGTATCGTTATTTGGCGTATCAACTCTTAATATGAAGCATACAAAGCAACAATTTCAAGATTGACGGGCAACACTAGATTTAATATAAATAACATCGAAGCAATTTCATTATACTTTTTAAATAAATGTTGAAGCAAACAATCAGCAGTGGCAAACAGTAAAGCTCTCGGTAATTAGGTGGGCCAGTTAAGTTTTACACCTTTTACCGAGTGTTGATAAATGGTTCAAGCTGTCTGCTTCCAGACAGCTTTCTTCTGTGACACACGTCCACCTTAAGGTATTGATTGCTGACCATTTCCCTTGTGAAACAGGTTCACAAGATCCTTGGGTAACAGCTTTCACTGAGAGCTGACCCACATCATATTTCCCTTGAATAGATTTTATATGTAAGTATAAAAGTATATGCATCCACTATCTGTGTGACATTTTCCAAAGTCGAGCTTGTGTGATTTCAATTAACAGGTTCTTTTCACTTAACTGACATAACTGGGTTTTCTACAGACTTCAGAACCTAGTATCACATCCGAATAACCATCTACTTAGCAGGGTGTCTCTGCCCTCAATTTCTATAAGCAGGCATTAGTGCATAAAAGGACTGAGTGCTAGCTGCTTTCACCACCTTGTGAAAGAACAGACATGCTCAGCAGTGCACAAGTGCATTTCAAATGAAAATCAGCATGTCGCAATGCTTTAGGCACATCTCAGCATCTATCTTTTTACTACCTATTGAAATGGTCTAAAAGGCCGTTATGGCTAAGTATAGGAAGTACTGTTGAAGTTTTAAATGAAGTGTAAATTTATGAACAGAAACGTAGAGATTCTAGTCTATAAAGTTAATCACTGATTAGAAATAATAATGGTTCCATTTGATATAGCAGCTTATCATGCCAAATGTATCAAAGCACATAGTAAAACGAGTTGCTTTAAAGTGTAGTGAATATTGTTATATAGGCAAATGTGCCAATCCGTATCGCAAGATTTGGTGTTTCCCTGCAAGATAGGAGACAAAATTAATTGTCAAAGCTGTTCTATGGCATCCTGTCACCAAGCATCCATAGTGGAAAAATATCCTTGCATCTGATATAGTCAGTAAAGGGCCGTATTATACTGAAAGGTCTCATAGCACTTCAGAGGTTTCTGTAAAATATAATGAATTTTCCAATACTGTAATAATAATAATCCATGCATTTGATATAGCACTTTTCACGTCTTCTAGACACCTCAAAGCGCTTCACAGAATATACTATAAAGTGAATTAACTGATTAACGAATTAATTAATATGTGGGTAAAACGTGGCAGCCAATTGTGCAGAGCAGCGTCCCACAAACAGTCATAGATTGAAATTCCCAATTTTTTTTTAAGGGATTATTATCAGGCGTGCAGAGTAAGGAAACTTGCCCAAGGTTTCACCCTGCCTGGAATTGAACCCAGGTCTCTCGCTTGTAAGGTGAGTGCTCGAACCACAAAGCTACAGGACTCCAAAAATGTCATGTCAATCGTTGAATTTCCATCTGAGCAAAGGAAAAATAAAACCTATCATGCGTAATAAATAAAAAAGACAGTTCCACATTAAAAAGAAAATAATGCAAATGTACATTTGCATTCAGGGGATTTAATAAATAAAATAATTTTTTTAATATTTGGTATAGGGCCCATCATGTAAGAAAGTCATCCCAAAGTACTTCACAGCAACAACAACCACAAAATTACACGAGTATAGCACCTTTCACGTCAGGAGGACATCCCAAGGCGCTGGACGGTCATTGTTTCAGACCCGAGCTGGGGTCGGGGATGGGAAGGGTGGAGGGACAGGGGGAATTTGGGGTGACCGATGTGGTAGGGGGTTAGGAGGTCACAGATGTAGGGTGGGGCAAGGCTGTGGAAGGATTTCAATTTGAGGACCAGGATTTTGAATTGGATCCCCTAGGTGATGGGGAGCCAATGAAGTCGGGCAAGAATGGGGGAGATGGTGCATAAAGCTTGGAGTGGTAGAGAACATGGGCCACAGGGTTTTGGAGTAACATCAACCTGTAGAGGGGGGAATTGGGAAGGCTGACAAGCAGTGCATTTGCGTAGTCGAGCCAGGATATAATGAAGGCATGAATGAGGGTTTCAGCAGCCATAGGGGTAAGGTAATGGCAGAGTTGGGCAATATTGCGGAGGTGAGGGAAGGCAGAGTAAGTCATTGCTTGGATGTGGGGGAGGAAAGACAATTGAAGATCGAACAAGACACCTAGGTTCCTGACTGGCTTGGTGAGGTTGAATGTACAACTATGAAGGTTGATGCTGCCAGCGCCTGATGTGTGAAGGCACTGGCAAAAGCCAATCAGGAGGGCCTCCTTTTTGTTGACATTCAACTGTAGAAAGTTAGCTCTCATCCAGAACTAGATGCCTGACAGGAAGTCTGTCAGGACAGTAGTAGTCCTGGAGTTGAGGGTAGAGGCAGAAAGAAAGAGTTGGATGTCATCGGCATACATATGGAAGTTGACCCCATGTTTGCGGATGATGTCACAAGCAGGAATATGTAAATTGTTAAAAAGTAGGGGGCCAAGGACAGAGCCCTGGGGGATGCCACAGGTGACAGTTTGGGGACTGGAAGAGAAGCTGTTGGTAGCAACAAAGTGGAGATGATGAGAAAGGTAGAAGTCGAACCAGGGAAGGGCATGTCAGATTGAGCTGGGAGGAGAGGCAGTGTAGGAGGATGGAATGGTTGACAGTGTCGAAGGCAGCAGAAAGGTTGAGGAGGACAAGGAGACAGAGAGAGCCCTGATCACAGATGTTTAGAATGTCGTTAGAGTCTTTGACCAGGGCTGGGAAGCCAGATTGCAGCAGTTCAAAGAGGGAATGGCGAGAGAGAAACGAACAAACCTGGGAAGCAATGACTTGTTCCAGGGCCTTAGAGGGGAATCTCCCAGCTACCGGAGATGGGGTGGTAGCTGGAGAGAAGCTCAGTTTGTGAGGGCCAGAGGGGTGGGAATTCAGATGACTCATGGGCAGCAGAGAGGGAGAGGGGGGAGAATGTTTTCCACGAGCAATTGGTGATGGTAGAGGATTGAGTAGGGGGAAGGGGTTTGGAGGTATTAAGGAAGATGAAGTGGTGGTCCAAGATGGCTTTGTCGGTGATGCTGATGTCTGAAGTGGTGAGGCCCCAGGTGATCACAAGGTCGAGCGGGTGGCCATGGATGTGGGTGGCGGAGTGGATGTGGAGAAAGAGATTAAGGGAGGTGCGGAGGGAGGAGAAGTCACTGAAGGTAGAGCAGAAGGGGGTGAAATGGAGTTGAAATTCCCTCAGATGAGCAGGCATTCAGAGCAAAGGGAGAGAGAAGACAGGAGGGTGGAGATGTCCGGGAGGAAAGTGTGGGAGGGCTTGGGGGGACGGTAGACAAGGATATTCATAGGATATATTGGGAAGTGGAATGGCTATGTTTCTGTGGGAAAACGAAGGTGGATTGCAATGTCTTTCTCCCCATTGACACAGTTACGATGTTGAGCTGTTTTAATGTATGTAAAAATATGTATTTTTAAGGACATCAAGAACATTGAGTTCTCCTTGTAGTTTCTGTTCTCCCAGGTGACTTTCTCTGACTTTCACTGTCTTGTTCATTCTTCTCAAACCGAAAAAACAGTGGCAAGCTGCTTACACAAGCCAACACTTTCACACAGGAATATGATTTTCACTCCTATGAAATATCATTGCAAAATCCCATTAGTATCCATACCATATATATTGATATAAACCGTTTACGTTTTGAATGTTTTCTTTCAAAAAGCTGTTTCAACAGAAAGGCTGCCAATAATCTAGTAAATCAATAACAGCCTCCACTTGCTGTCTTCTCCACAAGCCTTCTCTTGGTGGTGAAAAGTCATCCACACATGGAGTGGTTTCATGACAATAAAATCCTTAATTCACTAAGGATGTATGCAAAGTTCACCTTGGTATTGGGAGGCTATTTTATGAACAGAAATGAAGCAACACAAATTCATAAGGAATCCCAGCCTCTGAGGATGTCATGCCTTACTAGATGGATCCTGAAGCTATTTTTCTGGAACAAAGCTATCTTTCTGCCCTTCAACTCCCCTACCCACCCCCTGAGTTAAAATGAACTTCTTTCCCCGCTGCACATTGTTAATTGAAAGCTTTATGCCAGCAACAGCTTGTTTGAACATTGAGTAAGCGCATAGGGTGGGTAAGATGAATCTTCATTTTTCTTCAAGGAAAATGAGGATGATAATAAAATCGTAGATTTGTAAACATATACAGCAAAGAAACAGGCTGTTTCAGCAGAATAAATTCAATAACAACTCAATAACCACTTTTAAAAGAGAGGGTAGACATTTATTTAAGGAGGATGGATTTGCGCGGTTATGGGGAGAGAGCTGGGGAGTGGGATTGAATTGCTCTTTTCAAAGAGCCGGCACAGGCTGGATGGGCTGAATGGCCTCCTTTTCTGCCATAAGATTCTATGATTCTATGAAATCTACCCTGTCTCTTTTCTTCAAGTGAGCCATCCAATCTAAACCCACTCTGTTGCTCGCTCTCTATAAAGCACTCTGAGACATCTCAAATGGAAGTATTATTATTATACACTTTCAAAACCCTTTGAAACAGAATAGCTGTCTTTTTCATGTTCAGAGACTCAAGTTTTCTATGGCGAGGCATTAGCATGGAAGACAAATGTGTGCCCTGAAATAAAACAAGTTTTGTGGAGCTTTGGTCACACTTGTTTAAATTGTGTCAAAATTGTGCAAACTTGGCAGCCAATTACAACAACAACAACAAAATTATATTTATAGCGCATCTTTCATGTCGGGAGGACATCCCAAGGGAGAGGGACAGGATAGCAGGGAGGGGTGGGAGAGAGTTAGGAGGGGAGGGAGAGAGATGGGAGGGGAGCAGAAGGCACAGTCGAAGAAGAGGGTCTTGAGACCGGCTTTGAAGGAGGTGAGGGAGGGAGTGAGGCGAAGTGACTATGGGATGGAGTTTCAAAGTGTGGGGACCGAGAGGCTGAAAGCCCATCCGCCGATGGTAGGGAGGTCAGTTGGGGGACATGGAGCAGGCCGGAGCCCGCTGAACGGAGAGGGCAGGGAGGTTCATAGGGGAACAGCAGGTGGAGAGATAGAGTGGTGGCACAGCACAGCAGTGTCCCACAAACAGGCATGGATTGAAGTGACCAATTTATTATTGGGGGGTTTTCTTCAGGGATTAGTATCTTGCCCGAGGTCTAGCCTTGCCTGGAATGAAACCCAGGTCTCTCGCTTGTGAAGCAAGAGCTTTAACCACTGAGCTTTTGGACGCCACGGCATCCCCATTTCAAACAAATTGTATAATTCAATAGTAAAATGTTTATTTAACAAAAAGGTCTAGAATGCTATAGCAAAACAGATGTATTACATTAATATTGACTTTCAGTTTAGAATTATCAGATTAGTAAAATGTTTGGTTTGGTGATTTTCAATTCCCAAGTATTCAAAATTTGAAGTGTCCCATGCAGCGGTTGCAGATGGAGGTGCACACTTGTCCATATTGTGAAATATGTATGTCTTACTGCTCCCTCTTGATCTGAAGGTTGTGAGAACTAGTCCCACATTGGCATTTGAATTGTCAGTCCACACTTGGGGAGAGAAGTATTGCATCGTCAAAGGTATTCTCTTTCAAATGAAATGACAAAGCGAGTTCCTGGTTAGCTGGGTGTTAAAGGTCCCATGGTACTAGAGGAGGTAAAAAAAAATACTATAACAATGTATATTTTGCTGCTAATGTTTACAATCTTCTAAAAAGGGTAGCATTTCTGTAGAAATTTGTAGGAACTAAGGTTGTCCAAAACCCTTCCTGAACTCATAAAATGAATTTACACTGCAATATGATTCCTACATTATTTAAGATATTTCATTAATATTGAAACTCCACATGCCTGACACTGTCAACTAATGCAATGCATAAAATATTACCCCAGTGGCTGTGATGTTGCTATCTGTATTTTTTTTAAACTTAAATGTTGAGTTCTTCTGAGTCCAATGGTGGAAGCCATATCACTTGTCAACTTGCTTCTCGCATTGCTAGGTCCGTTGCCAGGCTCCTTCAGCAGTGCTGAGAGCTCTCACATCTGTTATGTTAAAGGATGTAAAATTGCCTGTTTGATTGTAATCGCTGGTGCTAATCACTCTCAATTACCTAGTCACATATGTGACTAAATGCCTCCAGAAATAGAAGTGCATTCTCATCTTATTCTAACAACAACAACAACATGACATTTATAGAGCCTCTTTCACGTCAGGAGCACATTATAACACATAACGGTGATGTTGGAGTTAGGTTTTGCAAAAAGAATTGATAATTGTCAGTTGTTTATTTACAAAATCAGGTTATGTTGCTATTTTAGAGTCTATATTCCTTATTAAAGATGCATGCATGTTCCAGTTAAGTGCAACTTATTTCCTATTAACTAGTACCACAAAGAATTTTACTTTTCAGCTAGCATTCTGAACGACTGTTTGTGGGACACTGCTATTTGCAATTGGCTAGCATTCTGAGCAGAAATGCAGTTTACTTGGCTGTGTAAAGTACTTTAGTGATTTACTATGTTAGGAGCTGAATTATTTCCCTATACTTGTTGCGAAGCAGAGATCACAACAACAACAACAATTTACATTTATATAGCGCCTTTCACGTCGGGAGGACGTCCCAAGGCGCTAATCACAATCTGATACCTCAATGGAAAGGTATCCATTGAGGTATCGATACCTCAATGGATGCCTCAATAGAACCATAATCTGTTCTATGGGCATCAGTGATACTGATACTGTGGCTTCTGTCATTATTTCTATTGAGTAAAAAAAAATCGAAGTCAAACACATGGGTAAGTCAATCAGCTAATCTGTCTACCTGTGTACATGGAACTGCTGAGACATAATGGGAGCAATCATCAATCAACCAACATGTAGATACTCAAACAATATCTTCAATGTCAAATACTGACACAGATCTGTTCCACAGAAAATTAAACAAACATCAGATTATTTATTAAAAGGTTATTTTGGCGCAGCACTTTTTTTTAAATTTGATTTCTCCCTTTTATTTTATTTTTACAAAACAAATGCATTTGCCACTCCATCAGCTGGCAAAATTTCCATACTGAGTCTGCAGTGCAGTGCAACCAGCTCTTGTGCTTCTTTTAACAAATGTTGTTGTTGTTGTTGTTTTAATGCTGCTCGTTGAAGTGTATATCACAAGGTGTAGGAATGCATAAACTGACTTTCACACTGATTTTCACAATTTCCTTGGGCATGTGTTTCCCCTTCACACACTGCTTCCTCCAATTTTCCCAGTTCACTGAGAAATTCCCAAAAGGGGAAATTGTGGAGCTAACCACTAGTCCTATATCTCAATAACACAAAGTGCTCATACTCCACCACCCAAACCATTTAGTGAGTCTCTCCAAAGACGGCATTAAACAAATAAAGTATATACTGAAGATTGATGTGCATCATTTTACTTCAGTTTTAGTTGCAGGTTTTTTGATGATTTTTAACATGTGTTTCTGAAAAATTCCTTAAACTGGACTGGTTGACTTCAAATGAACAACTGTAGCTCAGTGGTTAGAGCACTCGCCTTGCAAGTGAGAGAACGAGGTTCGATTCCAGGCGGGGTGAAACCTTGCACAAGTTTCTTTGCTCCACAAGCCTCACAATAATTCCTCCAAAGAAAAAAAATAAAATGTGGTCACTCAATCCACGACTGTTTGTGGAACACGGCTGTTTGCAATTGGCTGCTGCGTTTCGCCCACAAATATACAGTCAATTTACTTTACAGTATATTCTGTGAAGTGCTTTGAGACGTCTAGATGACGTGAAAAGCACTAATTCAAATGCAAGGATTATTATTATGATTAAATAGTCAAATCTTGTTTCTGAATCTTCTTAACTTCTATTTTGCTGATTGTGAAGCTTGATGTAGGAGAGGACACAGTTCTGGATGATCTGTGGCGTGATGTAGTGGCGGAGCCGGGTGATGTTGCAGAGGTGGGGGAAGGCAGAGCACTCAGGATATGGGGTAGAAAGGACAATTGAGGGTCAAACAAGTCGCCAAGGTGCCAGACTGGCTTAGTAAGATGAAGTGGGCAGGCGTGAATGGTGATGCTGTCAACGTCTGAGGAGTGGAAGCACTGACAGGAGCCGTCTTGTTGATGTTCATCTGTAGAAAGTTAGCTCTCATCCAGGACTTGATGTCTGAGAAATTCTGATAGGATAGCAGTGGAACAAACTACTTATCTTGTGAATGGCAAACCTGCTGGTAGTTATTAAAGTGTTACTTAAATGAATTAAGGATTGTTTTAAGAATAGTTTTGCGCAATAAAATGTACAGAATGAAGGCCATCAACCTATCCCATCTGAGCTGCTGTTGATGCTGCTTGCTCACAGCATCCTACTCCACTGTACTTCTCCATACCTTATAATCTTTACATTTGATATAGTATATGTCAGGAAGGAGGAATCTCACAGTGTGTTGTGACTGTGTCTGTTGAGGGTGAATGCAGCAATGTCCCACAATTTTATTTTGAGGGATTGTTAGGCTGGGCATCAGGAGAAACTCACTTCTCTTTTTCAATATTGACTTGGGATTTTAATGTCCACCTTAACAGAGATATGGAACCTTGATTTAACAATTCACTTGTAGGAGAAGATTTCTAACAATCATTGAAGTTATGAAAGCAAGGGTATTTTTCTAGGTCAATAAAATTACAGCTAGACCAATGGATCATTAAGATTTAAAAAATGATTAAAAATGTTTCAATCGTGCCTTCTGCTGCCCTCCCAAATCTCTCCCGCCCCTCCCCACTACCCTGCTCCACTCCCTTGGTCGGGTCCCGACCTGAATGTTCAGCGCCTTGGGACATCCTCCCAATGTGAAAGGCGCTCTATAAATGTAATTTCGTTACTTGCTGTTGTTGTTCATTAAAATGGAACTAATGTGCACCTGGGAAAACTGGGCTCTATTAACTAAGAACTGGACGAAAACCTGAAGAGAAGTTTGTTCACTTAGTGGAAAAACACTGCACCAAAGGGATTTGTTTTCAAAATTCTTTGCTGGTAAAGTACGAATTGTGCATGTTTATTCAAGCATAAGTTGTAAGTGGTTCTGGTTCCCATTGATTCAGAAAGCAAGTTCACATCCAGCACTGGTTTAAACAAAAGTTACTCTTTAATCAGCACGTAGGACTTACATAACACAACACAATAAAAATATTTCAGGTATCTAGACCTCCGAACCTTCACTGGAACTCAATAAAAGGAACTCCACAGATCATTAAGCAATACTAAGTAAATTGGTGGTCTTCGGAGTTTGAAGGCATTAAGCTCTCAATAAAGTTCAACAATTTGGGTTGAATATAGCAGGGTGACTTCAGTCACTTCAAACAGCATTGTGGATGGCAGGTTTAGTGAACGCAATGCTTGACACGGATAATGGACAAAAACCTTGAAGCTGGTTTGTCACACCCTGAGATGTTATCCGGCCTGATGGGCGCAATATAACTGCAAGTTGTTGTTGCAATTAGGCTTTATTAAGTTTGTACACCTTTCAATAGGGCCTGAGTTTCCACCATTGAATGCAATGGATTTGGAAACTTTTTTTAAAGCAATTTTGAAAAGTAACTACCTTCCAATTAGTTCCAAATTGAAGAAATTTCAAAAATTCTTCAATTTCTTTGATTTTACGATAAAATGGTCATACAGACTAGGACTAGGAGAAATTTCAGTCCCCTGAAACCTTAAACCTGAAACCTTAACCCTGTCAACTTTAGTATCCTAAACCAAAGAAATACAGCCAATTGCATTTTTCCACAAAATACAGTTAATCCATTTTACTGTGAATCACTTTGAAACGTCTCAATGATGTGATAAGATTCCACATCAAATGCAAAGATTATTATAAGTTTGATTAATGCATATTGCAACTAACCGTTGAATGTTAAAACAATTGATTGAAGTTGTACCCAAATGAGAATATCATTTAGCATCTCACAACCACTAAATTATTTTAGATTTATCATGAATTAAATAGAAGGAAATTCCTGTGCAAATCACTCACTTCTGTAAAGGTATTTGTTTGAAACAAATACTTATGCAATTATAATATTCCAGTGAAGTGTCAGAACAAACAGAATTTGTTGGACGGACTCTGAGCTTCCTTTTTTGTTTTGCAAGTTAAAATAATACATTCATCATATTATTCTAATGCATTTCTCTGTATTCAGGGCCTTGTTAGGACAGATTGCGCCCGATTTACCAGGATTGAGGTGTTACTCCAGAAAAGCAGTGTCCCTTTGTACCTGCATCATTATAAAAATTAAAGATCAAAGATTAAAACTGCCAGTTTTCACATTATTTACTTCTTAGTGATCCTTCTACATTCACTAGCTTGGATTCCACTGATACCATATATAGAATTGAATTCCATGGATTGTTTATGTGCCTGTGGGTGAGTGAGCCCCTTTTATTCAGATGATTAAATATTTATTTTCGAATCTATGGCGAGCTCATCTCTATGACACTGCACTTGAACCTCCAATCTTATAGTTTGGTTTGACTATTTGTCTGTTATTGTGTGCACACTTTCTCATTGGTCACATTCTGTTTACCTAACCCCAGAGAGTTCAGTCACAGGTTGGCAAGAATCAAATTGTGGGGCCCCATAATATTTGTTGCAATGTTGCTGGGGCTTGACCAACTAAACCAGGTAGCTTCTCTGGCAAGCGTCCAGCTAGGATCAATTTGGGCCATGGCTTGCAGAGTTAGCAAGTGGTAAATGGGAATCTGAGCTGCTGTGCTGCAATCTAAGCAAAGTGTTGAGTGCCTGCGGACATCCTTCTAGCATGTGAAGGGTGCTACACAATTTGTTGTATTTGTTGTTGTTATTCAAAATAACATTTACAAAATTGGGAAATTCTGCAATGGGTGTCAGGGTAATCCAGAGCTCTCATTGCCCTTTAAACTAAATAGAGATCCTCTGGCACATGCCAACTACTTCTGATAACAAATGTTTAGTTGATGGTCCTTGGAGCAGAGGAATGAAGGTCACAGGGCAGTGTTAAGCTTGCAAAAGATAAAATATGTTTTTCTAACTATATTTTCCTTCTACATCTTTGGAAATCATTTGAACATAACTAGATTTTACCCATTGTAAAATATGGTTTACTCTATGCCAATTGATATACTGTATCTAAATTACTTTCTCAACCGAAAGAATGCAGTTGCAAACTTTTGTCAAAGTAAGTGTCTATCAAGCAGAATGCACTTATGCAGTGTAAGGCCAATATGTTTGTTAGACTGTGCAGTATTTCTGGCAAATGTAACATATGTTAGTGTGTGATGAATCATACCCCATTCCTAAATTTTTTAAACTTTTTTTTCCACATTTTGCCATTTTTTGTAAGAAAAGTGAGAATATTCCATCACTAACTTCCAAATCAATCAGTTAGAAATGACAAGAAGCATACTTCTTCAAGAGTCAAGTCCAGACAAATTAGGTTTTTCAAGCGGAACAACAAAATCTAATTTGTAATGTTTCTTAGGAATGAATAACTTGTGAGACAGAACCTTTATTAAGGAATCCTATGAAAAACACCTCAAATTAACCCCAACAACATGGACTTTACACATAATTTGGGTTGAATCTGAGATCTGCAACATGTTACATGCACCTTCACTTCACCTCGACACAAAATCACTGTAGAAATTTTTTCCTGACACAACCGGGTAAATTTTATAACAATTCATAACATGAAATAACACGATCTGCATTTGGCTTTTTAAACTTACACTGAGCTGCTTTACATGACACTATGAGAATGGCAATATAGTACAGTATTGAAATTAAGTTGTGACAGTGAAGATGAAGAATTGTTCATCAGGGTAAAGATTGAAATAATAAAATGTGTACAGTTGCATTTTGAACGCAGGAATTTTGTCGTCATCGGCCATGACCCTGGTGAACTTGTTCGACAACCACATCTTCGAGCGGTTCGCCTGCAAGGCCTTTTACCTGGTCCAGCGCTGCAAGCGGCGGATCATCTTGTCACGGGAGATCCAGACTGTGGTGGGGCTGCTGCTGCCATGCCGGCTGGCCAGACACGCCATGTCCGAGGTACCAGGGCCGTCACCTAGTACACCAGCTGAGGAGCTGGTCGGTTTTGGGACCTGTCACCCCTATTTCTCGCCATTTTAAATATCGTCCAGGCGGGCGGCGAGGACAAGGAGCGGTTGCTGGACGATTGTTGTTTGTCATTGTTTTTGTTGTTAATATTATTGCTTTTATTGTTTATTGTTGTTGATTTTGTTGTTTATTGTTGTTGTTTGATTCCCCCGCCCCTTGCCTCCTGGCCTGCCCACCCCCCACTTCTTCTTCTTCCCTCACTCCCTTTCCCCACTTTCTCTCCCCCCTTTTCCCCTTCCCTCTCTCTTCCCTCTTACCCCCCTTTCTCCCTGATCTTGCCCCCCACCCACCTTTGTCTCCCTCTCTCCTTACCCCGCTTTCTCCTCTCTCTTCCTCCCTGACTTACCCCCACCCCACCTTTCCCTCTCTCCCGCTTGCTCTCTTTTCCCCCTTTCTCTCCTGGCCCCATTTCTGCGATTGTTTGTGGGACACTGCTGTGCGCAAATTGGCTGCCGAGTTTCACCCACTCCACTAATATACAGTCGGCTTTCCTGCTCTCCTTCCCCTACCCTGACCCCTCCCCTTTCCACCTTCTCCCCCTTTCTCGCCTAATCCCACTTCCATGACTGTTTGTGGGACACTGCTGTGCGCAATTTAGCTGCCGCGTTTCGCCTACAAATATACAGTCAATTTTCCTACTCTTCTTCATCCTGCCCCGATCCCTCCCAGCTTCTCCTGTCCCTACCTAACTGTAGAGCGCCTTATGATGTCCTCTCGATGTGAAAGGCGCTATATAGATGTGTTTTGATTGATTTACAGTAACCTTTAGCACTGAGAGAAAAAGTGAGATTTAGTCATTCATTGTTAATAGAATGACAGCGCAGAGAAAAGAATAGTAATTTCACTAAAGTATTCTGAACAAGAAATTATTCTTGGTTCAGCAGGAGGCTGAAATCAATACCTGTCTTATTGCACGATAGATTAATAGTGTTACCAACGTTCAACATGTGCTGTCAGTTCCTTGTAGACTGCAAACACATTTTGTTTTCATCAATTTGTTTTAACATTTACCAGCTGACAGAAGTCCCTTATCAATATACCAATCGCACTATACATTCTTAAAATTAACTTGCACTCAACAACTCAACAACCTGCAGATATATAGTGCTTTTTTATGTAGGATGAATCTATTAAAGTGTGTAACATACAGGAAAGGGAGCAGCAAAATGGGATAAAGAAGAAAAATTGAAGAATTGATGCAAACTTGGTGAAAGAGATATGTTTTAGGAGGGTTTTGAAGTGAGGAAGAGAGGAACTGAGGCATATTCAGGAAATGAGTTCCAGAGTATAGAAGCATAGTAGTTGACAACTTAACCAGCAAGGGTGGTTATATAGCCAGATTCATGGCTATATCATCTAGTACCAGACTTCCCTTTTCCCAGTCAGTAGGAATATTTATTTGACCCAAGAAGCCACTTACCTTCAACACCATAATTTGCCTCTGCTACAGCTACTGCCGGCAAACCCTTAATTGCTCAATATCCCAAAGCCAGAGGGCAAATTTTAATTAGAATGTGTACGGCACATGTACAGAGTATTTGTTTTATCTTTCAGTGAACAGGATGCTACCAACGTTTTATAAAGGGCACATTAATTATTTAAATTAATTAAATTGGAGTATCCACAAAAGGACAATTGAGCATTTATACTGAATTAACCAGCACTAGTCGCATTGTTGCTTTAGATTTAGAAATAAATTTCATTTTATCTCTAATAGTGTGGATAGCCTGACAGGAGCAACATAATGCCAGTTTATACCTGCTATCAATTGGGACAAAGAGGAAATAAACACACTTTTGTCTTTTTGCACAAACTACTCAATTTGGGTGTTTTCGTTTCTGACTTTATTAAACAATTCCCTGCTCCAGCATCTCTTCAATAACATTAAGAATCAATCTGCTCAAAGTTCCCAGACTGTCGAAGGGGCTGTCCCAAAAGCGGCAAACAAACCTCAGGTGCAAGACCAACCATATAATTAGCAAGACCAGTTCTTTTAGTCCTGAACCAGGGGCATTTGTGAACTCTGGCTTGTATTACAGGTTGGACAGTAAATCACTTTCAAAATTGCAATGCTTTGCTACCAAATAAATAATACTATTAAATAATAATCCTTGCATTTAATATAGCGCTCTTTATGTCTTCTAGATGTCTCAAAGCACTTCAAATCTTCAGTATCAAACCAGTATAATACTTGTGCTATGTAATCTTTCACAAATTAAGCAAAATATGATTAATTGGTCTTTCATTATTCTTCTGATTCCCCTGGCCTCTGACTCCTGTGATTAGGTGGCAGCCCAGTTCATTTTTTAGTACTTTACCTTTGAGTGAGAAGGTTGTGGGTTCAAATTGGGACCTAGACTCTAGGCTGACAATCCGCGTTTCGCCCACAAATATATAGTCAATTTTCCTACTCTTCTTCATCTTGCCCCGACCCCTCCCCCACCTGCTCTTGTCCCTACCTAACTGTACAGTGCCTTGGGATGTCCTCTCGACGTGAAAGGCGCTATATAAATGTAATCATTGATTGATTGATTGGTTGGCTGATTGATTGATTGATTGATTGATTGATTGATCGATTGATCGATCGATTGATCGATTGATTGGTTGATTAGAAAAAAGAAAATAGTTTATCTATGTGTTCTGGACCAAGAATCTCCCAGATAAAATTGGTCATTTGCATTGTGGCTGTTTGTGTGGCACTGCTGTGTGCAAATCGGTTTGCATTTCCCTACAAATACAGTACTGTATTTCAGAATAAAACCATGTTAAACACTTTTAGTTGTCTCCACAACATGATAAGGCAATATATCAAATACAATGATTATGATGTTGATTATTATTATATTATCTTCTACTATTTGGCTACTGTTGAAAGCGGTTCAGCCATTGAACATTGTCTCACCCAAATTGTATGAGCAGACTGATTTTAGGTCAGAAAAGAATTGCTGTGCGTCATATCCAAGCTCTATCCTCACTCAATGTTACATGTATCTTCCAGTTGACTTTCCCCTAACTCAAGAATAATGATGTATATTATAACTCCAACTGTTTCCCTTGGCTGAGAACAACTAGTTCAGCACAGACTGGGCTTCGGCCCTGTAACCAACATTCCCGTCAACATTCCCGCCAACATTTCGTGCTTCACAGGGCTGTTCTATTGTCCACTTGGCTGTCAGGGGATATCTGCTCTCTCTCTCTCATGATTTTGCTTTGAATTATCTTCACAAAGAGTGAGACATGGAAGAAGTAATTACGGTTGAATTTGCACACTTTGCGGTTTCACCGCTTCAACAATCCTCTTTACCATGGACATGCAGTCAGGGTAGGTAGGGTAGGCAGTGCCTACCTCATGAAAATAAAAACTTTAAATTGTAGGTGATTATTTAATGGTTTATATTTTACAATGCACATTTTACATAATGCAAACGATTTTTAGTAGAAATTACCAAAATTATTTAACTGCAATTTTATATGCCTACCTTAAAAGCAACAGAAAGGCAGCGAGACGCCATGCCTTTTTTACCCATTGAGTTGAATGTAGTTCTGATGCGCATGCGCGTTCCTTTCTCAGTCTCAGTAACGGGTGAAATAGGCACAAGCTACCGCTGCCTATTTGAGGGAGATAACGTTTTGGCTGAACTGAGCGTCAATCGTGATATCGCCCTCTAGTGGTGGAGGACCTACAGTATATGCTGTAAAGCACTTTGAGACATCTAGAACACGTGAAAAGCGCTATATTAAATGCAGAGATTATTATTAATAAATCAAATGAAAGGATTATTATTAATAGTCACACAACCATACAGAATATACTGTGAAGCATTTTGAGGCATATTCCTAACGTGAAAGGCCCTGTATCAAATGTAAACATTGTAGATTATAATAATGAATAACAAATAGTAAATATTGAAAAATGTATTGAGTAAATAATGCAACATTCGATGTAACAATAATCACCAGCCATCACAGAAGAAACAATTAAATAGAGTATCACAATATTACTGCAGGTTAGATGTCTTTACCTTCACTTGACCCCTCCCCACCAGCATCAGCGTTCGAGCCTTCAGCCACTATGCCTTTATAATCTCTGCAACTCCCTGTCTCTATTCTCCCCACTTTGGCCACTCTCTATCTCTCTTTCAAACCTACTTCAAAACTTACCATTTTGACTGACATCCACCCCACTTTTCTCTCCAAACCTGGCATTCAGTACTTCAAAGCATTATTCACTGTGAAAGGCACTTGTTGTTTGGCTGCTGATAAAAATTGTTTCTGTAACTTACTGTCACTCTTCCAACTGGAACAGAATACAGTATACGATTGTTTAGGCAATGTGCTGACAAAACTTCTTTGAACATTTGACTACATTTGGGATGAAAGTAACATGCATTTAATAAGTCAGCTAATATGAACCCAAAACATATATCAATGATTTTTTCAGGCAATGTTAATGTGCATCTAATTTGACACACAACTTCACCAGTAATTTCAATAGCTGCATGAAAAACCATGGTGGAGTGTGTTACAGACCATTTTAGTGCCAAAAATCAGTACAAAATACGCAGCCATGACAATTTACGGTAAATTCCATGAAGCTCTTTGAGATGTCCTCCTAACGTGAAAGGCGTACCAGTAATATGAAATGCAATGGAAAGTATTATTATTTTAAAAAACAAAATTCTGTATATTTTATTGCATTACAACAATGTTGTTAGCTCTAACAGAGAGAGAAATTTCACTCAGATCCTAGATGAGTGAAGCAAATCAATGCAATGGTATCTCTGGAAACTCTAATTAGCAGATACAACCCTCAGGAGAGAGATTGTAGAGGCATTGAAGTGGAAACACCTTTGTCTTCATGCAGTGTCTCTGAGAGAATACTGAAGTAGTACAGGTTTGTATGAATTTCTAATTTTCACTCTGTCTGAAATGTCAGATGCTCATGAAGAAGCAATCGTGTTGCCAGTTTTCTGAAGCCTGAGGCCTTACATATATGCCAAGTCTCAATTATTTCTAGTTGAAATCAGATTCTTTTTCTGCGCCTTTCATTGTGAAAAATGGCATTGTTTGGTTGAGTGGATTTACTCTAAAAAAAATTATATGTGCTTCAAGATAAGCTTAGAATGTATACACCAAAATCCAATGATTCATTTTGTATCAGACATCATTTTTCAACTGCTTGCTGTTGGACCAAGAAGGGATGTGCACTTTGTTTTCTATATTTCTTTCTATGGTATATATAATGTTAACATCAGCTGATCCTTAGGCTGAATTTGCTATTTTAAATTCTGATCTATACAGTATATATTTATTTTATATAAATCATGCATGACGAATTCTTCAGGGAGAATAGTTTAATATTTTTGCAATGGTAGATCATATTCTCTCTGTAGTACAATATTACTACTGGACTACTACTAATAATAATCCTTGCATTTGATATAGCGCTTTTCATGTTTCTAGACGTCTCAAAGTGCTTCACAGGATATACTGTAAAATGAATTGAGTGTACATATGTCGGCGAAACATGGCAGCCAATTGCACACAGCAGTGTCCCACAAACAGTCATGGATTGAAATAACCAATTTATTATTGTATTTTTGAGGGATTATTATTAGGCGTGTTGAGTAAGGAAATTTGCCCAAGGTTTTGCCCTGCCCTTAATTGAACCCAGGTCTCTTGCTTGTAAGGTAAGTGCTCTAACCACTGACCTACAGGACTCCCTGAATAAATCTCTTCCAAACACACATAAATCACTTTACAAACTGCAATACATCACTTTTTTGCTTACTTAAGTGCCAGATTGCTGCACAACAATTTGTGTTGATTACAGACACAGAGATTAATTCTACATTGAATGTAATTTTGCACCAAACCCTTATATCACAATGTCTGAGCAGAATAATTTAATTCTTAATGCCTCGCTAATTTGATCTAAAACAATTATGACAATATCATCAGTATATTCCACTCACTATTTCACATCCACATGTTCTCCTCATGCATAAAGAATGTACTAAGGATCAACAGTTCGTTATTAATAGAATAGCATAATGCATTTACTCATCAATGCAACACAAATCTATTGGCAAAAAGACATGTAGTAAAAGACTACTGCGATGCTGGTCATTCATTACATGCCATCTTCCCATTGAAGAATTATTGATTAAGGTTGTCAATGTTTATGACACACAAAAGATTGCATAAAGTGATAAGAGCAATAGGGTGTGACTTAATTACTAGCAAAAGTCAGGAACTAGAGCTGAGATGAAGAGCTTTATCCATTGGGATACTATTCACGAAAGCTGCATGACTTTGGGAAGCAATAAACATAATTCAAGAAGATTAGGTATGAGGTTTGAGGAATGGTCAAAAGGTTACTGGAATAGGCCTATTGGAGCTACATACTCCACATTCAGATTAGAATGTTCTAAAATAAAGCTGACCAACATATGAAAATGCAGGGTATTTTGCTTTTGATATTGACCAGGCAGCAGATTCTGTTTATGATACAGCCTCGATGAACAAAGAGCAGATTCTCCTACATGCACAATCCATTTTTCAGAGATAACACACTCCAGGTCCCAACTCGAGAGCAACTATTTTAATTGATGGAGGGCATGAATGCGTCATCTAAAACACAACAGGAGAAATTATACTTGAGTCCAAGTTAACTCTAATTTAACAACATTTCAGACCATTGTGAAATTGGCTAATTGATTTTAGTCTGAACTCTGGCAGTTTTCAGTAAGTTCTTAAAATAACTTGCAAAAAACAATCCTAAAATTAGATTGTATTGAAGAATTTACCAAATTCTAGACTCTCTGAAATGCTTAGAAGATAAGAATAAATTCTAACCCTACACAATTCATACCCAATGTGCTGCCCAAAGTTTGATAGGGTAATTTTCAGTAACTGGTTAGGCAACTTGTGGGATAGCTGGAGCAAGTTTGTGTCAGATATATACATATCAGGCTACACATAAGAAAACTGTAAATAAATGAATGAGCTTTGATTCTGAAATTCTAGGATACCATACCTGGACATCAACTTGCTGCAATTCAACAACAACAAATCCAAAGTTGGACTTTGAAATTGATGGCATATTTTGGCTCACAACTTGTTGAGTAGAACAACTGTCTTCTTAATTCATTACTCTCTTGTGTGGTCCTTCAAAGACAATTCAATTACTAGAAAACCATGATTTTAGATATGTTATTAAATTTAAAAAGATGAGTAGACAGACTGTATTTCAATAACAAACCTTTCAGGTCCCAAATCCAGTGCTTAACCAACTGAGCTACTGAGAACATTAATTTGAATACCCTGAGGACATGATTTCTTGAATCAAACTTATTTCACATGATAATTAAAATAGACAGAAAAGGCTGCATGTTTCTAAAAACTGGTTTTTCAAGGACACTGATGATGAGACACCTGTTATGAAAAATGTCTCAGTGTTACAGTTTGGTTGTCAGGAATGTTTCAAAATGATAAATTCAAAGATTAATAACAGCCATTCATCACAGTCACTGAACGAGAGAGAGAGTTAATTATGAAGTAAGGAATCAGTTAAATGATTCCACTGAGAAATGGACAATAAATCACCATTTTCTGCCCTTTCTTCCTGCGTCATGCCTGAGTCTTGGAACAGGGGAGAATTACCCAATCTGCCATGTGTTTATTCCTCTATGCCTTTGTCTCATCTCCACCAGCCTGGCAGGTTAATGATCAAGCTAATGTATTATTAATGATCATAATCACTGTCCTTCAGATGAGACGTTAAACCGAGGTCCCATCTGCCTGCTTAGATGGATGTTAAAAATTCCAATGCATTATTTCAAAAAGAGAAGGTAGCTGCTTCCGATATCCTGGCTAACAATCTTCCAGAAACATTGATTGTTAGCTTCATTTGTGAGATACTATTGACACAATTATGGAACTCATCAAGGTCTGGCACCTGGCAACCACACAAGGTGGATGAGCTTCCCCAGACTAGAGTGATTGACCTCACATGGAAAACAGCATTGAATTTGCAGTTTTGTGCGCATTATGAGTTTCAGAAGTTAAGCTGCCTGATTATATTTCCGTTATTACTACATCATGCAACATCAAACATTACTAGCCCTGTTAATCTTCCTCATAAAAGTTCTGAACAACAGACAATACTTTCACACAAAATATTACATAAAGGCAATCTTCTGTACAGCACCAGTGACTAAGACTACTCAGGAAATGTATTGTGGGACTTATAACATTTGTTTAGCTGTAGGATTTAAGCACATTTTAAATGTGACTGAATACAGCAAGAGGGAAGGAAATATTCTTCTGGTTCACTTAAATCTTCTGGTAATTGATTTAATTAATGTTTCAATCGAAGTTGTAAGTACTGTACTGTATTTGGTAAATTTGAAGTAGCAGCAATTACAATAAGTGTTCTGACCACTAATAGTAACATACAGTAAAGTCCTGATAACTCAACTCTGGCTTATCTTGTCACTGCCACTTAAGTCAAAATGCTGTCAATAATATGTAGCTGCATTTGTTTGTTTGTGTATGTGTGTGTTTGTTTGTTTATACCTATGCCTAACTCGCCACTCTGGATAACTCGTCACTGAGCACTTTTTCCTTGGAGTGGCAAGTTATAAGGAGTTTTCACTGTATTACATTAAGTAGTGAACTATACAATAACATTCACCTCTCTCTTCAGCTCACACAAACACACAAATGTAAACAAACAAATGCAGTCATACACATGCACACACATAAATATACACAAGCATAGACATGCAGGCACATACAAACACATCTTCATTCACACACACCCACACGCAGTCACAAACCATATGCATGCTTACACATCACCACGAACCACAAAAGTATGCATACACATGCATTACACAAAAACAAAATGACAAACACACAACATGATGCAGGAATCAGTTATCAGTATCCATTCCACAATATAAAAGCTATCTTTTAAATGAATGTGAATTAAACCTACCACCTTGGTTGAGATGGTGGGGGTAGCTGATGAGTAGCTCAGTGGTTAGAGCGCTCGCCTTACAAGCGAGAGACCCGGGTTCGATTCCAGGCAAGTCAGGGCGAAACCTTAGAAAAGTTTCCTTACACCTGATAATAATCCCTCAAAAAAACAATAATAAAAAATGTAATTTCAATCCATGACTGTTTATGGGACACTGCTGTGTGCAATTGGCTACCAAGTTTCCCCACAAATATACAGTCAATTCATGTTACTAGAATATTCTGTGAAGTGCTTTGAGGCACCTAGAAGATGTAAAAAGCACTGTATCAAATGCAAGGATTATTATTATCATCAGTGATATAATTATCACACCAAATACAGCATTATTAATTTCCTTTGATTCAGTGTCATGGGTGAAATAGACAAAATTGTTCACTTGATTACAAGAACATTACAATCAAAAAGCTATTTCACTATGTCTTTCTTGAATGTAGAAAATATGTGAGAACATAATCAGTAGTATTGAATAATAGTCTGTTAAGCTGAATGTGCTAAATAGCATCTGTTGTAAATTAGCTACAAGCCAGTGAGTGCTGTACATGGACTGACAAATCTCACGGTATTTCTTATTTGCAGAGATAACCAGAAAGTAAAAGGATGCGATGTTTATGAGCCAAATACGATCTGTATGAACAGATACCGGTGTGGTGGGTGGGTTGGGGGGGGGGGGGGGGGGTTGGGTTGGCTGCTGCAGTGATTGATGTGATATTTGTTATAAATTACAGAATTTGCAATAATTTGTGTCAGGCATCAGGTATTCCGGAAGAATAAGATCAAAAATAATAAAGCTTTTCTTCATCCAAACCTAGTTTTGTTTTCATGCTAACCTGTGTGAAAGCTGCTATATAAATGCAAGTTATTGTTGTAACCTTGTGATTTGTTTTTATAGTCATTTTTCAAGCAGTGGATAAGGAAATCAGAGTTAATCTCTGAAAGAAAATAATAGTTCACTTGTTTAAATGAACGAGAGTACTCTAACATTGTTCATTCACTTAATAGATATTTGTGGGATATCACTGTGTACAACTGCCCACCCTTCTTACCTACAAAATATTCAGTTACTTTCTGTGAAGCACTATGAGGTATCTACATAATGTGAAATGCAATATATGTAAAATGAGAATTATTATTATTATTATACTTGATTTTTGTTAATATACTTAAATAGAACATTACAGGGCGAAACTTTGGGTAAATTACCTTAATCCAAATGCCTGACAATAATCCCTCGAAATAAAACAAGTTTACATTGTTCATGTAAACAGTTCGCACCACAACTTTTTGTGAGACACTACTATGCGCAATTGTCTGCCGCATTTTGTCTACAAAAATACAGTCAATTCACTTTAAGGTATATTCTGTGAAGTGCTTTGAGGTGTCTAAAAGATGTGAAAAGCATTATATCAAATGCAATGATTATTATTATACAGAATTGTAATAGCACAAAGTTCTAAGCAATCATCTCTGGGGAAAGTGGGGTTGGGGGATTAAAGGAAGTACAGTATCATGCTTCTGAATGAAACTCTTGCGACTGAGAGGTGGAGGCAAAGGAGGAAAAAGTGATATGCATTGATTGGCCTTGAACTTTCTGAGGTTGCATTTGTTGTTTAACAACTTGAGCTTCAATAGCATAGTATCAGTGGACTTTTTAGAGAAACAGACACGGAAAAAAAGGTGTTGCTTTTGAAGACAAAAGAACAGAACTTGACCTGTGGTTGCTTGAGAGGAGTGAGCACAGAGTGATAGGAATGATTCTTGGCAACAGTTTGATTAAACAAAGCGGAGGTGCAGAACTGTTGACCCTGTTGATTTTCAGACCCTTTTATTTCAAGGTTAGTGGAAGATTCCATCAAGGTGATTTATTTTTACTAAGGGGAGGAAGTGAGATTAAGTAGTGTTTCGTAAAATCTGAATGGTTTGGAAGAAATGGAGGCTGTAATATGATGTTTGTTGTCTGGAACACTAGAAGATTCAACAATTAGGTCAAGTGTAAGGTTGAGCTTCAGGTTCAACAAAAACGCAGTCAAGCAAATTATTGTCACTCATTGCACAGCTGTGGCTTGGTGGAGAGATCCAGTTAGATTGCAGAGGAACACACTAACAGGTTTAGGCCATTACAAAATGACACTCCAAAGTTTGTACAAGTGATCCTATGTTTTACTTTACTTTGTCAATTTCTAATAGACCATTCACTGAAAAAACTATCAATACTAATTATAAGCAGGGCAGCTCAGATCTGAAGCAAACTAAGATATATGTGCCCGAAATTTCACCAAGTAATTTTGCCCTAACATTTTAAATTGCATTGAATTGTGGAAATTTCATAAAATTGGGTCTTAATTTGGAAATTGGCTTTATTAAGAACTGCAGAAAATCTTATTTAAAATCAAGAGTGAATGGAAGATTCTTTCCACAGTTTTACATAATCTGAAATGTTATTGCAAAATAATTTTACAGGCTGAAGTGAGATAGGACTTAGAAGTAGGGAATGGCGATGTATCGGTATTTCGGTTAAACCCGATATGATTTTCAGATCGGTATGCAGATATGGTGATTCTAAAAAAAACGTTATATCGAGAAATTCGATTTAAAAAATATATATCGTTATATTTTTAATATCGTTCCTGGCAATATATCAATATTGTTGGTATTATCAGTATAATGCGATCTTTTCCAGCTTACCTTGTCACCGGCATTGCAACCTCCTAGACCTAGAGCATGGAATGCGTGTACATTCGGTGCGCTTTACTGTGTATATTCGACGTGAGTCGTGGCGCCTTAATAAAGTCGCATCGCTGAAAATTGTAGTTTGAAAATTTACCTTTCTCATCATGGGGAAAAAAAGCCCCGTATGGGACTACTTTGAAAACAATGCAGTCAGTAATGGTGTGTATAGATGTACAGTTTGCAAGGTCTTGGTTAAGACATCTGATTCGAGCACGAGCAACCTGCGACAACATATTAAGCAGCACCACCCCGCCCAGCACGCTGCCCTCAGAGCGAAATCATTGTCGACAACAGCAGGAAGTCGAACCAGCGCTTCGGAGAAAGCGACAGGTAGTGGGGCCCTCCCCTCGCTCCTTCTCTCCCTCCTTTCACCCTCTCCTTCTCTCCCTCCCTCTTCTCTCTTCCTCTCTCCTTCTCTCCCAACTTTCCTTCTCTCCCTCCCTCCCTCCCCTCGAATTCAAGATCCTCGTCCTCACTTTCAAGGCCATTCACGGCCATGCCCCCGCCTATCTCTCTGACCTGCTGTCTCCCTATCAGCCGCCCCCACCCTCCGTTCAGCAGACTCAGGCCTGCTCCACGTCCACTGCCCACAGCCGGGCTTTCAGCCGATCTGCTCCCACACTGTGGAATTCCATCCCGCAGCCCCTCCGCCTCGCTTCCTCCCTTTCCTCCTTCAATGCCGGTCTCAAGACCTTCCTCCTCGACCATGCCTTTGGCTCCCCCACTAACTCTTCCCCCTCTTCCACTCTCCTTCTCCCTTCCCCGATCCTCACCCCCCTGCACCGCTCGGGTCCCGACCTGACTGTTCAGCGCTTTGGGACGTCCTCCCGATGTGAAAGGCACAATATAAGTGCATTTTTTATGTTGTTGTAGAGACCTTCACAAGCTCGATTGAGATATTCCTCTGCCAGGCATGTCACCTTGGAGCCCAGTTCAGCTATAAGGAGACGCTGCTTAGCCCCTTGCCAATGAGGATAGTCACTAATTGAAAGGGGCGGCGGCGGTGGGTTAGTTGACCTCGTCTCTCCTCACAACAGTACCCGTTGCTTTTGTTCCATCGGGTCTGGTCTCCTCCTTGTCCCCCGAATCCTCCACTGCACCATCGGTGGCCGTGCCTTCAGCCACTGCGCCCTGAGGCTCCGGGACTCCCTTCCTCACTCCCTTCGCTTCGCCCGCCCCCTCTCTTCCCACCTTCTCGGCTAAAGACCTTTGTTTTTGACCGCGCTTTCGGTCACCTTCTTCCCCCTCCCTCTGACTCGACCACGGAATCCTGTATTGTGAAGCGCTCTGAGACGGCGTTCGGCGTTGAGTGCGCTATATCAATCCAAGTTGTTTTTGTTGATTTAATGCACTCTAGGCACCCAAATTTAAAAATAGTTCAGGGGCCGGATTCAATCATATATCGGGCCGTATGTGGCTTTTGATCTAGACTGACCCTGTTCTAGTCTGAAATTACAATCAAAAAACCTTCTCTCCCCCAGTATCCTGGCCAACAATCCCCCAAATAAAATTGGTCATTCACTGGCTGTTTGCTAGATGTTGCTGTGCACCAATTGGCTGCCATGTTCACCTATAAAATACACAGTCACTGCATCTTCCAATATGTTTTGTTAGGTTTCGAAACATCTCGACAATATGGCGAGACACTTAAATCAAATGCAAAGATTATTATTATTTCAAATCTGGTGTACAGACTTGGGGCACACTTCCTCATGTATGCGGATGACGCTTGACTTTATTTTACCACTTCACTTTGCGACCCCCAGTCTCCTGATGTTCTGTCAGCCGCCTGTCAGACATCAGGAACTGGATGAGCACAAATTTCCTTCAGCTAAATGTTGACAAGATGGAAGCTATACTCTTTGGCTCTCATCAACGTCTTCAATCCCATGGCTCTCACCTCCTCTACCTACCTGACCTTCCCCTAAAACTCTCTGAACCCGTACTCAACCTAGCAGTCAGGTTCGACCCCCAATTATCCTTCCTCCCCCACATCCGGTCCCTCACCAGCACCGCTTTCTTCCATTTCTGACACATCGCCCGTCTCCGCCAATATCTCACCTCAAAAGCTGCCGAAACCATAGTTCATGCTTTTGTAAACTCTCAGCTGGACTATTCCAATGCCCTCCTCACCAGTCTCCCCTCTGCTACTATTCATAAACTCCAGGTTATCCAGAATTCAGCCGCCCGCATTCTTACCCGTACCAAACTTCACTCCCCCGATTAACCCAGTCCTTGCCAGACTGCATTGGCTCCCTGTCCTGGAGTGGATCGATTTCAAGATCCTCACTCTACCACCCCTCTAGTCTCTCCCTCAAAATCTTCCTATTCTATCGTTCCTCTAAGCCCTCCCCCACTTTCCTCTCCAGCATCTCCACTCTCCTGTCTTCTCTCTCCTGCTCTGAATGCTTCCTCATCCTAGGCAATTTCAATCTCCACTTCAACCCTTTCTGCTCTACTTCCAGTGACTTCTCCTCCCTCCTTACCTCCCTTAATCTCTCCCTCCACATCCACTCCGCCACCCACATCCATGGTCACCCTCTCGACCTGGTAATCACCCAGGACCTCACCGCCTTGGACATCACCATCACAGACAAAGCTATCTTGGACCACCATTTGATTTCCCTCAATACCTCCATACTCCTTCCCCTGTTCAATCCTCCAAAATTACCTATCGCCCGTGGAAAGCTATCTCCCCATTCCCTCTCTGCCACCCTTGAGTAGTCCGACCTCCTTCCCCTCCAGCCCTCTCTAAATGACCTATACTCCTCTGTATCCTTTCTCTACAGTTTCCTCTCCTCCATCCTTGACTCCCTTGTCCCCCTCACCTCCAGAACTGCCTCCTATTCCTGTAAATCCCCCTGGTACACCAGCCACCTCCGAATCCTTAAGGCGCAAGTTCGAGCCGCCGAAGGAGCCTGGACCAAATCAATCTTAACGTTCTACCGGCAAATTTGGCTAGACCTTACCAAGGCTTACCACACCGACCTAGCCTCTGGCAAGTCCTCCTACTACTCAGAACTAACCTTGGAGGCCAAGGACAACCCTGGGCTCCTTTTCTCCACCACCAATCTCCTCCTCTGCCCACCTTCGCACGCTTCACCTTTCCTATCTTCTAACTGCGAGGAGATGCTGGGTTTCCTCAAATCTAAAATTGAGGGGATCCATTCAGCCACCCCTACTCCATCCTCCACTACATCCCCACTGCCCCAGGATCCATCTCCCTCCCACCTCCCCCCATTATATACATTCCACTCTATCTGCTTTCCCTCTCTGCTTTCCTCCATAAAACAAAACCCACCACCTGCTCCCTTGACCCCATCCCCACCTCCCTCATCTTCCAACTCCTTCTCCTAGCCTACCTCTTAACTGATGTCATCAACCTCTCCCTATTCACCGGCGCTGTTCCCACTCCTCTAAAAATTGCTATCATCACCCCCATCTTAAAAAAACCTTCTCTCGATCCATCTCTACTCTTCAACTATCGCCCCATCTCCAGCCTCCCATTCCTCTCCAAAGCCCTGGAAAGAGTCATTGCTTCCCAACTTCGCTCTTTCCTCTCCCACCATTCCCTCCTTGAACCCCTTCAATCTGGCTCCCGTGCTACCCATAGCACCAAGACAGCCCTGGTCAAAGTCTCTAATGACATTCTTAACATCTGTGACCAGGGCTCTTTCTGCCTCCTTGTCCTTCTTGACCTCTCTGCCATCTTCGACAATGTCGACCATTCCATCTTCCTACACCGCCTTTCCTCCCTCCTCAATTTCCACAGACCTGCCCTCGACTGGTTCGACTCCTACCTCTCTCATTGCCTACACTTTTTCGCCACCAACACTTTCTCTTCCAGCCCTCGCACTGTCACCTATGATGTCCCCCAAGGCTCTGTCCTTGGCCCCTTACTTTTCAACATCTATATGCTCCCCCTTGGTGACATCATCCGCAGACATAGGGTTAACTTCCATTTCACCCAACTCTGCCTCTAGCCTTGACTCGACTCCACTACCACATCAAGTCCTGGATGAGAGCTAATTTTCTACAGTTGAATGTCAACAAGACCGAGGACCTACTGATTGGCTGATGTCAATGCCTTCTTGCATCAGGCGCTGGCTCCATCAACCTCCATGGTTGCTCACTCAACCTCACCAAGCCAGTCAGGAACCCAGGTGTCTTGTTCGACTCTCAACTATCTTTCCTCCCCCACATCCAAACAATGACTCGCTCTGCCTTTCCCCACCTCCGCAACATTTCCCAACTTCACCATTACCTCACCCCCAAAGCCGCTGAAACGCTCATTATCCAGTCATTACATGCTGGCTCCATTATGCAAATGCCTTGCTGTTCGGCCTTCTGAATTCCTCCCTCCACAGGCTACAGATAATCCAGAACTCTGCGGCCAGTGTCCTCTACTGTTCCAAACTCAGTGACCCCATCTCCCCCATCCTTGCCCAACTCCATTGGCTCCCCATCAATTCTAGAGGATCCAATTCAACAGTCTGGTCCTCATATTTAAAGCCCTCCACAACCTCGCCCCACCATACATCCGTGACCTCCTATCCCCTCATCAATCTGCCCCCCCCACCCCCCTCTGTTCAGTAGGTTCTGGCCTGCTCCACGTCCCCGACGCACCCATCCAACTATTGGCAGGCGAGCCTTCAGTCATTCTGCCCCCAACCTCTGGAACTCTATCCCAAAATCCCTCCACCTTGCCCCCTCCCTGACCCCCTTCAAGTCTCGCCTCAAGGCTTTCTTCTTCGATGGACTCATTGACAACTCCTTTCCCCCCCCACCCCCAGCTCGGGTCTGAAACAATAACTGTTCTGCGCCTTGGGACATCCTGCTGACGTGAAAGGCGCTATACAAATGTATTTGTTGTTGTTGTTTTCAAATCACTCCACTCCTCTGCGCACTCCTACATCTCTGACCTGCTCTCTCCTCACAACACCACCCATTGCCTTTGCTCTACCGGGTCTGATATCCTCCTTGTCCCCTGGCTCCTCTACTCCACCATCGGAGCACCTTCAGCTACTATGGGGCGAGGCTCTAGAACTCCCTTCCTCACTCACTTCGCCTCACGCTCTCTCTTCCTACCTTCCTACTCGGCTAAAGACTTTTCTTTTCGATCACACTTTCGGTCGCCTTCTTTCCCCTACCTCTAGCTCAGCCCTGGGATCCTTTATTGGGAAGTGCTCTGAGATGCCGTTCGACGTGGAGGGCGCTATATTAAATCCAAGTTGTTATTGTTGTTGTTGTTCTTGTTGTCATTTTGTTGTTCTTACCAATGATATTTCATTTGGTCAGTGAGTTTCTACTTAATATTTAATGCAGACAGTGAGTATGCTAAAGATACCTGATGTATCCAATAACTTAATAATAATGTTTGAAGTTGGTGTAGAGCTTTTTAAATTTTCTTGACGTCTCAAAGCTCTTCACAGAATATACTGTAAAGTGAATTGACTGTATATTTGTGAGCGAAACGCAGCAGCTAATTATGCACAGCAGCGTCCCACAAACAGTCTTGGGTTGAAGTGACCAAATTATTATAGTTTTGTTTGAGGGATTATTGTTAGGTGCGTGAAGTAATGAAACTTGCCCCAGGTTTCATTATGCCTGGAATTGAACCAAGATCTCTCGCATGTAAGGCGAGTGCTCTAACTGAGCTACAGGACTCCCCATGTTAATGAACATGTCAAAACACTATCCGAGTTTCCTGTATTGTATTGGTATCGTAGTGCCGTTCAACTAGAGGACCTAGGTTTGATTCCTGGGTTGGGCAAAACCATAGGCAAGTTTCCTTGCTCCACACTTAGCAGTAAGTAGACCCCGATTGTTAGACGATTGTCGGATCGCTTTTCCGCTTCAGCCGTGTTTGTTGGCATTTTCGCAGCCTCTGTTGGTGGCACACTGATCAAGTTGACTAAAGAAACAGTCACTGCACTTTGCCCTTCCCCGTGAAACACTAAGACACCCTCCCGACATGGAAGGTGTTTATCAATCTAAACATGGCTCTCCTCTCTGAGTCAGAAGGTTGTGGGTTCACTCCCCACATCACTCCAATGCAGCGCTGAGGGGTGTGATAAATTGTTGGATGTACCATCCTTTGAATAAAACATTGAACGTCTAATAATAATCGTCCAAAAAAACACAATAAAATTGGTCATTTCAATCCACGACTGTTTGTGAGACATTGCTGTGCACCATCGGCTGCCGCATTTCGCCCAAAAACACAGGCAATTCACTTTACAGTATATTCTGTGAAGCGCTTTGAGGCTTTGATAAGATGTGAAAGGCGCTATATCAAATGTAAGGATTATTATTATTTTATAAACCAAGGTCCCATTTGCCTGTTGGGGTGGATGTTAAAGATCCTGTGGCACTAGTTGAGAAGAGAAGCAAAAGAAACTGTGGATAAGAATTATTATTATAAGAGAATCAACAAACATTACAGTTCAAACACTCACAGCACCATTACTCCAATATACCGTACAGGCAGACACCACCTGGTGTCAGGAGGCAGCATTACATCTACATCATTAGGCAGGAACTTCATTTCTCATGTCTCAACAACTACTGTCAAGTGTAGTGACTGTTTTTTCTGTAGAAAAACGCAGACCTGCAGATAACCAGGAGGTGAATGACCAATGAACATGATCGTTGAGGCACTATTGGAAAAGAGAAGGGAGTTTCTCCTGGTGTCCATCAATCAGAATTTAGTTATTATTCATGGCTGGTGGGGAACTTTGCTGCATATAAATTGTGTTTGAATCCAGGCAGGTCAGGGAGAAACCTCAGGCAAGTTTCCTTACTCCACACGCCTGATAATAATCCATCAAGAAAAAAAATAATAAATTGGTAATTTCAACATATATGCACACAAACTCCATGCAGACACACACACATTACATTTGTATAGCGCCTCTCACGTCAGGAGGACGTCCCAAGGCACTGAACAGTTACCGCTTCAGACCTGAGCTGAGGAGGACTGGGGTGGGGGAGGGAGTTGCCGATGTTATATTCTTAAACGCACATATTCTTATCCACACTTCCATAAACATTCACACATTCTGATCCTCACTTACTCTGATCATTCCCACTTATCTGAGCGAATCTAGAAACCGGATTTTTACATTTCATTTCACTCCCTTCCAACTTCCCATCATATTCCCAATGCGGACTGTTTAATTCCTGAACCCCAAGACAGTCAGTGCCCTTCGGGAGGGAAGGATAGGGCAAAATAACCCAGGGTCTTTGATTTCCACATTCAGATGGTGCTCTGAGTAAATTTAGCGTTTGGCAGTCTTCACTTATGGATGGTTTGGGGAGGGGAGGAACGTTTAATAAAGAACACGACTCTAGAATAAAATGTTCTTCAAGTCACTTTTAATGATTGTCCCAAAAGGTTATACAATGAATACTTAATTTGTCTCTCCGTTAAGTTACGGGGGAGGAGGGGAAGGGTGGGGGCGGGGGGTGGAGGGGAGAGGAAAGAGGCATTTATTAGTGATAAAAATATCTGTAGATCATTCCCGATTTTCCTGAGACACTTTCAATAAACAATTCGTTTCACAGACGAAAGTCCGAGACTTCCTGGAATGCGATGGGTTCCTTTGGAGTTCAGGATGTATCTCCCTTCCTCTGCGCTAATTAATACATGGCTTTTTTTTTACTGTAATAGTAATAATCACAAGGTGCGTTCAGATATATATATAACGGAATGGAACCAGCGGATCCAGGCAAACACAATCAACTGTGCCGTGGAGCCGTTCAACAATATTTTGGGTAAAACTATTAAGTAGTTTACAAAGTGGTTGCCATGAATTCACCGTCTGTTAATAGAACGGGTTCTGTACATAAAAGAGCTGCTTCTGGTGGGCAGTGGGAGGGGAAGTTATTAACAGATCTTTATATAAAGGGGTGACTTCAAAGCTCGGTACCCCCAACATCTCCCCCGGGGACAGGCTCCTCACAGGCTCTAGACTGGCCCCAGACATGGAGCTCTGGAATGGCACCGACACGGAGCTCTAGACTAGTCCAGACACTGAGCTCTGGAGTGGGCCAGTCACAGAGCTCTGGAATGGCCCAGACATGGAGCTCTGGGGAAGATGGGGATAGATGCCGCTCTGCCTAAGGAAGTGTGGGGTGGAGGGGGCTGGGGGGGGGGGTGCGAGGTTGCTAGATAAATGCAAGTGATTGTTGTCCTGGTTGTTCTGGATGAGAACTTCCTCCACCTCGCCTTCCACAGGCACCTCGCAGAGCAACTGGAATAAACAGGGATAGAGCCGGGTCCAGGGTTTCTGAAACACTTCAAAAAATATAACGGAATGGAACCAGCGGATCCAGGCAAACACACTCAACTGTGCCGTGGAGCCATTTACATTCAGCTCCTAACCTGCCGCGAGGATAAAGGCAACACACTGGCTTGTGGAAATCTTCTAGTTATATATATATATAATATAATATAGCTTCTCTCTCTCTCTCTCTATTCTCTCTCTCTCAGTTTCAGAAATACTTCTGCATTTTTTTTAATTGGGGGGGGGGGGGGGGGGGGATATACCAATGCCAATATTATTATGTAATATATCTATTTATAAAGCTCAACCACAAAAATAGGAGGCACTATAAATTCCCGACAGACATTATCAGACCCTTGTTGCGGAAAAAAACACACACAGCTTCACAAAGCAGACAGGCCACAAACACGCTAGCTTTGTGCCAGGCAGCTTGCTTGCAAGGTACAATTAACATGCCCGCACACTCTGCCTTTGTCTGTATACCCACCACCCACTGCCCGCCCGCCCTTGGCTTCAATGGTAGCGAGGTGACGGGTGGGAAGGGGAGGGGTGGAGTGGGGGGTATATTGTCTCTTCAGGTGGGCGTGAGTAGGGGTAAGGGAGGGGCGGAATGTATCTCTCTATCGACCGGCCAAACTTCAATCACCAGGAGTCTAGCACATGGTGAAGCCAGTGACACATTACCTCCTCGCAGAGCGGGTGGTTTGAAGGAGGTAATGTATCAATGGCTTCACCAGTCTGCCAGGCTCCCCTTCATTAGGATGGCAGCACCCGCCCGCCCTGATTCCTTCGACACATTTTGTGTTCTAAGGGTAAGAGAAAGTCCATTTGTGTTTTTGTTTGGGTGGGGGGCGGGGGGGGCTGGGGGACGTGATTGTTGAGGTTTGTTGCTGGTTTTGTTAGTGGACGAACGGCCAGTCGATCCAATCCAGCCCAGGACATCATCTGCTGCTGGTCTCCTGCCTCGAGCCGTCTCCCCAGTGAGGCGGGCGGTGTATAAATGCAGGTTGTTGCTATTGCTGTTGTTGAGTTTGGTTCTGGCTCCAGCCACTAGGCAGTGCTCGCATTTTCAGTAGGGTTGGGGTGGGGGGAGGTGGGTATACTGGGCTGTGGCCGTGCTTCCAACATCAGTCGCTGATCTTTTCAGGGCCCCCACCCCACACTCCTTTGTAAGGACTGAACTCCAGCTACAACATCATACGAGAGTTTGGGAGTGATTAAGAGCCTCGGTAGTCCTCCTCTGACCACAACCGCTGCCTGTCCACCCATCTGTCCCCCTCTAGCTCCACCTCTCCTCCCTCCCACCCTCCCGCCCTACCCCCTCCCTCCCTCCCCACTCCCGCTGCACCCCAGCGTTCCCAAGGCATTCCTGATCCACAAAATAATACGGAGCATCATGCTTAGCATCTGATCTTCCACATCGAGAGCAGAGACACGTCCCGGGAATGGGGACACATCGCGGGAGCGGAGAGACGTCCAAGGAACGCAGAGATATCCCGGGAATAAGGAAGCGTCCTGGGAACGGGCTGATCTCCTGGGCGCCAACACCTGCCCCTGGTTCGGGCACCGCACCCATCGCGAGGGCAACAAATGAACAAAAAATTTCAAGCTCCATAAAAAGACAAAAGTGCCGTTGAGCGTTGCCCGGCTCACGGCGCGGGACGGGCCATGGTCTAGCTCCGCGTCGTGCTCTCGGCCGGGCCCCAGGGCCGCTCGGGCTCCTGTGGGCAGTCGGTCGCCCGCCGGGCCAGGGGGTTGGTGGTCTTCAGCAGCTCGGTGGCAGAAACGCGGCTGGTGGCCCCGGACTTGCCCCCTTTCCTCTGCAGTAAGGCCTTAAAGTTCTCAATGCTGGTGCTGGCCTTGATGACCACAGGGGTGGCAGGCTGTTTGCCCGCAGTGACGGAGTGGGGGGGTTTGGCGGGAGATGGAGCTGCGTCTCGGATACGGAAAGCCTCTCCAGGCTCTTTCCAGCCCAGCACCTTCCTCTTGGACCTACAGGGAAAACAGGGGCATTCACAGAGGCTTCCTCTCCAACACTTCCTGCTGAGCTCAACACACTCTACATATCCTCCCAAGCCCCATGCCTGGCCTCAGTCAGGCCCACCTCACACAGGCAATGCTGGACAGGCCACAGTAGGCCTCTGCAGTTTGGAGACCCCAAACCCACCCAGCATCCAGCTCCTAACTTCCCAAATCCTCAATCGTTTGATTTAACCTTAGGAGTCAGACAGGTCGGGGATACTAATTCATAAATTGACTTAAATTATCTTTGTGCCCTCAACTCCCATCTCTCTCTCTGCTCTCTTCCCCTGTTTCCAAACACTCCCCTCTCTCTATGTGTCTCTCTAGCCCATTCTCTCCCCCCCCATCATCATAGATAGCCTCAGTGTCTCTCTCTGCACACCCACCTCCATCGTGCACACCCTCTATCTCTCCCCACCCCACAGTGCCTGGCCTGTTAATGATGGTGAAGAGATCCCCAGTAGAGCACTTGGTATTTCTCTGTCTCTCTCTCTCTGTTCCCCGCAGGTGAGTATGCAGTTGCTTTTTCTCCCCACTGCTCTGTCTCCCCGCAAAGCGCTCTGAGACGCCTTCCGGTGTGAAGGGCGCTATATAAATCAAAGTTGTTGTTGTTGTTGTCTCCCCCCGCCCTCCCCACGGTCACTGTCTTGCCTGTGAATGACGGTGAAGAGATCCTCGGTGGAGCGGGGGACGCCTGGGGAAACAAAGACGTCCTCGTCCTCCTCGGTGATGCTGTGGAGACTCCCTGGACCACTCTGCCCAGCTCCGCGGGTCACCAAAGCATCTGAAATAAATACGTTATTCTCATGTTGTGTGTATTTGTTGGGTGGGGAAGGGGGGGTGAGGGGGGGGGGGGGGTGGGTGAGGGGTGGGGGGTGAGAGAAGAATGAGGGCTGAGCCTAACAGAGGATTAAAAGAGTTGGATTTCACAAACAAATACACGAGCACCATTTTCCATTTACCCAGATTATAATTCAGCTTTGTTTATAGACAGGAAATATAATGCAAAATTACATTTGTATGGTGCCTTTCACATCAGGAGGATGTCCCAAGGCGCTGGGGAGATAGGAATCTGAGGAGGCATCGTTAGGGAGGGAGGGTAAGAGGGGCAGTAAATCTGATAGATGTAAGCGAGTCACAGGAACATTATAGGAGATGATTCTACACGGAAAGTTAAATTCCTCCCTCCACAGGCTGCAGATCATCCAGACCTCAGCGGCACATGTCCTGTACCAAACTCCGTGACCCCATTCTTGCACAACTCCATTGGCTCCCCATCACTCAGAGGATTCAATTCAAGATCCTGGTCCTCACCTTCAAAACTCTTCATGGCCTTGCCCCACTACCTTTGCGATCTCCTAACTCCCTATTAGCTTACCCACCCCCTCCACTCAGCAGGCTCTGGCCTGCTCCTTGTCCCCCAACCCACTCACCCCACTATCAGCTGGAATTCCACCCCGCAGTCCCTATACCTTGCCCCCTTCCCGAGCCTCCTTCAAGAATCTCCACTTCAACGGTCCCATCAGTCACCCCAAATCCTCTCCTTTCCCTGGAGGGGCAAGTGGGAATGGAGGAGGGAAAATGACCAAAGGCACTGTTGAAAAGGAAGGTCCTCAGACAGGTCTTGAAGGAGTCAAGGGAGGCGGTGATATGGAGGAGCTCCAGGATGAAGTTCCAGAAAGTGAGGACAGAAAGGCCCAAGGCCTGCCTTCCGATGGGGAGCAGGCAGGGATGGGAGCATGGAGCAGGCCAATGTCTGCAGAGCAACAAAATATAATCCCTACATTTCAAATGAAACTCCTGTGAAGCACTTTGATACATTCACGTGACGTGAATTATACTGAATGCTAGGATTATTATCATTGTTATTGTTTCTACATACCTGGAAGGATCTGTGCACGGTCTGTGTTCAGCTCCATATTTAGGCAGATGCCAAATCCATCGTTCAAGTTTTGGTTCCTGTATTCTTCCTGGTGTGTGGGGCTGCCAATTTGGTGTGTTGGGCTACCAATTTGACGTGTGGGGCTGGCAGGCTGGCGTGTGGGTCTGGCAGGCTGGCGTGTGAAGCTCCAAGGCTTATGTGTAGGGCTCTCAGGCTGATGAGCAGGGCTGCCAATTTGGTGTTTGGGGCTGGGGGCCTGGTATGTGATGTTGTCAGCCTGATGTATTGGGCTGGTAGGCTGGTGTTTGGGGCTAGAGGCCTTCTGTGTGACGTTGCTGGCCTGGTGTTTGGTTATGGTGGTCTGGTGTATGGCGTTGCTAATCTGGTATGTGGGGCTGGGGGGCTGGTGTGTGGGGCCGGGGGGTTGGCATGCGGGGCTGGGGGGCTGGCATGCGGGGCTGGGGGGCTGGCATGCGGGGCTGGGGGGCTGGCATGCGGGGCTGGGGGGCTGGCATGCGGGGCTGGGGGGCTGGCGAGTGGGGCTGTCGGGCTGGCATGCGGGGCTGGGGGGCTGGCGAGTGGGGCTGGGGGGCTGGCATGCGGGGGTGGGGGGCTGGCATGCGGGGCTGGGGGGCTGGCATGCGGGGCTGGGGGGCTGGCGAGTGGGGCTGGGGGGCTGGCAAGTGGGGCTGGGGGGCTGGCATGCGGGGGTGGGGGGCTGGCATGCGGGGCTGGGGGGCTGGCGAGTGGGGCTGGGGGGCTGGCATGCGGCGCTGGGGGGCTGGCAAGTGGGGCTGGGGGGCTGGCATGCGGGGCTGGGGGGCTGGCGAGTGGGGCTGGGGGGCTGGCGAGCGGGGCTGGGGGGCTGGCGAGTGGGGCTGGGGGCTCCATTGGTGTCTGGCTGGCATGTTGGTGCCTGTGACTCGCTGGCAGTGTTGGTGGCTGTGATGCCAGGTTGTGGGGGAGGGGCGATGGGGCTCGGCAGTGGGTTGCGCTCGGAGCGCTCTGTCACCACTAGGATGTGCTGGCGGTTGGTGGGGAGGATCAGCACGGTGGGCTTCCTGGGGACAGGCGGTGGAGTCTTGCTCTTCTTCCTTTCCCTCAACCTCTCCCCCAGCTGGGCTGAGCCACCGGTCACCTCACCTCGCCCTCGGCTCACCTCAGCTGGCAGCTCAGGAGCGGTTGTGGAGAGCTTAGCCTGGCTCAGCCCAGTGCGCTCGCTTACACGGAACCCGGGGGAGACGGGTTCCGTGTAAGCCTCTCCTGGCTCTTTCCAGCCCAGCACCTTCCTCTTGGACCTACAGGGAAAACAGGGGCATTCACAGAGGCTTCCTCTCCAACACTTCCTGCTGAGCTCAACACACTCTACATATCCTCCCAAGCCCCATGCCTGACCTCAGTCAGGCCCACCTCACACAGGCAATGCTGGACAGGCTACAGTAGGCCTCTGCAGTTTGGAGACCCCAAACCCACCCAGCATCCAGCTCCTAACTTCCCAAATCCTCAATCGTTTGATTTAACCTTAGGAGTCAGACAGGTCGGGGATACTAATTCATAAATTGACTTAAATTATCTTTGTGCCCTCAACTCCCATCTCTCTCTCTGCTCTCTTCCCCTGTTTCCAAACACTCCCCTCTCTCTATGTGTCTCTCTAGCCCATTCTCTCCCCCCCCCATCATCATAGATAGCCTCAGTGTCTCTCTCTGCACACCCACCTCCATCGTGCACACCCTCTATCTCTCCCCACCCCACAGTGCCTGGCCTGTTAATGATGGTGAAGAGATCCCCAGAAGAGCACTTGGTGTTTCTCTCTCTCTCTCTCTCTCTCTCTCTGTTCCCCGCAGGTGAGTATGCAGTTGCTTTTTCTCCCCACTGCTCTGTCTCCCCGCAAAGCGCTCTGAGACGCCTTCCGGTGTGAAGGGCGCTATATAAATCAAAGTTGTTGTTGTTGTTGTCTCCCCCCGCCCTCCCCACGGTCACTGTCTTGCCTGTGAATGACGGTGAAGAGATCCTCGGTGGAGCGGGGGACGCCTGGGGAAACAAAGACGTCCTCGTCCTCCTCGGTGATGCTCTGGAGACTCCCTGGACCACTCTGCCCAGCTCCGCGGGTCACCAAAGCATCTGAAATAAATAAGTTATTCTCATGTTGTGTGTATTTGTTGGGTGGGGAAGGGGGGGTGAGAGGGAGGGGGGGGGGGGTGAGGGGTGGGGGGGTGAGAGAAGAATGAGGGCTGAGCCTAACAGAGGATTAAAAGAGTTGGATTTCACAAACAAATACATGAGCACCATTTTCCATTTACCCAGATTATAATTCAGCTTTGTTTATAGACAGGAAATATAATGCAAAATTACATTTGTATGGTGCCTTTCACATCAGGAGGATGTCCCAAGGCGCTGGGGAGATAGGAATCTGAGGAGGCATCGTTAGGGAGGGAGGGTAAGAGGGGCAGTAAATCTGATAGATGTAAGCGAGTCACAGGAACATTATAGGAGATGATTCTACACGGAAAGTTAAATTCCTCCCTCCACAGGCTGCAGATCATCCAGACCTCAGCGGCACATGTCCTGTACCAAACTCCGTGACCCCATTCTTGCACAACTCCATTGGCTCCCCATCACTCAGAGGATTCAATTCAAGATCCTGGTCCTCACCTTCAAAACTCTTCATGGCCTTGCCCCACTACCTTTGCGATCTCCTAACTCCCTATTAGCTTACCCACCCCCTCCACTCAGCAGGCTCTGGCCTGCTCCTTGTCCCCCAACCCACTCACCCCACTATCAGCTGGAATTCCACCCCGCAGTCCCTACACCTTGCCCCCTTCCCGAGCCTCCTTCAAGAATCTCCACTTCAACGGTCCCATCAGTCACCCCAAATCCTCTCCTTTCCCTGGAGGGGCAAGTGGGAATGGAGGAGGGAAAATGACCAAAGGCACTGTTGAAAAGGAAGGTCCTCAGACAGGTCTTGAAGGAGTCCATGGAGGCGGTGATATGGAGGAGCTCCAGGATGAAGTTCCAGAAAGTGAGGACAGAAAGGCCCAAGGCCTGCCTTCCGATGGGGAGCAGGCAGGGATGGGAGCATGGAGCAGGCCAATGTCTGCAGAGCAACAAAATATAATCCCTACATTTCAAATGAAACTCCTGTGAAGCACTTTGATACATTCACGTGACGTGAATTATACTGAATGCTAGGATTATTATCATTGTTATTGTTTCTACATACCTGGAAGGATCTGTGCACGGTCTGTGTTCAGCTCCATATTTAGGCAGATGCCAAATCCATCGTTCAAGTTTTGGTTCCTGTATTCTTCCTGGTGTGTGGGGCTGCCAATTTGGTGTGTTGGGCTACCAATTTGACGTGTGGGGCTGGCAGGCTGGCGTGTGGGTCTGGCAGGCTGGCGTGTGAAGCTCCAAGGCTTATGTGTAGGGCTCTCAGGCTGATGAGCAGGGCTGCCAATTTGGTGTTTGGGGCTGGGGGCCTGGTATGTGATGTTGTCAGCCTGATGTATTGGGCTGGTAGGCTGGTGTTTGGGGCTAGAGGCCTTCTGTGTGACGTTGCTGGCCTGGTGTTTGGTTATGGTGGTCTGGTGTATGGCGTTGCTAATCTGGTATGTGGGGCTGGGGGGCTGGCGTGCGGGGCTGAGGGGCTGGCGAGCGGGGCTGGGGGGCTGGCGAGTGGGGCTGGGGGGCTGGCATGCGGGGCTGGGGGGCTGGCGAGTGGGGCTGGGGGCTCCATTGGTGTCTGGCTGGCATGTTGGTGCCTGTGACTCGCTGGCATTGTTGGTGGCTGTGATGCCAGGTTGTGGGGGAGGGGCGATGGGGCTCGGCAGTGGGTTGCGCTCGGAGCGCTCTGTCACCACTAGGATGTGCTGGCGGTTGGTGGGGAGGATCAGCACGGTGGGCTTCCTGGGGACAGGCGGTGGAGTCTTGCTCTTCTTCCTTTCCCTCAACCTCTCCCCCAGCTGGGCTGAGCCACCGGTCACCTCACCTCGCCCTCGGCTCACCTCAGCTGGCAGCTCAGGAGCGGTTGTGGAGAGCTTAGCCTGGCTCAGCCTAGTGCGCTCGCTTACACGGAACCCAGGGGAGACGGCAGGGGGGGGCCGAGAGCATAGGGGGCTGTCCACCCCCTCTTCCATCCTTGTCTTCCTGAAGATCCAGGTGGGGGAAGGAGCTGGGCAGGTCCCGGGTGGTGACATCAGCGATGAGGTCAGATCATTTGGCGAGACCTTCAGCACGATACTGGATGGCCTTTTAGACATGGGGGGCTTCCGTGCCACCGGGGGTCCCACCTTCCTGTGTCCAGGTGCAGTGGGGGCCGGGACGGGGGCGGGGGGCTCGGGGAAGGCCTCACTGTTGTCCTCATTCTCTGAGCGGCTGACAGAGCGCAGGCGGACGGACTCCAGCAGGTTTTGGGTGATAATAGGCAGAGCAGGCTGGCTCGGGGCCGGTTTGCCACCATTACAGGTTGTCGTCTCCGAGTGCTGTCTGCCAGCCTTGGCCTTGGCTTTGGTCGGTGGCTTTAGGGCCGAGAGGTCCACTATCGGCACCGTGACCGGCAGCTCAAACACCTGTTTGGACCGAGGGCTCTTCTCACTGGGCGAGGGTGGCTGGAGCGAGGACTTCCTCTCCGGGACTTTGGGCTTTGTCTTGTCGGTCTGGTGGGGAGCCGGCCCCCCATGGAAGACGGACATGGGGAATCCAGCGGTGGGGGTCTCTGACTGACTGGAATAACCACTGGATGGGGACGTGAGGCCAGGCAACCTGCCGGGGGAGGAGAGCTTGCATTCAATCTCGACAGAGAGCTGGGAGGGGGTGGTGGCCCTGGTCAGAGATGGAGAGCTTAGAGACTCACAGCTGCCACGAGGCTTCAGGCACTCGATGACAGTGGTGCCGGTGGCTGTGCTGGAGTTGGACAGAGACCTGTGCGGGTCAATGGATTTCCAGTCGTTGAGGGACCAGTGGTCGGAGAAGTCCCCGTCTCTGGGGGAGGGGGTGGGGCCGCTGGGCCGGGGGGCCGAGATGAAGACTTTCGATTCATTGCTGTCCATGGACTCGCTCTGGGCCCCTCGCTTCTCGTTGGCCAGGAGCAGCCGCTCGTCCCCGCGGGTGGCTTGGGGTTCGAAGATGTGGAACTTCAGCCCGGTGCCCCTCGGCTTCAGGGAGACCCCGCGGACCGGTGGGGGCGGCTTCCGCTTGGGTTTCTTCAGGGAGATGCTGCGCGATCGTGGCCGGGCGTGCGTGGCCTCCTGCGGCTCGGGCCCCTGGCTGCCCTCGGAGCTGCCGCTGGGGTAACGCATCACGAGGCTCTCGCTGTTCCTTGTGTGCTGCCCGCACGGCCCCGGGAACCCATCCCCCGAGCAGCTGGAGCCCGAGTCGGTCGGGGTGGACAGTGACCTCTCGTGGAAGGAGCGGGCGGCTGTGGCCGGCGGCTTCTCCTCCCCTCGCTCGTCGATGCGAACGAGAATCCGCTCGTGGTTAGTTGGTATGTTCTCGCTGTTGTGAGCTCGGGTTGGGAAGAGAGGAGTCACCGCCTGCCTCTCAATGGGTAAGAAGGTGGACATGGCGGGGCGAGGCTCCGGAGAGGAGAGGCTCACACACTGCAGAGGGCCGGATGAGGAACGGATGTCCAGGCAACAGGACGGGCCGGGCTTGGCGGGCAGGGAGGGGCAGCTCAGGTGCGAGGGGATGGGCTGAGCCCGGCCGGAGCCAAGGGCACTTGGAGGGCAAACTCCCCCGAAGCCTGTCCAGGGTGGGGAGAAGCCAGCCCCTCTGCTGGTGTCCCAGGAATTGCTGAGGGAGGGGAAGGTGTGGACGCTGTGGGACGTTTTCATGGTCTGCGTGTGGTTTGCTGGGAGGGGGGTGTTCTCTGAGCGGGTGACAGGTTGGGTTGGGGGAGCTGCCCCAGGTCACTGAGGACCTTCCTGCGGCCAGAGGAGCTGGCCGAGTCACGCCTGCCGTTCAATCTGGGCTCGTCGTCAAATGTAAACAGGCGCTGGGCTGGCTCGGAGTTCCCCAGCAACAGGGCCCTCAGCACACACCTGGAACACACGGCAGATAAACTGATTTAATACCAAAGACCGTTACCCAGGGCCGTACGCAGGATGTTTAATGGGGGGGGGGTGCGAATTGCTAGTGATGGGACCAACAGTGGCCGGCGGCTTGGGGGCTGCCCCCGAGGCCCCCTCGAGGCTCCGATGTTTTACACCGTTTGAGGTCATATTTAATCGGTTCAGAAGATCCGATATGAACGGTAAATGTTTCATGCCCTTGGTGTTTAAGAGCATCATTATTTATTCAGTGTTTATATTTTCCCCGGTAGTCCGTGTCTAAATTTTTTGGGAAGGTCGAATGTGTTCGCCGATAAAAGCCAACACGATTGTTGACTCGATGATGTAAGGAATGTGAACGATAAAGTAAATTACATTCCAAATAAAACAGTACAATGACGAATGCTTGATAAATGTATGCATATAACAGAAAATGATCATAAACTACAGATTGACGGTAATTAATAAGTTGTTCTGCATTGTTATCCTAAGACTCAATTTCTTTCGGACTGTAATGAACAATAATGTAATAATCACTGCGGATTATATCATGGCCGATGATTGTGATGATATGGTTCTGTATTCTAGGTGAGGTATATTTAGAATTCCTATTTGCGAGCCCAATACTATCAAGGTGATGTCGAAGAACCTCGTCATGCTTCGCAATCATCTGTAGGGCTGCCAGAAAGTTTCCCTGATTACCTTTGTAATGTGTGCCGTCACTCGTAACGGTGTTACTTTCCACGACTCTTTCATTATCTCCTGTAAGTGCAATGCACTGACGTCCACAGAATAATACAGCTTCGGCAACTGTGCTTATGATATGTCGATTTCTTTCAATGTTTTTCTTCTTTTCATCGATCAAACGAATGTCTATCTTATGTTGTGGGTTCGCAACAGAGTCGCGCATTGATGCCGATCTAATCATTGAATTTACGTGATAACCATTTCGTTCATGTTCCTTCGCCTTCTCGTTTAGTTTGTAAAACATGGTAAAGGGTGTATTAACAAATGCCCCCATCCGTTTCCTCTCACTTGTTTGAACCATCAGTGCACAGTGAATGCAAAAGGCAGCATCTAATGAAGGACTGTAGACCATCCATTTATAATCTCGCAAGTATCTCATCTTGAACTGGCGCTGACAATGGTGAAGGAACCGTGACGGGAAAATGTAATCTTCAAATGGGATGAAGTGGCTTGTCAAGAGATGGTATTTATATGCAACATCAAGTTTTTCAATTGCATTGGTCAACTCCTCAGGGCTCAGAGTAGCATTTATGATGTTTCCGATATCATTAACGAAATGAGTAGACCAATGTTGTATAATTATAAGGGGCTCGGCAACTTCAGCAGAATGCTGGACACTTACGCAAACCTTGACCAGGAGATTAGGTGACTCATGAGGTATATACCAGGCGTCTAAGAGACGCCCTGAACGTTTACTGGCGACAGCATCTGACAAATAGTGAGCTATATGGTACACTACTACACTGGTATCACAGACATTACTGCAGAGGCGTCTTAGGTTTAGCGGACATAGCTGGAGAAGCCGGGAGGAAACTGTCCATAGTGCTACTATCCTATGGGAACCATTGCACGGTCACAGAACACGAGGTAGACCGACCCTAACCTACATCGATACTCTGGAGCGCGATTGGGGTATTGGCAGGCGGGAGTTGTCAGGCTGCATGGAGAGAAGGGATCAGTGGAGAAGTGTGGTTGTCAATGCCCGAGTTCGCTCGATCAGATGATGGTGAAACTATTTTTATGCCAAATTCGTGCGACATTGATGTTTTTTCACTCTGGGTACAAAACTGAATGTGAAATAAAGTAGCACTGTTTATCTTTGCGGTCATATGTTTTTTGCATGCCAGTGGACGTCTCTAAAAGCAATTTTTAATTACAGGAATACATTTTTAATAATATAAATCAAATGTGATAATCAAGACAAAACAAGAAACACGCCTATCAAAACTTAAGTCATTTTTACTTACATTTATCAGATTAAAATACGATTTCAGCTTCCACAAAGTGGTGCTACCTTTTTATGTAGTGACTGTATACGGGATGATTTCCGATTGACACACCACGTGGAATAGGCGCTAAAGCATAAGCCTACGTCCATGAGTATTTCTTTTAAAGATAGGCATTCCCGTCCAGACACATATAACTTTTTTGTTGAGTTCTCAAGAGCTTTAATTTCTCAGAAGCTTGTACATATGTTGTCATTGTTTGTTCGCATTACAGTCACACCTCTCAAAACTTGAGCAATGTTTACTTACGGTGATCAGATTAAAAGATGATTTTAACTCCAGTAGTGGTGCTGCCCCTTGTGGCTGTAAAGGGATGATTTCCAACGAGGATTTGAGTCTTGGCGCCTATGTTTATCCAATCACGAGTCACAGACTCGCCGCGTCATGGACTGGTCTATCGACGCGGTATGTTTTGGGGAGACGCCGATTCTGGTGTGCGACTCGATAATTTTATATTAATACTAAATCATTCAAAGATGTGTATTTATAATTTATACATAGTTTTGAAGAACTGATTGTTACACAAATGTTCAATAAATTTACTTGGTATTTAAATTTGATAAAAAATACAATTCTCTACCCCGGAAAATGTGGACCTTTTATAATTTGGGGGGGTGCGTACGCACCCGTCGCACCCCCCCCCCCCCCCCCCCCCCCCTGCGTACGGGCCTGTATATAATACTAAAATAAACCATTCCATCCATCATATCTGTGCTGAGGCTTGCTCCCTCACTGGAGCTTTCTTCTCTAACCCCATTCCTGCTCTCTCCCTGTCACCCACTCCCCATTCCCTCCATTATTATTTATTCAGGTATTTACCCTTTTAAACTCTGCTATAGACTTGGCTCAGTCTCTGTTTGAGGTGAGGCATTCCACAATCTCAGGAATTTTTCGAACCTCCCTTTTTCCTTCAGCTGATAACACACAATTGGTGCTGTAGTCTCAACTCTTCAATGTTTGGGGAATTTGATTTCTTGGGACTAGAGGAATACATTCAGTTTTACAAAAAGGCTATTTTAAAATACGGTTTGTACTGGATTCCTACGTTGTGTGTATGATAACAATCCTTGCATTTTGTACATATAGCTTTTCAGGTTGTGAAGGCGCTCTACAGAATTTACCCTAAAATGTAGTGATTGAGCGCCCTGAGTCACCGCCCGGCGTGGAGGGCGATATATAAATTGAAGTTGTTGTTGTTGTTGTTGTTGGCTCTGTGTTTGGTGGGTCAGTGTATTTTGTTTGTCGATGACCAGGCTTCACAGTTTGATTTGATCTGTGGTGACCAGGGGGACTGGCTGTTGTACACATGAGTGAGCACTAGGTGTCTCAGCAGTACATGGCTTCACCACACATCACTGTACAGACAATCCAATACAAAACCTGTAACGCGTCCCAAGGTTCTGATTAGGGATTAGGATCCGAGTGGGGGAGGGATTGGGATCGGGAAGGCTGGAGGGTGGTGTGAGAGTTAGGCTGAAGGCATGTTTGAAGAGGAGGGATTCGAGGCGTGTCTTGAAGGAGGGAGTGAGCGAGGCGAAGGGAATGTGCTATGGAGTTCTAGAGGATGGGGGCGGAGAGGCTGAACGCCCAACTAACGATGGATGGCGTAGGCTGGGCAGTGTACATGGAGCAGGCTGGAGCTCGCTGAACAGAGAGGTTAAGGTTGGAGAGGTAGGAGGCGGCAACGTTATGAACGGCCTTAAAGGTGAGGACAAGGAGCCTGATGAGCGAAAGGACACGAGCTGCAGAGTTCTGGATGATCTGCAGCTTATGGAGGGAAGAGTGGAAGAGTTGGGGAGGCCAATAAGGAGGGAGGTGGCAGAGTTGAGCCTGGTTTAATGAAGGCACATATTAGGGTTTCAGCAGGGGGGTGAGGCAGTGGCAGAGTCTGGCAATGTTGCAGAGGCGGTGGCTGGTCATGGCATGGATGTGGGAGAGAGGGTCGAACAAGACACCCAGGTTCCTGACTGACTTAGTGAGGTGGAGTGTGCATCCGTGGATGCTGATGCTGCCAGTGCTTGAGATGCAGAGGCACTGGTGCAAGCCAATTAGGAGGGCCTCGGTCTTGCTGACGTTCAACTGTAGAAAGTTGTCTCTCGTCCAGAACTTGATGTCTGACAGGCAGTCTGTCAGGACAGCAGTTTTCTGGGAGTCGAGGGTAGAGGCAGAGAGTTAGATTTGTTCATCCTCTGTGTACATGTAGAGACATGTGGAAGTGCTTCACAGAATATATTGTAGAGTGACTGCATAATTTGTGGGAAGTTGACAAGTCTGTGGATGATGTTACTAAGAGGGAGCATGTACACGTTGAAAAGGAGGGGATCGAGGACAGAGCCCTGAGGAACACCGCACGAGATGGTGAGGCGGATGGAGGAGAAGCCATTTGTGGAGACAAAGTGGACACTTTGATAGGTCCTGAAGCACACTAAACCTTAAAGGTTGAGGTGATACAGGAGATGGTGGATAGAGTGGTCCACAGTGTTGAAAGCAGCAGAGAGAGGTCGAGGAGGAGATGCAGGGAGCCCTGACCAGGGATGTTTCAGTGCTATGGGCAGCACAGAAACCCGAATGGAAGGGTTCGTGAAGGGAGTGGCAGGAGAGGAAGGAGTGAAGCTGGAAAGCAGTGACTGAGTAACACCAAACAATTCCCATCTTGATAGGCTGGAGCATTTTATAATATGAAGCACTATTAAAAAGATAGAGCAAGAAATCATAACATGTATTGCAGGCAACTTTGGATGAATACATCAATCAAATGTTCTTGGCAGCACTCGATATATACACATAATAGATACACAAATTGGCACTGGCTATCATGCCTGGAATACGGGCAGTGAGTGTCTCTCTTCCCTGAGAGTACGTGTGCTTTCAGTATGTGTGTTCCTCCGAAGTCTGAGTCTAAGAGACTATCTATCTCTCTGAGTGTGTGTGTGTCCCTCATTTGTGAAGAATGTGAGTCTCTTTCTCTATCTAAGAGTATGTAAGTGTGTTTCTCTCTCTCAGTGAGTGTCTGTGTGTGTGTCACTCTCAGTGTTACTTTACTGGGTTTAGATCGCTCCAGCTCAGTGCAGGGGAAAATCACATGGTTGGTAATACTGCTCACTGTACGACAAGTGACCTGATTGCTCCCATTTTAAAATATCTTCTCCTATCCTCTCCCGCTCAATGTCCTTCTGCCATCAAAAATCCATCCATTCCCTTGTTAAAGTACCAACACTATACACCTGCCCGAGCAAACATCTAAACATTAAACACCGCCCGTGCAAAGCTGAAGATTTTCATTTTTGTGCGTGCGGTCACCACCCTCTCTCCCTGGCTCAGCATCAAACTCCACTATTGTTGAGTGCTCCAGACACTGCTGGAATCCAGTTGGTCTATTCAGCCTTCACTTATATAGTGCCCTTTAGGTCAAACACTGTTTCAATGCCTTTAAAATAGATAACAATAATAATAATAATCCTTACATTTGATACAGCGCTTTTCACATCTTCTAGACAGTGGTTCTCAACCAGGGCTACATGTTGAGGAGGGGGTACAAAATGACTTCCAGGGGTTACAGGTGGCGGTACATTGATTTATTTATTTCTCTTATTTAGGGTTTTATAGCCTTCCAAATTGTACATTTAATTGTTAATCGAACCCAGGTCTCTCACTTGTAAGGCAAGTGCTCTAACCACTGAACTACAGGACTTCACGAAGATGGGTTGAGTTACTCGAAACACTTGGCTTCTCTCTGCTCTAGCTCTGGTCTGTGAACTGGCTGCTCCCTGCACGTGGGCCCTGGGGGTTTGATGCTCTGGAGGAGGATACTGTGCATCATCATAAAACACGCAATTGGCTGCCGCGTTTCACCCACAAAATACAGTCAATTCACTTTGCAGTATATCCTGTGAAGCTCTTTGAGACGTCTTGAAGACGTGATGAGGCACTATATCAAATGCAAGCATTATTTTTTATCATTGAGCAGACTGGGAGGGGTGGTTTGAGGATGTTGAGAAGACACAGTCAAAGAGATATTAGGTGTGGTTTGATGGCTGGGAGAGGAGGAGTGTAAGGTTGGAGGCAGAGCTTCAGAGGGAAAGGTTCTGAAAGTTTGGCCACAAATCATGGAACAGCCAGAGGAAGGGAGTGAGGGGGTGGGGGGGTCAGCCTATGATGGATACCCTTTTAGTAGGTGGAATAATAGTTCTAGTACCTGAAAGGTTAATTGTGAATCGGCAACAACAACAAAATTAATTTTATAGAGCCTTTCATGTCGGGAGGACATCCTGGGTGAAGTGGGGGAAGGAGGTTGATGGAAAGCACAGTCAAAGAGAAGGGTCTTAACCTCTGACCTCGCTGGGCGGGGGGGGGGGGGGGGGGGGTTAAGGTTAACCTCTGACCTCTCTGCGGGTTAGTTGCCTCCAGTAAGCTGCTGACTGTCCTCCTCCTCCTCAGAGTGCTCTTGGGATTGATGGCAGTGTCTGTGTTGAAGAGCGAGTGGCGTGTGTTGGCATGGCGCTCCAAAGTTTCTCCTGCCACAAAACAAACCAAAGGCATCACAACACTAGTAATCATCATCATCATCCTTAAATTTCATACCACTCACCATCACAGCATCAAAACAGCTCAAAGCACCTGACTGCCTATACTGTATTTCTAAAGAAATAGAAATATTTCTGTCCAAGAGCACTGTAGATCCCTGTAGCTCAGTGGTTAGAACACCCGCCTCGTAAGCCAGAGAGATGGGTTTGATTCCAGGTAGTTCAGGGCGATACTTTGAGCAAGTTTCCTTAGGCCACACGCCTAATAATAATTCCTCAAAAAAAATCAGTTGTTTCAATTCACGGCTGTTTGTGGGACGCTGCTGGGCGCAATTGCCTGCTGCATTTCGCTCACAAATATAAATTCACTTTACAGTATATTCTGTGAAGCACTTTGAGACGTCCAGAAAACATGAAAAGCGCTATATCAAATGTAAGGATGATTATTATTATTATTATTATTATCGTTATTATTATCCCTGTGGGATTACCAAGTGATAAGGTAACCGTGCTCAGGGAAATGTTTGTACGGGGACCCTCAACCTGTAACCAGAGAAATATATTGTATAATCCCTTGTAAAAAAGTACCATGGTAATGGTGGTAGTACCACGGTACTATCACCATAATCATGGTACTTTTTTTACAAGGGATTGTTTGGGTGGGGGAAAAGTCTCTCCCCACAAAGTGGTGGGGGGCGGGGGAGCAACGGACTAGGGCTTTTGTTTGGCCTGTCATCCAGTAAGCGAAGGATGGCAGAGCTGGGATTAGCTGGGACTAAAGGCAGCAGAGGTGTAGAGGAGGCCCTGGGAATGTGGGAGACTGTAGTGTCCGACACCATTATTGACAGGACACTGTGGTTAGGGATGGAGTAACAGACACGTGTCTTTGTGTGACGGGTGTAGGTTTTGTTGTGGGGAAATAAAAGACTGAGCCAACTTTCAGTTGCGCACTTGTCACAGTGGTAAGTGTTTATATTTGAGTGTGTTGTTATGTGTGCGTCATTTCAAAAACAATTATTTATGGAAGTTTAAATGTATGTTTTCATCAATAAATATATATTTGTTTTAAAAAAATCTGAGGGACGTGGTTCTCACACAGTGCAGTATCCCAGAGCCTGGGGAGCAGCGAGAGAGAGAGTGTGTGCTTTATGTGGGAAATCTCCCAGTTCCTGGCCACACCATTATTGTCCACACCATATCTGGAAACCAGATATGCCTCATATTAACACACACGCTCATATATACACACACATTCATATACGCACATCCACTACACTCATACACACGCTTATACATGCACATTCACACATCTATACACACACACACTTTGTACCTGTCACATTGATGGGCACAACATGCGCCTGCACAGAGCGGCCGCCCAGCAGCCACCGTTTCTCCTCTGGGGTTGACAAGGAAACGGCCTGACTCCAGCCGGGCTGTGGGACCGAGGCGGTGGGAGACAGTGGAGAGGCTTCCCGGGCTCTTGTCCCAACACTACTGGTCTCATCCTCAATGAATCGACTTGCGGTTGGCTAAACCCCACCCAAAACATACAATGCCCAAAACAGAACCATCTTTAATTTGTGTTTCTGACAAGGCAAGGGATCAGAGAGGGAGGCAGAACCTCGCACAACATTCCCGAGGAACATGGTGGTGGGGGGGGGGGGGGGGGGGGGGGCGCGGAGTCCTGATGGTGATATTCCCTCCAAATAGATTTGAGAACAACCAATTCATCACGATTGTAATAATTCTCATCAGTGGGTGTGGGTTGAGGTGGGCCGGGCCCAGGGCTGGGGTCTGGTTCAGGGCTGGGGCAGGGTTGGGGCTGTGGGTGCACTGGGGTGGGGACAAGGCTGGTGGTTGGCAGTTGGGGTGGGGCTGGGTGGGCGGGGTTGGGTCTGTGGTGGTAAACTGATTAAAGATAGTTGTCTCTACAGGAAGACCATCTTTGCATCAAAGCTTTCTCTCTGTCATGTTGGGGCTGGTGGGTTTTCACTACAAGAAATGGCTTCAAAACAACAACATCGGGAAGACATCCGGGAATTCAGTGCTGGACAATGAAGGGTTTGCATCGAAGCTGGGGCTGGAATGGCCCAAGTTTAATGATTGTTTGTTTGACAGTGTGAATTGGAGCCCTGGTGTGGGCTGGTTGGGGAGGGGACTGGGCAGCGGGGCTGGGTGGGAGGGGGAGCTGGGCTGGGCAGTGGGGCGGGGTGGGTGGGCAGGATAGCTGGGCTGTGTGGTGGGGCGTGCTGCGCCGTGAACCAGCAAAAAGAACAATAACAAAATTAATTTGTATAGCAGCCTTCATGTCGGGAGGACATCCCGAGGTGCAGCGGGGGAAGGAGGTTGATATAAAGCACAGTCAAAGAGGAGGATCTTGAAGTGGGTTTGTGTTTGAGCTCCTGTATGTGTGTGTGTGTCTTGGGATGGGAAAGTGGAGGCTGAGTGGGTGGTCGGAGATGGGCTGTGCTGGGTGGAATGGAGGGGTGGGGCTGGGCTGAGCGGTTGGAGGTGGACTAGAGATGTTAGTCAGCAAAGCTCAGTGAGCAGAGGCCTCTTACCATCAGCACAAACTCCAGCCGCCTCTCTCCCTGCCGCCCACTCTCGGGGGCGGACTCTCTGCTGCTCAGGGATGATTTCTGCCCAAAGGTGTTGCTGGCGGCCTGGCTGTCTTGTGTCAGCTCACCGTACTCTTCTACAGGACAGAGAGACACAATTGTACAGGTTCGGGTGTCGGGTTGTATGTGTGTGTGTGTGTGTGCATGCTGCGTGTGTGCTGGCAGGATATGTATGAGTGTGACTGTGTGTTCCTGTGTGTTTGTTTATGCTTCATATGTGTGTAATTCTTGGTTGTGCTCTGCTGTGTGTGTTTGTGTGTGTGTTCCTGTGTGTGTGTGTGCTCCTGTATGTGTGCACCTGATTGTGCTCTGCTGTGTGTTCCTGTATGTTTTTCTGTGAGTATGCTTCTGGTTGTGCTTTGCTGTGTGTATATGTTTCTGTATGTGTATGTGTGTGCACGCGGTTGTGCATAATCCTGTGTGTGTATGTGTGTTTCTACGTTTATGTTTCATATGTGTGCATTGTGTGTGTGCCTGTCAGTGTCAGTGCTCTGCATGCGCGCTCAGTGCCTTGGGACGTCCTCTTGACAGGAAAGGCACCATACAAGTGTAATTCTGTTGTTGTTCTTGTTGTGCTGTGGTATGTATGTGTTTGTGTGATTGAAGCCGCTATCCTGTGTGACAATGGCAGTGCCCCGATAGAGGTTGGTTGGTACATCCTCCTGACGTGAAAGTCGGGCTGGAAATGTAATTTTGTTGTTGGTTGTTTAGCAGTGCTGGGGAACAGAGACAACAGTTCAGTGCGAGAGTCAACACAAGTCTCAGTGTCAACTCCATGTCTGTCTGTCTACCAGAGCCTCACCTCCATCAATCAGGGAATGGCTCACAAACAAACCTCTCCTTAATTAGTCCAATTCCATTGTTAATTAGTTGTTCTAACCAACAATTGCCTCCTAAAGCCATGACTGATGAATATATGAATGTACAAATTAATCCTAAACCCAGGGAAAGCGATAACATCCGCACCAACCCCCCCGTCAGCAATGCCTGACAATGAGATGCTATTCTCATCTGATGCTGAAATGTTTGTCAGTGTTGGTGTCCTACGTGTAGGGCAGTGATGGACAACCTTATTCGTCAGCCAACAAAATTCCATTTTGTCCATTTATAACTGTAGCTTTGTTGTTGTTGTTGTTGTTGTGACTTGGGCGTCACTGCTCAGTAGCTACTGGAAACATGGTGCTGATGTGGAGTGGCCTGGGCTGGTGCGAGTGTTTGGTGGGCGAGAGGGGAGGGAGGGAGAGGGGGAAAGTTGGGAGAGGAGAGAGGAAGAGAGGAGAGGGAGGGAGAGAAGGAGAGGGGGAAAGGAGGGAGAGAAGGAGCGAGGGGAAAGGAGGAAGAGAAGGAGAGAGGGGAGGGAGGGAGGGAGGGAGAGAAGGAGAGAGGGGAGGGAGGGGAGGGAGGGAGGGAGAGGGGGAAAGGAGGGAGAGAAGGAGAGAAGGAGAGGGGGAAAGTTGGGAGAGAAGGAGAGAGCGGAGGGAGGGACAGAAGGGAAGAGGGGGGGAGGTAGGGAGAGAGAGGAGAGAAGGAAGGAGAGAGGGAATGAGAAGGGAAGGGAAACTGACTGGTATATCTTAACCTAGCAAACAACATCGTATAATTCAACAGACCTTGACACCAACATTACAAACTTTCTGGGCCTAGAGCACGCATTTCGAAATGTGCGTGCACCGCGACTGCGTGCGCATCATCAGTGCACACGCACTGTCAATGCGCGCGCACCGTGACTGAGCGCGCACCATAAATGCGCGCGCGCCATCAATGCACGCGCACTTCGAATGCACGAATATATGCATGCGCAGTATAAAAAACTCGATAGATCGGTTTAAGTGGGTATGAGCAAACCGATATATCCATATCCGGAAAAATCCCATATCACCGTTCCCTACTTAGAAGCATTGTTAATTTGAGTTATTGAAGAGCAGAACTCAATCCATCATGCATTTGCTTTATTGGCATTACTGCTCATCAAGGTTCTTTCCAATTATTTCCTGATAGCTCTGCAAAGGCATGTTACCATAAGAGGTAGGGTTTTCCAAGCTAATTAAGCAGTAGGAAACACATCTATGCTTTGCATTGACAAGTTGAAGTGTTAGTTAAATCAAGCCAACATTACAACACACATTTTTGGGGGAAGGCGCTCTAATCCCTTAATGTCTCCGAAACCCACACTTTAAGTACACAATCAGTTGAATTTACAGTATGTCCAATGAAGCACATTGAGATATCTGGATGACATGACAAGATTTTATATCTAATGCAAAGCTTATTATTAATATTATTATTATTGTATTCTCCTGACATGGGCAAGTGGGACGTTAGTCATTCCTAACTCCAGAACTGGGAAACTGAAACTGATTCTGGATGAAAGCGTAGCGAGAGGTGTTTTGTATGTGTGTCAGGCTGACCAAAACCACAATTGGATGTCTCCAATATAAGTACCACTTTCACCATTGTTGGTCAACTCAATTTCGTCTTTCAGCAGATAATGCCTTCAGAGTTCAGTCCAGTTCCATTACGAGTTGTGCTGCTCATAATTAGAATTTATCAATCCCTTCTCCTGGTACTTCATGTAAAATAAGGTACAGTGCTGTCCTCTTAATTCTTTTGATTTTAACGGATAAATTAGAGATTATTGCAGCAGCCACTTTAAACTGTCCCCAAATACTCTACATCACTCCCAGGAATGAGGACATAGAAAATGTTTGCAGGCAAGCAAAACAACAGGAGGATACATTTCTGGCTACACCAAGGAGAAGTTGTAAATGATTTCTGAGAGGGGAACGATAATTACAATGACTTGCATTTATTTAGCACCCAGGCTGAAATATGTCAAATGACAGCTTGATGCTGTATTGGTGGTATGCCAGAATGAGGTCAAATGGACCGAAAGGCCTTTGCCATCAACTTATTGGGTCATCTTGTGAAGTCATACTTTACAAGACACCATGAAGCATTTCTTTACCCAGAGTAATGAACAACTGGAACAGATCACCAGGATGGGTGGCTGAGGCTGGGATGCTGAACTCATTCAAAAAACAGCTTGGTAGTGTATTGGATGGTTGTAAGGTTGGGTATTCTGGAAAGATCAAATGAGCAAAATACTTTCCTCATCTGAACCTCTCTTTTGATCTTGTGAAAGCGTTGCAGGAAAAGGTTAACCATGTTCCTCCATAACATCTTTCCATGTTCCGTATAAGAAAGACTTTGCAATTTTATTGATCTCAAAGATTTCAGACTGTCTATGTGAGGAAATGTGGCAGCCATTTGGTGCACAACAAGGCCTTATAATAAAGCAGTGGCTTCCAAACTAACTCAGCCAAGTTTGGGTTCACACTCGGCTCCACACACTCGGATCCCTGGCTCCACACACTTAGGTCCTCAGCTCCACACAAACGCGGGTCCTCGGAGTGTCCATTTGTGTGAGAAAGAGTGGGTTCACTGAGCAATCCAGGCAGCTCAGAAGATTATTCCTCCTCTGTATCCCATTATCAACTAATCCTCTCTATATCCAGCAGTGTTAATAACCACTCTGCCACTTCTGGCTCTAATTGACATCTCATATGCAAATTCATATTCCCAAGTATTCTTAATATTAGTCGCTATAAGAGATTCATATCATTGAAGTTGTCCTTCTCAGATTGTCTCTACTGTTTTATTTCAGCTATATTGTCCCATTGCTTCTAAAGACTCTAAAGTGCAGGTTATAGATTAATTACTACAACAGTCAGTAAAGCTGTGAACAGCAGACAAATCAATCATTGATTGCTACAAAGCAATCACTACCTTAAATCACCCTACCTCTGTGACCTCCTATCCCCTTACCAACCTGCCCGCTCCCTCCGTTCAGCAGGCTCGACTTCAAGATCCTCACCCTTGTCTTCAAATCCCTCCACTCCTCTGCACCCACCCTACCTCTCTGACCTCTTCTCTCCTCAAACCAGCAACCGTTGCCTTCGCTCCACTGCATCTGGCCTCCTCCGTGTCCCCCGAATCCTCCGCTCCACCCTCGGCAGCCGCGCCTTCAGCCACTGTGCCCTGAGGCTCTGGAACTCCCTTCCTCACTCCCTTCGCCTCGCCCCCTCTTTTCTCAGCTTCAGGTCCCAGCTGAAGAGCTTTCTCTTTGACCGCGCCTTTGGTCACCTTTCTACCCCTGCCCCTGGCTGGGTCCTGGGATCCGCTATTGTGAAGCGCTCTGAAACATCGTCCGACGTGGAGGGCGCTATATAAATCGTTGTTGTTGTTGTTGTTGTTGTTGTTGTTGCTCGACATCCCCCGACCCACCCGCCCAACCATTGGCGGGTGAGCCTTCAATCACTCTGCCCCCAACCTCTGGAACTCCATCCCCAAATCCCTCTGCCTCGCCCCCTCCCTGACCTCCATCAAGTCTCGCCTCATGACTCTCCTCTTCAATGGACCCATTGGCAACTCCTTAATTCCACCCTCCCTCCCCTGTCCTCAGCTTGGGTCTGAAGCAGTAACTGTCTAGTGCCTTGGGACGTCCTCCTGACGTGAAAGACACTAAACAAATGTAATTTTGTTGTTGTTATTGATATGATGTCTGTCGCTTCTATATGATTGTACATCAATAGTTGTCACTGTTTCTAGATAAATGCATGTCTAGTGTTTGTGTTACAGGGGCTGATTTTCATCCTTGTACCATTTGCATTGGGGTCAAGAGTTTAATTGAAATGAAGAGAAACCTTAAATATAGAATAGGAATTACAGTAAGCTCCTGATAAGTCAACCCTGGCTATTTAACATGCTATCAATATCCCAGCTACTTCCCAAGCAAAATATTAATAAGGGACACTGTGTAAATCCACTGAACATGTCACATTCTAGAAATTCTTGTACATAATTACAATGTAAAGTTGATCAGATAATTTGTCCCTTAAGATAGTGTCTTGCGTCAAAGAGGCCTCCCTCCCTCTCTTCCTCTGCTACTGGTATGAGTGCTCAGCAGAGGCTTCCCTCCCTAAGCTGTGACTGATGCGAATGCTCAGCAGATGTGAGGCGCATACCCTCAGGTGTATCACAGAAGCCTCTGGACTAATGGAGGGCCTTGCTGTGGCTTCCTGAACCTTCTGGCCCGCTCTATACTGTGACAGGCTTCATATCGTCACTTGCCGATCTTCAATGCACTGTGCAATAATTCCAACATTTCAACTCGGTTCTTTATGGCTTTATCTTATTGATGCAGTAAGTTAAAAAATGATTTGATCTAACGTACCTGTAAAGCCACATTGCATATCTCACCCGAATTGCTCATTTTGGACCATTATTTAATCTCTATAGCCCCAAAGTATTATCTAATTTTTCTTGATGTTTTGGTTGTATCTTTTAACAGACCACATAACTCCCACCCTCGCCCGTCTCCACTGGCTCCCCATCCTCCAGAGGATCGAATTTAAGATCCTCGTCCTCACCTACAAGGCCTTACACGGCCTTCCCCATCCTACCTAACCGATCTACTCTCCCCCTACACGCCCACCCGGACCCTCCGTTCAACAGGACATGGCCTGCTCCAAGCCCCCCGCCCGAACCGCCCCACCATCGGAGGCCGGGCCTTCAGTTTCTCCGCCCCACCTTATGGAATGCCATACCTCAATCTCTCCGTTTCGCCTCTTCCCTTTCCTCTTTCAAGGCCGATTTGAAGACTTTCCTCTTCGATCGTGCCTTTTGTTCCACCCCGAACTCTTTTACCTCCCCTTCGTGTTTCACCCCTTCCCAAACACTCCCCTCCCAGCTCGGGTCACATGCCTCTTGTTCAGCGCCTTGGGACGTCCTCCCGATGTGAAAGGCGCTCTATAAATGTAAATTGTTGTTGTTGTTGTTGTTCTTAAATCCTGCTTAGCTACACCTTCAAAAGTGTCTGACTTTTATATATTTAAATTCTGTCTTAGCATCTGGTTATATTTATCTCACATTTATCCTCGTACATGTCCTGATTCTCTGGTCACTTTCACAGCTGTCAATAGTTTATCTGCAATAATCAGCCCATTTACTAGTCTGGATTTCACCTTCAACGAGTTTCAAAGTCCCATTTATCATTCCCCACAATGGGGATGCAGCTGGCTATAATGGTTTCTTGAAAATTATTTCGAACAGCTTGTGAGCAGTCTCAACCTCTATTTGTTTCTTTCCATAAATATATTCACGAACTTACTCACTGGCATGCACAATTGCCAACATTTTTTTGATTAAGCCTCAATCAGTACTTTTGTGCTTTGTAAAAGATTATGTTCCATCAGTTAGTCATTTTGAAGTAGACAGGTACATGATCGAAGGTTAAAGGGAATATGAAGAAAAGGCAGGGCCTTGTGATTGACTGACCCCCTTGCTCTGAGAGCAGGTGAGGATTGAATGGATCAAATTCTTCTGCACTGTATAATTCTATGATTCAAAACACTACCTCAAAACAATGAAAATGAGCATCAGAAAACAGTTTGACCCAAGTGTGGTATCTAACTTTGTCATTGATTGCTACATTTAAAAAAATATATATATTTCATAAATGTAAAGATGGCCTTTCTGATCTCTAATCTAATCAGAATTTGATCCAATCTCAGTTTTCCAGAACATCCTCACTCATTTGGGGAACTGGAATTGATGAAGGAGAAACTCCCTTCCCTTTTAAGTATCATAGAATCTATAGCATTGGGTTTAACACCTTATTTAAAAGGCAACACAGCCAATAATAGCACAACCCCCAACACTGCAGTGAAGTGTCAGCCTAGACTATTTGAGTTCAAAGTCCCAATATGGACCTTGAACCCACAACCTTCTGACTCAGAGGCGAGAGCTCAATTGACACAAACCAAATCTCTCATAGTTTAAAGCAGCAAAGCTTCATAAGGCAACAGAAAACAACTATTGTTTGCTGCACTATCTGTGACTGTGGCCTTAATATGCTGTATAATTCAATACTTTCTATGAAATAATAATACGCCAACAATGAAGTATTTACCCTTAGTAAGAAAGCAAGTCCCCGTACTTTACCAGAGCTCTGACACCTATATCTATAAATATTCAGGACACAATATTAGTTTTGAAACTGGGCTATTGTAAATAATTTGGGTTGGCTTGGTTCCACAATTTGATTTGAATTTGGCACGAACACTACAGATTAGCACCTTCAACTCTATTATTTAAGAGAAATGGATTTCTGCCATTCTCCAGCATCAGAGTTATGACACCAGATGCAAACCAATACTGCAAGGTATGCAGTATTATGACACCAATACTGCAAACCATTAATCAGTCTTGGCAGACAATCTTTCCAGAGTTCTCTAGTCTTACGATTTCCAGCTCCGGAAATTTGATAAGAAACAACAACTACTTATTCCAGTAATCTGTGGATAATTTCCTCAAAATAGAAGATAAAATATCCAACTCTTCAATGGCTCAAACTTTGAAAGACAATGTAATCAATCTTTTTATACCTCTTAAATAATGAATTGTAAACAAGGGAACATAAATTAAAACTAATGCTGAGCCGATTATGTATTATATTCCTTTTACTTCATTGACACATGTCAAAGCACTTCACATAATATACTGTAAAGTTAATTGACTGCATCTTTTGTGGGTGAAACGCACATTGTGCACAGATGTGTCCCACATACAGTCGTATGTGATCACATTTTTTAAAAAATTATTGGCCCCAGAAAGCAATGTACTAATCAACTTAATTACAGCTAGACAAACAGAGATATGTAGACAAAGGAAACTTGCCTAAGATTTTATCCTGCCCAGGAATTGAACCTGGTTCCTATCTCTTGTAAGGCAGTACTCTAACTACTGTAATACACTACAGGACTCCCTCTCTTTGAAGTCAGATCAGAAAACATTTCTTCACACAGGAGTGTGAGTACATGGAATACAGTGCTCCACAAGGCTGTTGGTGTAGTATCAATTGGGATATTGAATTTTAACTTATTTTTGAGTCACACTGCCTTTAGTCTTTATAAATGTCCTCTTGCTTTGCATTCACCTTCAATTTTATTGCACGACTATTTGAATTCAAGCTTATTTCTTTCCTTTCTGCCTTGTGCACCATAATGTGCAGGAAGAAAGAAGGTATGTTAGAATGCAGGCAGATCCTCAGAAGACATAAAAAACATAAGACCCTAAAATTCAGAAAGCTTTGAATTAATTTCTGCTTTCTGTTTTATGAATGAGGTGTCAGATCGGAATTTCTACCCGAGATTTACAACTTCTAACCTATCACAGTAGGGCATGGATTTCTCTTTGTATCAACTGTCCTAAGCGAAATTTGAAAGGAACCTTTTTCTACTGATGAAATAGATTTTTCTCAAAACACTCTCCAATTTACATGCCAAATAATGTCTCCGTAAATCAACAAATAATTTCTTCCACAGAAATGTTACTTCTCATTTGGGAAAAGTGTTCTCAATTTGTCATGATGAACAAAATATATCCAGTCAGGATGAAAATATCACCAATTTAAAGTTATGATGTTGCAGTAAAACATCATTTTTCTGATCCTTGTACCACATTGGAAGATTGTCACTTGTGCTTTAATCCCAGTGTTTGCTGGCTGGTATAATTTTTCTTACAGCAAGAGCTTTCTACAATGATCATGCATGTATGCTTCCTTCTTGCTCACTCTCTCCCTAACTGTGTTGTTTATCAATGTCTATTCTTGCCATCTGCTCCTCAGTCTCTCTCCTGCTCTCACTGCCTCTCCATCTGGTCCTCCAATTTGCTTGCTCATTATTTGTCTTCTGTACTGTTCCCACAAATTCCCCTTTGCTTGATCTCTGTCTTTCAGTCCTTACCTGTGCTGTCCACCTTTGGCTCCTTCAGCTGCTGTCAATTTCTCTTCAGCCAGTCACTGAATTCAATGTGGAATTAGCATTCAAGTAATATAAAGCTAGTGCAACCAATGCTTCTTCCATCATGATCTCAATCTGACCATACAACCAGTTAGACACAACTGAGGCCAAGAAATCAAACTGCCTCACATAATCTGGATCACAGGGTATCATGTATCAATCCACAACCATCGATTCAATAAATCTAAGAAACAAAGTCCAATTTCCACTGTGAAAAATGAAACTGTAGGTACAATTTACAGTACTATAGTATGGTATAAACCGTACACAGTATTGAAATAGAGATCAGTGGATTACTGTACTATGACCCTGTGAGTTAGATTAAGTTATTATATTCAGCATCAACATCAAAAGAAAGATGATTAAGAGGGGTCTTGGACGTTTAAAGAGCTGACGAGCATGAATAATGAAGAAGTAATTCAGCTATTTAATTTACATTGTGATAACTAAACAGGAGGAAATTACTTATGGTACCAAATTCCACTGGGTGGTGTTTTCCTGCTAAGTGGGGAGACTATTTTTATTGTACTGTAGAAGCCCGTTTATCCGTGACCAATCAACCATAACTTCTGTATAACCGGCACCGCAAAAAAAAGGTCTGCATTCGATAAACCAGAATTTATCCAGAAAAATGCATTTTTGGGGTGTTTTGTGTGGCATCAGTATTTTGGAATGCTGCTACTAGGTGCCTGATGGTGGCGTTAGCTCAGAATGCTGCCGGTACTGTAAGCAATGCACTCTCCGGAGTGTACTCTTTGAGAGGCAGAGTGGGCTGAGTTGATTAATTTAGAATTAATTTAGCAACAAAACAGCAAAATGCACACCCACCCTGAGCAAAGCTTGCAGAACAATTCATTGGCTTTTTATTTAAATAAAAAAGACTCATCCCTGCAATCCTCGTTTTACAGAGTGCAGTATTTCAAATTAGTGCGCGCACACACACACATACAGGCATCGCAAGGCTTTTTGGAAAGAAAGTTAACTGAACTGAGCGGCCGCCGCTCACTCTCTGCTTTCTCATTAACACAAGCTTTCCTCTCTTCTGTCCCCATTGAGAACAGTGTCATTCAGACGTGTAACTTTTGCACTAGTTTAAAGATCTCTCTGAACTGCCTGGTCGCTCTGTGTAAAATGATTAGAATTATTATTTATATATTATGTTATCATATAAATGATTATTTAGTCTATTATTAATGTTTTATTATTATTAATTTTTTATAATCATTATTATTAATGCTATACTATATTTTTTTATGTAATTTTTTTTGTGTTGGGTTTTCTGCCGAATATCTGGCAGACGCTTTAAACGGTACTGGCCAGGTCCCGAGGGTGCTGGATAAACGGGCTTCTACTGTAAACCACCAACCAACCATCTCCTCTGTCCACCCGCCTCGCCTTGCAGATCCTCTCCCCGAACTCCTGCTGCGAGGAGATGCTGGATTTCCTTGTGACCAAAATCGAGGGAATCCGCTCTGCGGTCACTGTCCCCTCAACTTCCACCCCTTTCCCACCTTCCCCCCACACCCCGTCTCCTACCCCCCTCCCTTCACACCTTCAACCCCATCTCCCCATCCTCAGTCATTGAGACCATCTCCTCAATGAAGCTCACCACCTGCTCCCTAGATCCCATCCCCACCCCTCTCCTCACCACCCAGCTCCACCTTCTAGCACCTCTAATCACGACACTATCAACCTGTCCCTCTCACCTGGAATTGTTCCCACTCCCTTCAAAACCGCCACCATCACCCCCATTCCTATAAAAGTCTTCCCTCGATGCATCGCAGCTATCAAGCTACCGGCCCATCTCCAACTCGCCTTCCTTTCCAAGGTCCTTGAAAGAGTGGTTGGCCTCCCAGCTCTGCTCTTTCCTCACAAAACACACACTCCTTCAACCCCTCCAATCGGGTTTCCGTACCTCCCACAGCATGGAAACTGCCCTGGTTCAGATCACAAACAATATCCTGACCATCTGTGACCAGGGCTCCCTCTGCCTCCTCGTCCTCCTCGACCTATCCGCTGCCTTCGATACCGTGGACCACGCTATCCTCCTCCACCGACTCTCCTCCCTCACCAACATGAAACGATCTATCCTCGAATGGTTCCGGTCGTATCTCTCCCACCACCTTCACTTTGTTTCCTCCAATGGCTTCTCCTCCAGCCCCCGCACAGCCACATGCGGCATTCCCCAGGGCTCTGTCCTTGGCCCCCTGCTCTTCACCCTCTACACTCTCCCCCTGGGCAACATAATCTGCATTATATGGGGTAAATTTCCACATGTATGCGGATGACACCCAACTCTGCCTATCCACATCAACCCTCGATTCCAGGACCACTGACGTTCTGACTGCAAGCCTGTCTGACATTGAGTCCTGAACGAGGGCACATTTCCTACAACTCAACGTCAACAAAACGGAAGCCCTCCTGATTGGCTCTCGTCAGTGCCTCCGCACCTCAGGCGCTGACAATATGAGCGTTCAAGGCTGCTCTCTCCACCTCTCGAAGCCAATCAGGAATCTGAGCATCTTGTTCGACCCCGGACTATCCTTCCTCCTCCAAATCCGCTCCTGACCGGCACGGCCTTTTGTATTACTTGAGAATGATCTCTCATTCTAGCATTTTTCTTCTGCCTGGTTTCCAACTTGATCTAAAAGAGTAGATGCCATCAATGCCAGTGTGTCAACTGACATTTAAGGGCAACACAAAAACAGAAGTTGTTGGGAAAACTCAGCAGGTCAGGCAGCAACCATAACCATGGAGAAAGGAAAGCGAGTCAACATTTCGGGTCCACGATCCTTCATCAGAACACATGTAAGTTCTATGAGTAAGTTTCTCCAGTATTTGGGGCAAATAGACAAAACAAGCTCCATTTGATGGAAATGGGAAGAACAACTCTATTTAACAATGTAATTTTTCTCTCAGCCAACTGAGCCACTGAATGCTGATCTGAGCCAGTCATTGGGGATTGTACAACACCCCCTTTGGATGACTATGACTCTTGCAGTCCCTTCCCTGAGAGCAAAATGTCTGCCCCCACTTTGCATGGTGACAAAGCTGCTGTCTGGGACACAGCAATAAGTTCCTGTGTAGTGCATTCATGACAATGAAGCATCATGTCAAATATTGGGATTAATATTATTTAAAGCTCTGTTGGTAAATTTCTTCAGCACTCAGGTGTGCAGACAGAATCATTTCCATTTCAAGGAAAGGGGAGAAAAAGCCATATGCATAAAATACTGTTTCTTCAGGCAACTGAGCGGCCTTCAAGCATTCCATGCATCAGACTGAGAAGACAATGAAAATGGTTTCAGTGAAAAAGTCAGTGTTTTAAACATGGTGGTGGGAGTGAAGAGAGTCTAAAATGTTAAATGGGATTGAGAAAGTAAACTAAGTTCATTAATTTTGGATGCAAGACAGCAGAACAAGAGAACACAGTATTATTGATAATTACTTATTACTAAAAGAACAGATTCAGGACAGCATAAACACATTTCTTCACCCAGAAGGTAATTAACCACTGGAGCAGCTTACCTGCAAGTACATAAGAAATAGGAGCAGGAGTAGGCCATTTGACCCATCGAGCCTGTCCCACCAATAAGATCATGGCTGATCTTCTAACCTAATTCCATTTACCCGACCTATCTCCATATACTTTTAATCCCTCTATCCTTTAGAAATCTATCAATCTCAATCTTAAATCTGTCAAGGACTGAGCATCCACAGCCTTCTGGGATACAGAATTCCATAAAGAAAGGGTGTTTGAGGCCAACAATAACAGCAACAACAACTTGTTACTGCTGTTATATAGCGCCCTCTCAGAGTGACATTGAACTAATTTAAAAACAGCTTGTCGGTATAGTGGGTATTCTGGCGGGATGTGATCAAATGGACCAAATAACTTTCTTCACCAGAACTAATATCGTGATGCAATGTTTCTCAACTGTTTTTACACCATCAATTGACTCCCAATGTGAAAGTCTGTCTATATCAAATTTTATGATTATTATTTAAAACTCTGTTGGTGAATGACACTGTCAAGTCATTCAATCTAATTAAAAGTCTGGTATGGATCTGCCATCAGTATACCACAGACCGGCACTGAGTCTTTGACAGACACCAGTCTAACTTTTTCACCTAGCATCATCAACAGAACTGATGTAGATTAACTGCTATTTTTGTACTTTGCTTCCTTCCGCGACAATTGCAGAATTTCTTTGGCGACAAAGTGACAGATTTTAAAACATGAGCAAAGGCATATCTCAAATTAAATCTTTTGGCAGTTTGCAGTCTGACATGTGCATAGAAGAAAAGGTTACTCTAACTGGGAAAGTCATACCTAGTGGAAAAAATATACTCTTAGTGCATCTTTAGATGCCTGCTTGAATACCAGCATTAACTACCTCAGTTTTTTTTCTTTTTTATAATTATTTCTAAAAGCATTAAAATATTTTAACAATTACAACTGCAGAAAAAAACACTCGACCTTTAATTTTCTTTCTCTGTATTTTTAGCCTTTTTTCAGTTCACTTTAATAAAACGTTGTTAATGCTTTATTGTTATAATGCGATCTTCACTATCTATGCCATGCTTAAAAGAAAAGTGGAATAGAACCACAATGTAACTTAAATTCTCTTGCTTTCAGATGACAAGGCAAAACCTGCATGTCAGAAATAAAACAGCAGTCAAACATGTTCATCTATTAAAGCATTTTTAACTGATGTTGTAGATAGTGCAATATCCCACCTGACCCTAAACTTGCAAGCCTCCAGGTCATGACCTGCAGCGTATTACTCAGAGCACTCACTTCACCAGCGATAGACCTGGGTTCGACTCCCTCAGAGGGCAGAACATTAGGCATGTTTCCTTACTCCACACACCTCTGTTTACCTAGCAACAAGTAGGAATCCAGTTGTTCGGACAATCGGCGGATTGCTTTTCTGCAGACTAATCCCTTTAAAAAATGATAATAAATTGGTCACTCAGTCCACAATTGATTGTGGGAAAATACAGTCAATTCATTTTACACGTTACAATATATTCTGTGAAGTGCATTGAGATGTGTCTGAAACGTGATAAGATGCCATATCAAATGCAAGGATTGTCATTATTATGTAGTTCTTTCTTTTACCCACAGAGCAGAAAATAGTCTTTTTTAATGACTGACAGTTACACAGCCCAGGTCCATCGTTCATACCTCAGAACACATGTATACTGTGTGGACTGGGTCTTGCAGTAAATTCTATTCTAGTTTTCTCCAACTATTCCCCTAAAGACTGGGCATCGGTATGAACCTTTCTGCTCCCCTCCTCCAAGACTTACATAAAGTTGTTGAGCCAAAACATTTCCACACTATCATTGTTATTTTCAGTCACCTAATATGGCATTACAATGTCACTTCAAAAGATTCCATGGGGGTTCAATCAGTACTTTCAAGTCCTGTAACTTATTGATTAGAGCACTCGCCTCAAAACCGAGAGATCTGGGTTTAATTCTAGACAGGTTGAAACGTCGGGCAAGTTTCCTTCCTTCCTCCACATGCCTGTGTTTACCTAGCAGTAAATAGGAAGTAGAAACCGAGTTGTCCGTGGAGTGCTTTGAGACGTCTAGAAGACACGAAAAGTGCCATATCAAATGGAAGGATTATTATCAGTTGGAACTTAGAGAAGAAACATGTCATGGAAGCAGTAAGGAAGACCACAGATGTCCAACTAATGGTATACTCCAGAGACCCAAAGCAATACCTGCAGAGGAAGAGAGCATGATTTGTTTCCACACCCCAATCAGTTTTCAGCTTGATCAAAGACCTTGCTTGTCTTTGTACCAAAGGCATACCAATCAGAGACTTAATGCTGGAAGGAATGGCACTATCTTGCAATTTAACGTAATTAACTTAACAAAATTAACCTTTGTATTCTGCATTTGTGATTCTCTGATGATTAGCAAGTGGCTATGTATCCTGACTCCGTTTTTCTGTGCTGGTCCATACATGTACTGACTTTGAAATGATTCCTTTATTGACTGCACAAAATTTATGGAATTCAGAAGCTAATTTTATCAGGAAAATACACTAATCGCGAGAACTGAACATCATATTAAGTTGCTGCCCTTTGAAACATTGCATGCATATAAAAAATAAAAAATGAATCATATAATTTCACGTCTAGCTAACACTGTGCTCATGCAAATTTATGAGAATAATAATAACAATCCTTGCATTTGATATAATGCTTTTCATGTCTTCTAGATGCCTCAAAGCGCTTCATAGAATATATGTTAAGTGAATTGACTGTATATTTGTGGGCAAAACAGCAGCCAATTGGGCACAGCAGTTAATACTGTTAGAAAAAAGTAGGTTAGGATTTGGATATATGTGTACGTAAGTCTTGTGATGCTTAATTTGGGTCTGAGTCATTCTACATAAACCAACTAAAAATAAATATTATAGCTACAGTTGTTGGTTGTCATTAGAAGTGAAGTACAAATCTGATTATAATACCTTTCAACTGTCACAGAGATATGAGCCATTCACGGCCTTGCACTCCCCCCCCCCCCCCCACCATTTCTCTGACCTGCTGTCCCCCTACAAACCTCCCTGCCCCCTCTATTCAGCATCCTCCGGCCTGCTTCATGTCCCTCGCCCAACCTGCTCTACCATCGGCAGATGGGCTTTCAGCCTCTCTGCCCCACACTCTGGAAGTCCCTCCCACAGTCCCTTTGTCTCACTCCCTCCCTCACCTCCTTCAAGGCCGGTCTCTAGACCCTCTTCTTTGACCATGTCTTCTGTTGCCCCCCCAACTCCCTCCCTCCCCTCCTATCTCTCTCTCGCCACTCCCCCCTACACTGCCCCTTTCCCTTGCTCGGGTCCCGACCTGACAATTCAGCGCCTTGGGAAGTCCTCCCGACGTGAAAGGCGCTGTATAAATATAATTTTGTTGTTGTATGAAGGACTAGCCCAGATGTACTTCAATGTGCTACCAATATCTACCTAAATTACACAAATCTGTACATACAAGGATAATATAATTCTAATTGAGATATGAACCTGGCTCATGAAAATATTTTTAGTCAAATGGTTGTGGGTCCACTTCGCACATTGGTATTTTGAATGCATCCAGTCAAGGTTCACAACCCAGTGCAGTGCTGGGGTACGCTGCATTATTAGAAGCCCACAAACCTAGATCCTGTCCACCTGTTCTGGTGGAAGTTAAAGATTCCACACTATAACTTTAAAAAAGGAAGGGATTTTCTCCTAATGCGCGAGCCAAGAATCCCCACCCACATCACCCCTCTGCAGAAATAAATTGGTCATTCACTTCTCTGTTTGTGGGATATTGCTGTGCACAAATTGAGCTGTTGTGTTTGTCTATAAAATGCGCTATCAATACACTTCACAGTAAATGCCCACAAGGTGCACTGGAACTAAATTGTACAATGTATCCTGTGAAGAGCTTTGTGATGTTCTTACAACGTGAAATGTATCGTGTAAGGATTATTTACCATTATTTTCAAAATAGTCAATTTAGAAGCCACAGATGGCAACATTAGAGTACTGTAACTCAGTGGTTAGAGGACTCGCCAAGCTTGAGACCTGTGTTCGAATTCAGGCGAAACCTTCGACAAGTTTCCTTACTCCACACGCCTAATAATAATCCCTCCAAAAAAAAACGTAGTACTGTAATACAATTGGTCACGACTGTTTGTGGAACACTACTGTGCCCAATTGGCTGCTGTTTTGCCCACAAACGCTTTGAGGCGTCTAGAAGACAACATGAAAAGCACTATATCAAATGCAAGGATTGTTATTATTCTCATAAAGTTGCATGAGCACAGTGTTAGCTAGGGTTGAGGTGAAATTATATGAGTCATTTTTTATTTTTTATATGCATGCAAAGTATCAGAGGGCAGCAACTTAATATGACGTGATGTTGGAACAAGCACTGATGTTACTGTATCCATCCCAATGTGACAAACATTCAGATGTTACTTTGATTGAATTTTCACTCAGCGCATAGTTCATAATAATAATCCTTGCATATGATGTAGCATCTTATCACCTCGCCGAGATATCTAGCTACATTGGTCTGGCAAGATAAAATCTGATTAAAGGGCCGTTTTTTCCAACTATTCTTTCCAAAAAATTGTTTGTAAGAAACAGCTGACTGAAAGCTTGCCAGTAACTCGCTAAATAACAACAACTAACATTTAAATAGTGCCCTATAGTGCCTCGGAGCAATGAGACATGACAAGGACTTTAAATCAATAGTGGAGGAGAGAGTCCAGTGCCAATCAATCCATTGACATTACTCTGCACGGCTCCCGAATTCAACTGCACCTGAAACCATCTTTTCCCACTAGGTGGCAAGAGCACCTGTCATGCACAATTGATGCTGCCTGCGCCTCCATTTATTTAGATCTTTTGAGGAATCAACAGCACCAATTACCATTAAAATGAGGAGAGTCAGCCTTGCATCATTATAAGTTCACAGATACATTTACCTACATATTAGACAGTATATAAGGATATTTTCCCAACTTGAAGATGCTAAACTAAATATAACGATTATTATTATGTGAATACAATTTAGATCACTCTGTATAGGTCGTTTTTAAGTGGTTTTCAATAACATTGTGTATTTTACAAATAAATGGATGGTTACTTTTCTCAATATATTTCAACATCTCCCAAATAAATACTTACTTTCTGTCTGAGGTGGACGTTTTGTTCACAAGGTATTTTGTCAAGCCATTTCTGAATTGTTTTATTAACAGTCCCAGTTACACCAATGATTTTAGGAACTATGCTCATCTTATACTACCACATGTGTCTATATTTAATTTGTAGATCAACATACTTCCTTCTCCTCTCTACTTGTTTCATGCATTATAGTCAATCAGAATGCCTTATTTTGATTCCTGGGCAGGGTAAAACCTTTGGCAACTTTATTTCACATGCCTCTGTTCACCCTCCAATATGTACGAACCTGCTTGTTACATTAACAAAATACAACAACAAAATTATATTTCTAGAGCACTTTTCACGTTGGGAGGATGTCCCAAGGCACTGACAGATTGTTAGTAGATTGACGGTTCGCTTTTCCATGGGTAATAATCCTTTCCAAAAAAAAATCTAAATACCTGTAATAATTTGGTTACATTACCCATTGCCTTCGCTCTACCAGGTCTGGCCTCCTCCTTGTCCCCCGAATCCTCCATTCCACGTTGGCGGCTATGCTTTCAGCCACTACGCCCCGAGGGTCTGGAACTCCATTCCCTTCTCCTCGTCCCCTCTTTTCCTATTTTCAGGTCATGGTTAAAGACCTTCCTTTTCGACCAGACTTTTGGTTACCTTTTTCCCCCTCCCCCAGCTCGGTCCCGGGATCCATTATTGTGAAGCGCTCTGAGATGCCGTCTGGCGTGGAGGGCGCTATATAAATCCAAGTTATTATTGTTGGTGTCATTCAATCCATGACTGTTTGTGGGACACTACTGTGTGCAATTGGCTGCCATATTTCGCCCTTTTACTTTAGTCAATATACAATATATTCTGTGAAGCACTTTGAGGTGTCTCAAAAATATGATTAAGGGCTACACCGAATGCAAGGATTATCATTATTTTTGGCATATTCAGCATTTTGGATCAATGTTTTTTTTCCAGATCATATTTTCATAATAACAAGTAGTAATAACTTGATCTTGAGCTTATGTTATAAAAGCCTAACTCTTATTATTATTTTTATCATTATTATTAATAATACACATTAACGGATACGTCTGCTTTCAGCTGAAGTGCTGCAGTTTGTTCCAAAAGGTCACTCACACAGTTAGGTGGAGTTTTTCACTTGTTCTGTAGGAAATGTTTTGTTTCTGTTTACTCTTTACTGGAAAATATTGTACTGTAATATGTCATAGTCTCAATAGACGTTACCATCATTTTAATCTTCTGATGTATAATCATAGTGTGCATTTACTGAAACAATCTCAATAATTTAGTCCAGGGTTTGTTACTATTTTTAAATTTCCTCTCAGTGAAAACCTTTCTGTTTCCTGAATGAGGAGACCTGAAGAGTCTGCAAAGGCATACTGTCCTTTTCAAGTGTTGAAAATTGTATATAGTTCAGCAGGATCAGACTGTGAATGGATTTAATTGACAGTGGCACTGAAAGGAAATGTATTTATTCATGTAAGAACTCTGGGCTCCTTTGCTGCTAAAAATGGATTTCCTCAATTTTCATGCTACTCTGAAATAATTTTTCACTGTGCAAAATATTTAGCCCCATTGCGCTAAATTATATAGATTTTCTTCCATCTCTGTATTTTTCACTAGGTACAATTTTCTTGGTATGGCACAATTAAATTGTCTTCTTCCAGTTTTTACGTCAAGCCACTGTTGTGTTAGGTTTTCACAGAAGCAGCAGAAATTACACTTCCAAATACATGCCTATTCCAGCAAACAATTGACGTAGACATGGGCTCCTGCGGTGTGCATGTAAGATTGAAAATTATAAAGGGGATTAAAAGGAAACCGATGCAAGAAAAGGTGAGTTTAATAAATAATAATAATAATAATCCTAGTAATTGATGTAGCTCCATTTACATCAGGACATCTTAAAATGATTCATTTTGCATGGCAGAGGGATTGAGGCAGAAAATTTCAAGGGGTAGTGTTAGTTTGGGGGCATAGCAGCTGAAAGCACCACCACAGATGGTGGGGCAGAGGGAACACAGGATGTGTGGAAGCCTGGAAGCCTGGAGCCGATTACAGTAAGCTTCAGTAGTAAGGTGAGAAAGGTGAGAAAGGTGAAGAGTTGGTGTATTCACAGTAATATCATTTTAGCTCATTTGTACCAGACTCAAATTGTGAGTAATTACACTGTGTTGTGTGTAGCTACATCTCACTTGTGACAGGATATCTTCACCATAGCATCATGGAACTAACTGACCCACATTCCTTAGCAAGCAGCCCTGAAATAAGGTGATTTCCTGGATGTGTCCATTGAGACCATGTGATTGAACATTTCTGAATATTCTGTTGTTTGCAAGACTCAAAGGAACCCATAGTACAAATAAGAAGCATGAGCATTGGGAATGTTTTAAACGGAAAGCAGGTCTGGGAGTGATTTTCATGTCACTCATAAAACATGAAATACATTCAGCATGCAGCTTAATCACTTGAGTATTCAGATCAGGTTATGAGTTTAACTTGGTACATTTCTGTTGGACACACAATGTTCCAACCATAATATGTAGATGGTTAATGGTTAATCTTCTGATGATTTCTCTTCATGCTCCTGCACAGTCAAATGCAGTGTTCCTTGGTCATTTCCTCTTCACCAGCCATATGCTCCCACTTGGTGATTGATTCATAAGCACAAATACGCAGATGTCACCCAAATCCTTCTCTCGATTCCAGAAACACTTCTATTCTGAATGATTGCAAGTCAGACCTAAATCCTGGAGTTCAATGTCAACAAGTCCAACATTTTCCTGCAGCTCCTTCCTACACAAGCTGGAGATCATCGAGATCTCTACAGACAGTGTCCTTTCCCTCACCTGACTCCACATGTCCAGTATTCCTATCTTCTTTTAGCTTCCCATTACTCAACAGATTGAAATCAAGATTCTTGTCCTTTCTTTCCAATGCCTCCATACCCTCACTCTAACCCTTACACCCTCACCTGCTCCGCTCCAACATTATTAGAGTAGACTTCAGCCACTCTACCTCCATTCTCTGGAGATTGATTCTGATGTCCCTCCACTTGATCCCTCACGCTTCATCTTCATCTTCATCACCTGCTTTAAGATACTCTATGTTTCTGATTTCTTTCTCCTCGGCTCCCATACAGCTAAGGCTCAGAGGTTATTTTAAGATGGCCAAGGAGGGGAATATTGTGTGGAGAACTTTGAGTTGTCTTTCAACTGTAAAAGGTGCTATGTACACCTATGTGTAGCTCAGTGGTTAGAGCATTCGTCTTACAAGCGAGAGACTCGAGTTCAATTTCAGGCAGGGCGAAACCTTGGGAAAGTTTCCTTACTCCACACGCTTAATAATAAACCCTCCAAATTTTTTTAAAAAAAATGATCATTTCAATCCACGACTGTTTGTGGGACACTGTGCACTGTGCACAATTGGCTGCAGCGTTTTGCCCACATATATACAGTCGATTCACTTTACAGTATATTCTGTGAAGGGGTTTGAGACGTCTAGAAGACGTGAAAAGCTCTATATCAAATGCAATAATTATTATTGTTATTATGTAACTAAAAATTGTTACTGTTGTTAAGAGTTACAGAAGAGAGACACTCTTTGCAGGATTCAGCTTCAGACATCATTTATTGATTGCTTTTCAGGTTTAAAGGGTTATCAAACAATTCAAATCCACGCATGCTAAATCATATCTGCTATGATGGTTTGTATGGGTCAGAATTACTCATATTCATAGCCATTTGCACTAAACTAAGCAAGAATTGTACACAGTATTGATCAGGGAGATGATTTCAAACTAATCTAAGTTATTCTAAAGCTGATTTTCCATTCAGTCTACAGTGGAAATCTTTCCATATCATTTCCATTGATTTAAATAGCCACTATTAAAATAATAATTGCAGCTTCCATACATAAAAGTAGCTCATCGATGATTGGAATCACACAATTTGATATTCTGAGGTTAAGTCTATATTGAAGCTCTTCAGAGAACCATACAACATTGTCCTGTTTAATGAGCACTAAAAATTATCCAGGAAGAAGTAAGAACTAATCAAGGGAAAAAATACTCCACAATGAAACAATATCTACTTTCCAACTGTTATAAATCCCGTAGTGTTCCTGACAATTTTAGTAAAGCAACAGGCACATCTAGTGGTTACTAGCAGTAATAACACTGAAATCGAACTTCAGTCTGAAATAAGACTGCAGCATATACAACAACAACAACCAAATTGCACTTATATAGCGCCTTTCACGTCGGGAGGATGTCCCAAAGTGCTGAACAGTCAGGTCGGGACCCGAGCGGGGGGCGGGGGAGGATCAGGATAGGGGGAAGGAGAGTGGGAGAGGGGGAAGAGTTAGGAGGGGAGCAGAAGGCACGGTCAAAGAGGAAGGTCTTGAGACCCGCCTTGAAGGAGGAAAGAGAGGAAGTGAGGCGAAGGGATTGCGGGATACAGTTCCACAGTGTGGGAGCAGAGAGGCTGAAAGCCCGGCCACCGATGGTGGGGCGGTTAGGGCAGTGGACGCGGAGCAGACTTGAGTCAATTAGGATTATTATATAATAATGGAAGGAAGGAGGGAAGGAAGGAAGGTCCTAATTTTCTGGAATTTGAAAAAACAGATTGCCTGGCAATTATTTTATTTTCCTTTCCTATTGAAGAATATACCCATTTGCCTGAAACAGAACACCCCAGTTTGTCACCATCCACAAGTTAACTATCAATGGCTCAGTTGCTGTCTGACCAAGTTACTCAGCAACAGAATTTAAACCATTGCTATCACAAACGATTCAGAAAAACTATTAAACAACAATTCTCTGGTAGAACTTTTACAACTGAACGTGGCACATAATCTGTTATAGGATCTGAAGAGTTTAGATGAACTTCAATTTAAAGGAATAAGTTGCAGCTATTAACTATTCAAACTCTGTACATTAGGAGTATTGCAAGAATGACATTTTCTCAGTTGCTTTGGCTTCAATTGAGATTAATTGGCATCCTGCCATTCATTCCATTGTTGACTGATTTGGGGAAGCATTGTGATATTACCCATGACTTGACGGTAAGGTCCGATGTTAACACATGCATATATTAGGACTACAGGGGATTCTTGCTGTTATCAGCAATGTAACTTTACTGAAGTTCTCATTGTTACAGTTAATTGGAACAAAATCATGTAAATCATGCAATATGATAAAAAGGATTGTCATAAAATCTGTAAATTATTTATTTGACAACAACAAAATTACATTTATAGAGTGTCTTTCACGTCAGGAGGACGTCCCAAGGTGCTGAACAGTTAGGTCGGGATCCGAGCGGGGGGGTAGAGGTCGGGGTGCGGGGAAGGAGAGTAGGAGAGTAGGAGAATACACAAGCTGAGTTAGGAGGGGAGCAGAAGGCACAGTTGAAGAGGAAGGTCTTGAGATCGGTTTTGAAGGAGGAAAGGGAGGAAGCAAGGTGAAGGGATTGCGGGATAGAGTTCTAGAGTGTGGGGGCAAAGAGGCTGAAAGCCCGGCCACTGATAGTAGAGCGGTTCGGGCGGGGGACATGGAGCAGCCCAGAGCCAGCTGAATGGAGGGAACGGGCAGGCTGACAGGGAGACAGCAGATCGGAGATAGACGGGGGCAATGCCATGGATGGCCTTGAAAGTGAGGACGAGGATCTTGAATTTGATCCTCTTGGGGATGGGGAGCCAGTGGAGACGAGCAAGGGTGTGGTCATGGAGCCTAGTGCGGGAGAGTACAAGAGCTGTAGAGTTCTGAATAATCTGTAGCTTGTGAAGCGAGGAGGTGGGAAGACCGACGAGGAGAGAGTTCCCGTAGTTGAGCCTAGATGTGATGAATGCGTGGATGAGTGTTTCGGCAGCATGTGGGATGAGGTAGTGGCAAAGTCTGGCAATGTTGCGGAGGTGGTGGAAGGCTGTACCAGTCATGGCGCGGATTTGGGAAAAGAAGGACAGTTTGGGATCAAACAAGACGCCCAGATTCCTGACTGATTTTGATAGGTGGAGAGTGCAGCCTTGAATGCTGTGTAGCCAGTGCCTGAGGCACAGAGGTGCTGATGCGAGCCAATATGGAGGGCCTCTGTCTTGTTGACGTTTAATTGGATGAAGTTGTCCCTCGTCCAGGACTCAATGTCGGATAGATACGCAATCAGAACGCCAGTAGTCCTGCATGCATCTGGATGAGGTTTCTGTCCAGGTAACCGTAGCGTGGCTCATTTAATATTTGAGCTTTGCTGCCATCTGCTGCACCATAAAAACACTGTAACCCGCATTGGAAGATTTCAGGGTTGGTAAATCATTTTTACTTTCAACAGTTACATATCCTATAAGCCTTGTCTGATTGGTTGCAGTAACATACTAAAGAACATTGATCAATTGATTCAGAAAAGACCCATTTCCAAATTCTCAGGTCTTAAATCATTTTGACTTTTCTACTGAAGAGAACAAACACTCCATGTCAACACTAGCTGGCAGATGATGTCTGAATATCCTCCTTGGGCAGAGAAATAGTGAAAGAAACCAATGCACTGCAGGTTAGAAATATTTTGTCACGCGGAAAGAAATCTCTGCTCCAGTTTCCGTTGTACTCCCCTTAGTCCCATTTTTTTGGGTGAAGACTGTATCTTGGAAATTAGGAAATAAGACATTGATGTACACAGAGTGAAAAATGAAACAAATGGCAAGCTGCCTTTCAGCACCATCTTATTCAGAATCAAAAAGTTTGTCTCCTAGGAATCAAGTGTCCAGCTAACATCAGTTCCTCCAGAGATGAGGAGAAACAAATGAGGAAATGTTAAATCACATAAAAAATGGAGGTTCAGTTGTAGAAGAATCTTTGGCCCATTTGATCTCATACTCTAGAATGCAGGTTACTGACTCAATGACCCTTCCTGGTGATCTTCCAGTCATCATTCTTTCTTTATCTCCAGATAAAGAGATAAAGACTGTTTACCCAGCTCGAATCTGAAACACTGACTGTCCAGCACCTTCGAATGTCCTCCTGGCGTGAAAGATGCTATGCAAATGTAATTTGTTGTTGAAAAGAAAAACTTCCTGGTGTTTATCCAGAAATGGCCCTTTACAATCCTGAATCTGTGTTCCTTTTCCCTTGTCAAACCTGAAAGTATTGTTCTAGATTTATAATAATAAATAATAATTCTTGCATTTGATATAGCCTTTTCACATCTTATCGATGTCTTAAAGCGTTTCATGGAATATACTGTAAAGTGAATTGATTGTGTACTTGTGGGCGAAACGCGGCGTCCAATTGCGCACAGCAGTACCCCACGAACAGTCGTGGATTAAAATTATCAATTTTATTATTGTGGTTTTTTTTGGATGGATTATTATTAGGCTTGTGGAGTAAGGAAACTTGCCCAAACTTTTGCCCTGATCTGCCTGGATTCAAATACAGGTCTCACTCATGTAAGGCGAGTGCTCTAAACCACTGAGCTACAGGAGTTCCACTTTAACTTTTACTTTAACAATCCCATTTACAATCTCTATCTCTATAATGTCCAACCTGAGAAGTCTCTTTTCAAAGCTGAAGACACATAACTTGTCTAACTTTTGCTTCTACTTCTTTCCTTGAACACCGGAAATAATCCTTGCTGCTGTCCTCTTTATTGAATCTTGAGCCTGGGAATCTCTATTTTGTTGCATTGTCCAGAACTACGCACTGTACAGAATTTGACGTCATTTACAGACATCATCTATCATCCTGGTCTACAAAACTAGGTCATATATAGCTCATCCAAGACTCAAAATCAGGATGGCAGCAGTCTTTTCCAGCAACTGTTGTGATTAGTGATACTTTTGTGTCCAACAACACACACATGTCCCGGGATGTTGCACGAAGGTGCATTCCAATTGACCAAAGGCAATGTAAACTGTCCAGGTGACATTACTAAAACAAAACTCCATAGCAGTGTAACATGGCACAACTACATTCACTCTTCGCAGTAAGTGTCTGCCACAGTGCATTAGCCACTAAAAGGTTTTACATTGTGTTCCCACATTTATTATAATAATTGACCTTAATTTGTATTGATGAACCAGAACACTGCACTGGAGTGTCACAGACAATAAGCTGAAAGTCCTGACATAAGGTTTGAATGCACAACCTTCTGTTATCAACTGAGCTAATTTGACATCTGGTGTTATAAGTATTACTATGAGTTTTGTTTCCAACGTAGCAATCTAAAACATTCTAACAGCAATTCAGGATCCAGGTCAGGGTTTCCCAAACCTGTGGTCGCGGCTTGAAACAAATGAGGTTGCAGTGCCATCTAGCTGTCGGTTGTACAGTACAATACTGTACTGTATTAGCAGTAGCAGTTAAATTTAATTTGGGGTTGCCAAATATTTTCAGTGTTGAAATGGGGTCATGCTGGAGTAAAGGTTGGGAAGGGCTGATCTAGGCATACAAGTGCATTTTGGTTCAGGTGATGGGGGAGGAGTGTTTGTTCTTGTCAGTTTAGGCTTAGAAAGCCGAACACTCCATTTAAAGGAATTTATCATTGAATTTCAACAATGTAATGCAAAAGTAACCACAATTTCTCTTGATATGTGAAGAGATCCACAAAACAACCATGTAATGTAAATATGAATTATTATCTTATATGAATATATCAAGGCGTAACTTGAAGGAGAAAGATGAAAGGCAGATAAAGGGGATTGACTGGTTTGCTCTTTCAAAGAGCCAGCACTAACATAATGAGCTGAATAAAGATAGCTTTCTTCTGTGCTGCAAATTCCATGCATTGACGGTTGTGTAATTATGGTTCTGAATATTTTCTAAAAGGTGTTTCTAAACATTTTTCACAATATTGGTTACATTGTGTTCATAGATTTACTCCTTCTGGTAAAATCACCCCACCCCATACATAAAATACAACAACAGCTTGGATTTGTATAGCATACCTGACACGAGGTAGCATCTGAGTGCTGAATGTTTGCATAACGGCTGTTGCATTCCCCCACAAAATATACACTTCACACTACTTTACTGGATATCCTATGAAACTCTTTGAACTGTCTCGTCAAGGCAATCAGGAGCTATGTTAAATATATGGATTATTATTATCAATGTTATACTGTCTGTAGCCTGAGTGATGTGGACCATCTTAATAAACCAATTAATATATAATCAGTCATTTGTGTACAAATGCTACATCACAACACTTCAAAAGCAAGGATTATTATTATATTCAAATGGATGGATAATTATTATAATTAGAGGCCAGAGTGAATCCAGATATTGCTTATTAGGAATGACTGATGTAATGTATTTCTTATATTCTTATATTTAACACTCTTATTTTGAATTTATTCTGAAACCTTTCACTCTCTCTCAAAATCATAGCGTTTTGTAGTGATTGTGTATTTGTAGGCAAACACAGCAGGCAAATTGCATAATGCAAAGTCCAATAAATAACTTGTGAAGTTACAACAAACTTTATTCTGCAAGAGTGAGGCTTTCAATAGTAATAATACTTGCATTTGATACAGTGCTTTTCAAGTCTTCTAGATGTCTCAAAACGCTTCACAGAATATAGTGTAAAGTGAATCATTTGTATCTTTGGACATTGAACATTGTTGATATCTATCAACTACAAAAATGGCTTGACAATTATGATGAATATGATGGGTAGTCAAACGTTCAGTGGAACATGATGATTCATGCTTGTACTGTTGAGCCAATGGCAATATCATTTGTGGCATTGGTCAAAGTTGAACAATAGCAGTAATAGTGTTAGATCAATAACATTGTGTTCTGCACGATTACCTTGAGGATCAATGATGGATTTTACACAGATTCATCTCCTTGGACAATTCATTCACCAACTAATGCAATGGAGATTGCAAAAGTGAACTAGAGATTTGTACCAAAATGTTACAAGTTCTGTGTACTCACAGGACCTGCTAATCCAACTGGCTGTTCTAGTTCCATCATATGTTTTCATAAGCAACTGGTTTGGTTCAGAACCTACCATATTAACTTTCGTAGCTACATTTTCTATGTGCCACTATTAAACTAAAGGCTCTGCAGTTTTCAAATCAAGTCAACATCAAGTGAATCTTTCAGGAAGGGGTAAGCAATGATACTTCCAGATAGCTGGGTATCCCAGCTTGCAATTGTTATGATGCTGTAATAATTAATATGTGCACATAACTATGATAACAACAACAAATTACACTTATAAAGCGCCTTTCACGTCGGGAGGACGTCCCAAGGCGCTGCACAGGAGGCGTGTGACCCGAGCTGGGAGGGGAGTGTACGGGAAGGGGTGAAACACGTAGGGGAGGTCGAAAAATTTGGGATGGAACAGAAGGCACGGTCGAGGAGGAAAGTCTTCAAACCGGCCTTGAAAGAGGAAAGGGAAGAAACGAGACGGAGGGATTGGGGGATGGAATTCCATAGGGTCGGAGCAGAAAAACTGAAGGCCCGGCCTCCGATGGTGGGGCGGTTCGGGCGGGGGGCTTGGAGCAGACCAAGTCCTGCTGAACGGAGGGTCCAAGTGGGCTTGTAGGGGGAGAGTAAATTGGTTAAATAGGGCGGGGCAAGGCCATGTAAGGCCTTGAAGGTGAGGACGAGGATCTTGAACCCGATCCTCTGGAGGATGGGGAGCCAGTGGAGACGGGCGAGGGTGGGGGTTATGTGGTCGCGGAGAGGACATCAATGGAGAACACCACAGTGACTGAATATGTTGTGTTTATCCTAGAATAATGCAGCTGTGAATTGCAATGCTCGAAAAGTCACCTCTTCCCCTCACATACACTCCCTTTTCTATCGTTTTATGGGATCTTTAATGTCTACCAGGATAGCCAGGCAGACCTTTATTTGGCAAAAACCATTGCAGATTCACTACCATAGTTCAAAATTAAGGCTGTATTTTAAAATTTGCCAAAATTTGGATATAAAACTATAAACACCCCGGGGGAATTTCTCCTCTTAGATCTTTTGGGCCATTTGATCTCATCCTTTGAAAATATCAACCCAACCAGCTTTCAATGATTACAATGTAGATCTGACAACACACATGGAAATGAGAAGTATAAAAAATATTAACGGGAAGGAAGAAAGGAAGATTAGGAAGGCTAAGAGTGAATATGAAGAAAACATGGCCTCTTATGGGAAGAGTAATTATAAAGTTGTTTATAAACAAATTAAAGTAGAACAGTATGGGAATCTTAGGGGTGAGACTGGAGGATTGCCAGAGAAGGGTGTTGAGCAACTACTTGGAGATAATTATTCAAAGGAAAACCAGGGCAAGTGACCTTGTCCATTACTATTTTTAAGTTTGGAGGCCCCAGAGGTTATAATTTCAAGTGCAATGGGACAAAATTCAACACGAATTGGCAATATCCTAATAATTGTTCAAGAGAGCTAATAAGAATGAAGTATGCACTGTCCTCACACCATGTACTTATATGCCAAATGCCAGAAATGTTCATCTTGTGAGTGATGATTATTTAAATGGTTAAAACATTGGAGCACGTGCAACCATTCATAACATTGTAACACACTAACACTGCAACAGACTGAAATTCACTGCACCCGATTTTACTGCACTGTGCCGGACTGTATTGGACAGTAAAGCAATGTAACTGAATGTAAGCAAATGTAACAGAATGTAACACTGTAAAAACTTTAACAGAATGTAACTGAATACAGGTAGACCCCACTTACCGAATGCCCGGTTACCAACACTTCACTATAACGGGGGTTTGTATTTGTACCTCCTATGCGCTTAGCGAAGGCTGCGTTCGCTATAGTGAAAGTTTAAATCTTGCGCGCTTCTCGTCGGACGCCCCCGCTACCAATTGAGCCAGGCTGACACATTGATTTGAAACTATATAAAGAATTGTTTTAAAAAATGGAAGTTAAAGCAGCAGGCACTTTTACAAATGGTAGAGTCCCACAAACAGGCATGAAGTGACCAACTATTTTGCTTAATTTAGGGTTCATTACTCAGGACCCACAGAGAAAATCTGCTCTCTTTTCAAATAGTGCCATGGGATCTTTAATGTCCACCTGAACAGGCAACCAATGTTGGTTTTTCATCCTAAGAATGGCATCTCCAGCAATGTGTGTAAGTTTATGGATTCCTCACAATGTAATATGATGCTTGACCATCATTCCTCAGAAATAGGTTAATGTTTTAGTGACACCAGAGTGATTTTGATAAGTTGTTACATCATACATACGACTGGTAACCCTTCGGATTCAAGGTGGTCCAATCTTTCCTCCGAGGGAGAGTGGTGTACATTGATGATCTGCCCTCCTTCTCCTCTGTGTCCTCCTCTCTCCTCCAAGTGTCGCTTCAACAGACAATCATTTCCTCTCTGTGTCTCTAAGTCACTTACACAGACAGTGTAGGAGGAGTTTTTCTCTCTCCATCCCTATATAAAATGGCAGCTTTCTCTCCTCTCCTACACATAACACACCCTTCTCCTGCCAACAGGCCGCCTGACTCCTATTACTGTGCCTGTATCAAACCCCTCACCAGGTGACACCAGTGATTTCACTAAACCGCTCCTGAACAATTTATGTTGGTTCTTCCTTTGAAACAAATGTTTTCTTATACAGAAACAAGCCCCACTCCATCACTAACCACCCCCCGACCTTTACGCCCAATGTAAAGGTGAGTGAGGGAGGGTTTTGGCTACAGCTGCACTCTCACCAGCTGATAGTCCCCCTTTATCCGCTGTTGGTCTGATGTATCATTGCCTACAGGAGCCACCAAATGGTAATCCTCATAACTAGTGGATAACTTTAAAACATTACAACAAAAACAACAACAACTTCGATTGATATAGTGCCCTCCATGCCATGTTAAGTCATTAACAAATCTTCCTCAAAGCCATTACAGGACCTGTCGTACATCTGTTGGTGAATCTCCATTCTGTGTTTTTAGTAGTGACCATTTGCCACACCTACTTCTCAAAGTCCAAATGTCCATTAATCCATCAGTTTACTGATGATGAATTTTCTTTCGTCAGCAAGTTTTCATCTGTTCGGTCACCACTCTCAAAACCAGAGGATGTCTTTTCATCCAACTGAATCCTGCAACATATACTTCACTTCAATTAAATATCGGCAATGATATTATAAAAGTAATGTAAAACAAATCAGAATATTTACATGAACTGTTAGCCATTTTATCACCTCATTTAGCAATCCTGGGTGTAAGGTAACATATCCCAAATGACAAATAGTCAGGGGTTTTGGTATATCATCCTCACCTTCTACCTTTTAAAATCTTGATTATTTACTTAATCCAGAACTCTTCTCAACTTACTATCTTGCAGTTTTCTTTACAAAGTTTGCATAACTTATGCTCCATTAGCATTACACATCATGGCTAAAACTGTATTATCATTTTCCTTTCTTCCTCAGAATCTTTTAACATACTTGGCTGGATTATGCAATATACCTGTACCAATATATGGCAGTTTTCCTGCAATCTCAAATGCTACATTTATTTTAACAGCCCTGATCCTCTCTTGTGAACCATATCCCCATTCATGTTCCATTTTGTTCCCTAATCATTTCACTTTAACTGCTATCGCCTGTTCAGTTGTGTTTCTTTCTCCTTTTAACATTTAGTGATAGTGATTGTTCTGATGCTTACGCTTCACTACACCTGATGCACACTGAATGTTTTGTCACTGAACATTTTGTCAAGGTCCTCTGTGCGGGTACCATAGTGGCTGCTGTTGTGGAATAGACTAGGTTGTTCGTGTCTGCTAAGGTCGACCTAACACAAAGATAGTAAAGAGCACACACACTTTTCCTGCGTGATACCATGAGTTTCAGGTGTTGACAATCCATTTGTCCACAAATGTTCAGGCCTCTTAAGAATGCAGCCAATCATTACTTCATGGAGTAAAAGCCCAGTAGTTTGTGAGGTGGCAACAACAACAACAATTTACATTTATATAGCGCCTTTCACGTCGGGAGGACGTCCCAAGGCACTCAAATCATGAGCACCATGGCTAATCGTTGATCCCATGATTGACTGGAGCTATCCACCATATTTTTGAGCATTGTTTTCAGGGAGCGATTCACACGTTCTACAAAAGCTGAATTCTGTGGATATTATGGAATATGAAATCACAACTTGAATCCCAGCAATTGTATTACATGTTGCATGATTTTGCCAGTGAAGTGAAAACCCTGATCTGAGTCAGGATTTGCCAGCAATTAAAAAAATGTGCAATTAATATTTTAGCAATATCGGAGGCAATTGTCTCTATTTCTCTACCAGTCTTCAGTGTCCTCCACAAAACATTGCTTCTTGATTGCGCTCCTGAACTCTTTTCAACCCCTGACACTACTGAGAAATATGATATTTTAGCTCTTAAGATTCCAAGCAATTAGAAACACTTTCCTTAAGTTTTATGTATATTTTTTGTTTTGCAAATATTCTCTTGTCTGGCCAGCTCTCAAAAAATGTTTCAAAAATTCTAAGTGGAATACCCAAGAACATTTAAAGTTACAATTTTGAACTTTTGATTTGTCTCAAACCCATGTGGACCTCAAAATCCACTTGATGCTCCTAAAATCAGAGTTACATTACATTTTAGCATTAATCCAACACAGAAAGTACGTTAAATCAAGGCTCAACATAAAATATAAAATGGGCATTAAATCACTCGGTTCCATTGGAACAAGAAATCCCCTCCTAGACCTATTCTGATAGTATTGACAACCTGAAAGGACTAGCTGGACTCCTTATATTCTCTTCCTGTCATCATGTGCCTTTCTGGCTTCCATTTGTTGTTCTCCTCCCAGCTCAATTTTCACGGACCTGCCTCGCCTGGTTCAACTCCTACCTTTCTCACCATCTCCACTTTGTCACTACCAACGGCTTCTCTTCCAGCCTCCATACTGTCACTGGTGGTGTCCCTCAGGGCTCTGTCCTTGACCCCGTACTTTTTAACATCTACATTCTCCCCCTTGGTGACATCATCCACAGAAATGGGGTCAATCTTCCACATGTATGCAGATGACACCCAACTCTATATTTCTGCCTCTACCCTCGACTCCAGCACTACTACTGTCCTGACAGACTGCGTGTCAGAGATCAAGTCCTGGATGAGAGCTAACTTTCTACAGTTGAACGTCAACAGAACAGAGGCCTTCCTGATTGGCTCACACCAGCACCTTCACACATCACGCACTGCCTGCATCAACCACCATGTCTGCACACTCAACCTCACCAAGCCAGTCAGGAACCTTGTTATCTTGTTCAATCCTCAACTGTTTTTTCTCCCCACATCTAAGCCATGTCCCACTCTGCCTTCCTTCACCTCTGCAACATTGCCCGACTCTGCCACTACCTTACCCCTCAGGCCGCTGAAACCCTCATTCACTCCTTCATTACATCTCGGCTCGACTACCCCAAAACTACCCCAAAACAAGCCCTGCTTGTTGGCCTTGTTCCCTTCCCTGTTGGCCTTCCCTCCATAGGCTACAGAAAAAACCAAAACTCTGCAGCTCATATCCTCTACCACTCCAAGCTTCGTGACCCCCAATTCCCCCATACTTGCCCGACTGCATTGGCTCCCCATCGCCCAGAAGATTCAATTCAAGATCCTTGTCCTCACCTTCAAAGCCCTCCATGGCCTCACCCCACCCTACCTCTGCGTCCTCCTAACCTCCTACCAACCTGCCCGCCCCCGCTCAGCAGGCTCCGGCCTACTCCACGTACCCAGACCTCACAATTGGCGGGCGAGCCTTCATCTACTCAGCCCCCAATCTCTGGAACTCCATCCCACAGTCACTCTGCCTCGTCCCCTCCCTGACCTCCTTCAAGTCTCGCCTCAAGATTCTCCTCTTCGACAGTCCCATCGATCACCCCAAATCCCCACCTTTCCCTCCACCCTCCCCGTCCCCGACCCCAGATCAGGTCTGAAACAATGACTGTCCAGCACGTTGGGATGTCTTCCTGACGTGAAAGGTGGTATACAAGTGTAATTGTGTTGTTGTTTTTGTTGTTGTCACTCGGCATCATCTGCTGTTTCACCAAAGTAATGCTGGGGCTCTTTAAATTTCTGTTTTCCATCTTGTTCACCATTCCCTTTGACCATTGTTTCTATTCCTCACATCTCTTCTCTTCTCTCCATTCAGATTCACTTTCCAGTTAGGCAATCCTATCCTGTATTATTGGCAATTGATATGTCAAAATCGATTCAATCCTCTATATTTTAGTAATCTAAAGTATTGTTCTGGGTTTACTTTTTCAACCCATTTAATATATATTATAGGTTTGAGATGTCTACTTTCAAGATTGAAGAGCCCTAATTTATACAGTATAATAATCCTTTCACTTGGTATAGCACCTTATCATGTTGTCAAGACATCTGAAAACACTTTACAGAATATACTGTAAAATGTAGTGTAGATTTGTGACCACAGCAGCTAATTTGCACACAGCATTGTCCCACAAACAGCCATGAAGTAAAACCAATTGATTGACCAGAACATTGGGAGAAACTCCCCTCTCTTTTTGAATTGTGCTATAGGATCTTTAACATCCACCTAAACAGGCAGATGAGACCTCGGTTTAACATCTCATCCGAAGAATGGTAACATACACTTTAATTGATGGGGGATGGTGGGGAGGGGGCAGTGGTGCACCGGGAGAGCGCATTAGGAATGCTCCTCCTGATACATCAACTGTTTGTAACTATGCTATTTTTATTTAATTGTGCAGTTTTACGTTCCATATACACAATGTACACTTCAGCTGCAATTTAATAACCACTTTACAAATACTGTCTTTCTAAATATACAGTCCTAAAGTGGGACCTCATTATTAGCCATTGGAACCCAGCCAGTGAAAACATCTTTGTTACTTCCCCTGAATGCCTGCCTTACTGCAAATAGAAACCAGGATTGGTTCCTCCTAAATCATTTATTTTCATACCACTTCATATATTAATGTGTTCCTGTGAACTGTATCTCCAGCTAAAATCTGAGGCTTTGTATTAGTACAGAAGTGGTAACCTCAACACTATTATTAAATAGACTATAATTTCAGTCTTTAGTTATACAGTATATTTGAACCAAACTTTGTATTGGATTTATTTAGGTCTCTCGTTCACAATTTAACCATTTGTTATGAAACCCAGCTTGTATGGAACTGGGAACTCAGCAAATTCGGAAAATGTGTCCCTGCGTTACTTCAGCCTCAAGTAGCAGTGCTATGTGCTAGAAAAATACCAACGTTAAAGCCATGGACCAAATCCAAAATGTTAAGAGTAGATGTTCTCATCTATCACCAAGAATCATAAATAAGTTGCTTGCAGCAACACTGCATTCCGAGCTAGAGATAGATGCATCGCACAATGTAGATTGATTTCAGGCATGTTTTCCTGTGTTCAAAACTGAAGGCAGCAAGTCTTAACACAAAGAGTTATGTGGAGGGAGTGGCATGATTGTTATTGGTCTTTCTGCTTGCCACCCTCTTTTATATTGTAGCTTAGTTTGACCCAACATGGCTGTCTGCCTCCAGTGAACAAAAATGATGTGAAACTTGACAAGGTGACTTCTAGGTGATGGAGATTAATTGCAAGCCAATTATCTTCTGCGAATATGTGAGTGCACTTTCAGCCAGATCTCATTTCTGCTATGCCAACTATCCAGCACATAGCATATTGTTAATAGCAAATTCTAAATTGACTGCTGCTTAAATGGGTGTGGGAGGGTGAGGTGAGCTGAGAGTACTAACATATACAGTATTGCTGTGTGCAGTAATGGGCAGCCAGGCAGGCTGTGCTATTTAAGATTTAGTCAGTTAATATGTCCTATTTAATGTGCGCGTCATTTTTGTTCAATGCAACAGGAAGATGATTTCCCAGCAGAGGATAGGTCTGATGAAGAGGATCAGCTCAGCCTAGGAGACGATGGCATGTTTCTACTGACCTTTTTCAGTAAGTTCACCCTGCATTAATTTGTCTCACAGGAACCGATGAAACAATTTGATTTTGATTCACGTCCTTCCAAAAGAGAGTGGCTTCTACTTTGAAAATAAAATATCCAGTTATAATCTCTTTGGCATCACTTGTAGTCCAGTGCATTCCACAATCATACCACTTTACCGTCTATCCTGTGATGCCGTTGAGATGCATCGCAGGATAGACTATAAAGTGTTGAGCTGACGTGATAAACTCGATAACAAATGCAAGTATTATTATAATTATCATTACTATTATCACTTCCTCGCACTGTAGATTGGGCTTCGATGATTTGCTGTGGTTACCTTAAATTATATTTGTTTACATGTTTATACAATGAAGTATTAAACATAGTGATCTTCGATGGATTTCTTTTATAAGGACTTCAAATCAAAAAAAGGAGGCATACATCCCACCAACCTGCAGGAACTCCACTCTGACCTGATCTCCTTCCGGAACAGAGTTTGTGTGATACAATTCACGTTTGTGGAAAGAGTCTGCTTAGTGTTGTTATTAAGGCAATCTGGTTAGAAATTGTTACGTGTTTTGCCTATGTTTGGAAGGAAGGTTGCAATATACGGCGATATAATTATCAAGCGGACAGAAATTCAGAACTTTGTGTAGAGTGACTGGTTGAGCTGAATATCAATCTGACTTCTAGAGAATGGTTTCTCTCTCCAGCCTGTTTTAGGGCCTGGTTGCATTGGCATATTTCAAGCTTTTCTCTCCCCACTATTTTAATAACTTATGATTTTTTTCCAGTCTTTCTTGAAATGAATCTATTACGTGGTTACTTGTAGTCAGAAGGCTGCCAGTTGTTTGAGAGCAGCATAAACTTATGCTGAGATACCAGGAGAAAGCGAAGAAGAAATAAGGAGCACAGAGCATGATAGCTGGAGGCTAAGGAAAAGTCCTTTGTTTGCAAGATATTGGATCGGTTTGCAGATCAGAACATTAACTTTGCTTACATAAGATCAGTCTGCATTGGGCCCAGTGAGTTGAGGTGATTGTCTCCTCTTTCTGTTAACTATTAAAAGCAGATGTCTGTCGCAGTATTTTATTACTACAGCCATATCCAGTGTCTATTTATTTAACAAAGCCAGCAGGTCTAAATCGGAGAAGTTTGAGCAGGCTCACTCCCCAACTATCAATAATAATGATAATTCTTGCATTTGTTACAGCTCCTTGTCATGTCTGTGATAGATATGATATCACATCTGTAAAGTTGATTGACCGTAGGCCAATGGTGGGACATAGTGTAGAAAAAGGATGGGGTTTAATAGTTTGAATGGCTACATTACTCCATAGGATTTTGTTATGTTTCATGAATCCGGAAGGCTAAACTCAGCAATATGTGTAAATATAGTGGCAACAACAAAATATTAATATCTGATTTTGGCCACTGGAGTCAGAGGGCAAGATCATATTGAAATTTTCCAGATCTAAACTAGCATAAATAAGATAATCTCCAATAATATGCTCAATATAGTCAAGAAATCCGTAAGCAGGGGGTCACAGCCTCAGGGTCTGAAAGCGAAGGTGAACAGGTAGTTTGTATTTAACTGCTGTACTTATCACATGGAGAATGTGTGGAATAGTTTTAACTGTTGGAGCAGAATAGAGTTGATAGATTATTAGATAATGGATCAAACCCCCAGCTAAACTCTTGTAAACCCTTGACTGTCCAGTGCCTTAGGACGACGACAACAACAACAACTTTGATTTATACAGCGCTCTCCACATCGAACGGCGTCTCAGAGCGCTTCACAATAACGGATTCTGGGCCTGAGCCAGGGGGAGGAGGAAAAAGGTGACCGAGGGCACGGTCGAAAAGAAAGGTCTTCAGCTGAGACCTGAAACTAGGAAGAGAGGGACGAGGCGAAGGGAGTGAGGAAGAGAATTCCAGATCTTTGGGGCATAGTGGCTGAAGGCACGGCCGCCGATAGTGGATTGGAGGATTCGGAGGGACAAGGAGGAGATCAGAACTGGAGGAGCGAAGGCAACGGATGCTGTGTTGGGGAGAGAGGAGGTCAGAGAGGTAGGGGGTGCAGAGGAGTAGAGAGATTTGAAAACAAAAGTGAGGATCTTGAAATCTGAGGACATCCTCCCAGCATGAAATCCACTATACAAATGTTGTTTATTTGGTGGATTCTTGGCCAGAACACTGGGACAAACTATTTTCGACTGGTGCGATGGGATTTTTAATAATCAGCCGAACATGCAGAACCCAGATTAATGTCTTTAAAACGATGGTACCTTCAACAACGCAGCACAGCCCAGCACTGCATCAGAATGCTAGGCTAAACTATCTGAGCTCAAAGTCCTACTGTGGGCCTTAAACCCACAAATGTTTCCCTCAGCAGTACAAGTATTACCCACTGATCAAATAAGTTAAGCTTTTTTTTAGTTACTTGGCTCCTGCTTAATATCATCAACAGGATAATTAAAGGCTCTGCATTCTACAGACTGACCCAAGTATCATCGCGCTAATTCCAATTCTAAAATCCATTGTTGAACCAGAAGTCCCCCACACACATGCACATGAGAGAGGTTACACAGGTACCTGTCCCTAATGTGTGAATCTTCTGGGACATGATCCCTTTATGGGGGTGGGAGCATTGGAATAATAATCCTTGCATTCAATAATAGCACTTTAACATGCCATTGAGATATCTCAAAGTGCTTTACAGAATATACTGTACCGTGATGGATAGAGTGACCAAATCATTATTATTATATTTATTTATCATATTTTTTGAACGGATTATTACTCCCAGGAAGTGATCCATTTTTGACTAGCAACCATATACCTACTTACTGCTTGGCAACAGAGGCATGTGGAGCAAGGAAACTTGTCTAATGTTTCTGGGGTATGATTGCCTCTATGGGGCCTGGGTGGAAGAGGGTTGAAGTGGATAAGTGCTGGGGTATGATCCTTCTATGTTTATGATGAATTGATGTGAGTGCACATTGGATGCGATCCCTCTGTGCTCCAGGGATAGGGAACTGATGTCCTGAAGCCAAATGTTCATTCTTGAGACCTGAATATTGTCTCAGAGATTGACATAGTGACATCTATAGTTCAGCTCTGTCAAGTTTAACACTAGCGCACACACAGTTTACAAGAATGGACAGCAAGATGTCAAATGAAAGTGAGCAATCATATTGTTTTGGAGTTAATTAACAATTAATACATTAAATTAATGATTTCTGTAAAATATGGGCCAACAATATTGTATTTACCAACTAAATGGCTCTTCTGTTGCTCCCATAAAAATATATAAGCAACAACAACAAAATTAAATTTTTAGAGCGCCTTTCACGTTGGGAGAACGTCCCACAGCACTTCAGGTAATACTTAGAATTGGAAAAGGCTTTCACTGGAAGTGATAAAGTGAGAATGTTAAGGGCAGATTGAAAAGACAGTTTCAAGATCATAACTGATATGGTAAATAATAATAATCCTTGCATTTGATATGGCGCTTTTCATGTCTTCTAGACATCTCAAAGCGCTTCACAGAATATACTGTAAAGTGAATTGACTCTATATTTGTGGGCGAAACGCGGTAGCCAATTGATCACAGCAGTGTCGTGGATTGAAATGACCAATTTTATTATTGTGGATTTTTTTGGAGGGATTATTATTGGGCATCTGGAGAAGGAAACTTGCCCACAGTTTCGCCCTGATCTGCCTGGATTCGAACATAGCTCTCATGCTTGTAAGGCGAGTGCTCTAACCACTGAGCTACAGGAGCTCCACACAAAGTAAATTGACTGCATATATGTGGGCAAAATGCGGCAGCCAATTGCATACAGCAGTGTCCCACAAACAGCCACGGATTGAATTAACCAATTTTTTTGAGTGATTATTATTAGGCATGTGGAGTAAGAAAACTTGGCCAAGGTTTGCCCTGTCTGGCTTGGCACTACTATACTTTTTTAACTCTCAAAGCTGCAAAACTCTTCCAGAAACTAATGATTTATTTCACTCCCTTTGGTTTTTAGTTGCATTTATCTTCAATTGGATTGGATTTTTTTTGTCCTTCTGCTCAAGCAATACCATTGCAGGAAGATATGGTGCCATCTCTGGGTTTGGCCTTTCACTACTTAAGTGGATTTTTATTATGAGGGTAAGTGGACATGTCTTCGTTACTGCTTCATGTGTGCTGTAGTTCCCACATTGTCATCCTGCCTAACACAATTCATTCTTCAATAGGATTTGTTGTATTTCTACGAGATGTTCACTATTCTCTGCTTGTTGATCTTTCTCATATTTGTTAAGTGTGAGACATGTGAAACATAGGTTAGACGCTGTTTTGCACCTTGCATCACCTCCTCCATGGACCATTTCAAGCTCCATCTATCTTCACAGCTTCACAGATGCCAAGTGCAAAGAGGTCCTAGATTTTTTCACCTCAAAAATCACATTCTTCCCCAAAAAACCCACCCTCAATCCCTCTAATCTCACCCACTACCGTCCCATCTCCAACTAACCCTTCCTTGCCAAATCCTGGAATGCAACTCCACTCGTTGTGCATGTGTTTGTCACTTCCCACTTGGATTACTCCAACACACTCCTGACTGATCTCTCCAGCTCTACCATCCAAAAGATGCAACTCTGATTCAGAACTCTGAGGCCCACATGTTGACCAAGACCAAACTCGGTACCCACATCTCACCAGTTCTGGCCATGCTCCAATCGCTTCCCATCACCGAACAGATTGACTTCAAGATCCTCACACTCGTGTTCAAATCCACTCTCTCCCTGGCACCTCTCTACCATTCCGACTTCCACCTTCCCCAACCTCCCGCCCACCCCAGCTCGGAGTCAGGCTCCGCCATTGTTAAGTGCAAGTGCTCTGAGACTTCACCCGATGTGGAGACCATTATACAAGTGCAAGTTGTTATTGCCGTAGGTGACAGCTGGACTCAGCTCTCTGATGCCTTTGACACCATCAACCACTCATGCAACGATACTCAGGGCTCTGTCTTGGTCCACTTCTCTTCAACATCTACATGAACATGTGGTCAACTTCCACATGTACACGGATGGCACCCAACTACATCTCTCTGCCTCCATCCTTGAGCCAAGGCCCGCTTCTGTCTTGACAGAATGTCTAGCAGATATCAAGTCCTGGATGAGAGCTAGCTTCCTTCTGTTGAACATAACAAAACTGAGGTCTTCCTAATTGGCTCCCATCAGTGCCTCCACACCTCAAGCACTGACAACATCACCATCCATGGATGGTGATGGTGAGCTCCTAGTCTAGGCTGCCTTGTTTCACTGGGAGAGCAATGCATTGTCAGAGGTGCTGTGCTTTATAGGTCCCTTGAAGTGGATATTAATTCATCCCATTAAGCCAGTCCAAAACTTTGGCATCTTGTTCAACCCTCAACTATCCTTTCTACCCCACATCCGTGCATGACCTAGTCTGCTTTCCCCCACCTCTGCAACATTGCCCAGTTCAATCACTGTTTCACACCACAGGCTGCTCTCACACATGCATTCATAACATTCAGGCATGACTATGCAAACTCCTTGTTTGTCGGCCTCCCCACCTCCTCCTTCCAGAGGCAGATCATCCAAAACTCTGCAGCTTGTGTCCTCTCCCGCATTAAGCTGCGAGGCCATATCATCCCCACCTTCACCCAACTCCATTGGCTTCCCATCACACAGAGGATACAGTTCACGTCCTAATCCTCACCTTCAAAACCCTCCATGGCCTTGCTCCCCACTTACCTCTGCAACATCCTAACCCCCTATCAAACTGTCTGCTCCCTCTGCTCAGCGAGTTCCTGCCTACTTCACGTCCCACATCTCATCCACCCATTGGTGGGCGGGCCTTCAACCACTCTGCCCCCACCCTCTGGAACTCCATTACGCAGTGCCTCTGCCTCATCCCACGCCATGCCTATTTCAAGACCCATCTCTTTGATTGTGCTTTCACTCAACCTCCTTCTCCCCCTGCCTTCCACCCTCCCCAATCCCTACCCTCAGCTCTGGTCCGAAATAGTGTCTGTCCAGCACCTTAGGACATCCTCCCAATGTGAAAGGCAGTATACAAATATAATGTTGTTGTTATTGCTGTTGGTAGCTCTCTTGCCTGTGAGTCAGAAGGTTGTAGCTTCAAGATCCATGTTGAGACTGTGAGCTCCTAGTCTAGGCTGCCTTGTTTCACTGGGAGAGCAATGCATTGTCAGAGGTGCTGTGCTTTATAGGTCCCTTGAAGTGGATATTAAAGATCCTATGGTATTCTTTGAAAAGAGCAGGGAATTTCTCCTGCTGTCCCACCCAACCAAACAGTCTCTTTTCTCTGCTTAGCTCCGTCTGTCATATTTGTTAAGTGATTTGAGACATGTGAGACTTCGATGTGATGTCTGGTTCAGTTTGTAGCATTGTTGTTTCTGAGTCTGAAAGTTGTGGGTTCAGGCCCCATTTTATAAAGTCCAGATAATAAAAATAATCATTAGATATTAATAATCCTTGCATATGGTAGAGCCTTATCTTGTCTTCTAGATGTCCCAAAGTGCTTCACAGAATATTCTGTAAAGTAGGGTCCGGCGATATATCGATATATCGCTAAAATCCGATATAATTTTCATATCGATATGCCGATATAGGCATTTCAAAAATATCGATATACCGGAAAATCGATATTTCGAGGTCAAAAATCGCAATGCGCTCACACTGAACTACAAGACCCAGAATACTCATCTCTATACACAATGCACAGACCGAGGTGCAAAGCCGCTATATTGTATTCATAGTCCTCGAATACAATATACAGGTATGCAAGGGGTGGGGGGGGGGAAGAGAAAGCTGGGGGGGGGGAGAGGGACGGCTGGGGATGGGGTGAGGGGGAGAGAGACGGCTGGGAGGTGGTGGTGGGGGAGAGACGGCTGGGGGGGGTGGGGGGGAGAGAGACGGCTGGGGGTGGGGGGGGAGAGAGACGGCTGGGGGGGAGGGGTGTGGGGGAGAGAGACGGCTGGGGGTGGGTGGGGGGAGAGAGAGTCGGTGGGGGGGGGGTGTGGGGGACAGAGACGGCGGGGGGAAGGGGGAAAGAGACAGATGGGGGGTGGTGGGGGGGGAGAGAGACGGCTGGGGGTGGGGAGAGAGACGGCTATGGGGGGGGATGGAGAGAGAGACGGTGGGCGGGGAGGGGGAAAGAGACGGCTGGGGGGGTGGGGGGGGAGAGAGACGGCGGGGGTGGTAGGTAGAGAGAGATGGCTTTGGGATTGGGGGGGAGAGGGATGGCGGGGGTGGGGGGTGGGAGGAGAGATGGGGTGGATGTGATAATATACAGATAGAGATGGGGGGATGTGAGAGAGACACAGAGACACAGACAGACAAACACAGAGATGGAAAGACTGAGAGACACAGAGAGATAAAGATATTTACCTCCTGAGGAGATAGGCCCCGAATGCGCGCGCACCCTGAATGCGCGCGCAACGCGCGCATGCACAGTACGAAAAACCCGGAAATATCGATATTTCGGTATATCTCGATATGAGCCCATCGATATATCTAAATCGGAAAATTTCCATATCGACGGACCCTACTGTAAAATGAACTGACAGTATTTTAAGTGGGCAAAAACCTAGAGAATTTTTTTTTACTTTGTGATTGTTTGTGGGATATTAGCAATACAACCTCTCTGAAGCACTTTGACTCATTTTGACCCGATAAATGCAATATATCAATTGCAAAGATTGTTATTCATTCCATAGAAAAATAATTGTAAAAGTTCTTGGAAACAAAGCATTAATTTTTTTATTTGCCTTTATTATTTGGGATGGATTTCATCTTATATTGCAATTGGATTGCATTCTTTTATTTACAGTTCTCTGACTATTTTATCAGCTATTTTGAAGAAAATGTTTGGCTCTGGTGGATTTTCTTTGGTCTTGGTGAGTGACTTTGTGCATTTTGCCTGGTTTACTTTCCTGGTAACTGCTCTGGTTTTCTGATAATGTCAAAAATGTCAACGTAAACCTGTGTTGCAATAAAAGTAATTGTAGAACAACTAACTAAATTTGTGAGTACAGAAGTTCAACCTCCCTTAACACTGAATGGTCATAATTATCCAAGATAGTTTCTAATTGTCTGCTATATTTCTATACTTTCCTTTGAAACCATTTCAAAGGAGTCCCATAGCGTAGTAGTTAGAGCGCTTGCCTTGGAAGCGAGAGGACCCTGATTTGGATCCCTGAGCAGAGCAAAACCTTTGGCAACTTTCATCACTCCACACACCTCTGTTTACCTAACAGTAATTAGGAACCCAGTTGTTAGTCGATAAGTGGATCATGTTTCCAGGGCTAATAATCCCTCCCAAAAAAATCTGTTCACTCAATCCACGACTGTTTGTGAGACATGGCTGTGCGCAAATGGCTGCTGTGTTTCATCCATAAAAAGCCCTTTGAGACATCTCAATGACATGATAATGTGCAATATGAAATAGAAGGATCAGTATTATTATCAGTGCTTTACTGTACATTTTTGTGTTTGCTCTTTAATTAGTCATTAGTGACAGTTAATAAGTTAACCCCTGCCTGGAGATAACAATGATTCACTGTGCTGCTTCTACTTCGCAATTGCAAGTGTAAATTCCAGTCTGTCATCTTCTGAAAGTAGTGAAAGATGAGGCTTGTGAGGCACACCGAGCCTACAAACATGACAAGTACCAGATAGTCACTGACTGGTGTATGCAACTGCAAATAAACAGCCTTCAAGCCACACATATATTGATTTATTAAAAACTGGCAACTGACATGGTGCACATGAAGTCTCAAACACTGACAGGTTAACGTTAGCATTGCTGCCCTCTTGTAAAACAAAAACAATTTATATAGCACTTATTACGTAGCATAGATTAAAGACTCAAAGATAGCTACCAGTTAAAAGATATTGACGATAACTGTAGCTTAGTATCATAGAATCATAGAATTTTATAGCACAAAAGGAGGCCATTCAGCTGCAAGGCTATTCCTGCTACCCCCTGTACCCCACCAACCTGTCCGTCACCTCCGCTCAGCAGGCTCCAGCCTACTACATGTCCTACAATCCCTCTACCTTGCCCCTTCCCTAGCCTCATTCAAGTCCCACCTCAAAACGCTTCTCTTCAACCGTGACATCGGTCACCCCTCTTCCCCTCCCTTCCCTCCACGCTCGCTGATTGAGACCCCACCTCAGGTCGAAACAAAGACTGTCCAGTGCCTTAGGACGTCCTCCCGACACGAAAGGTGCTACATAAATGCAAATTTGTTTTTGTTACAAAGGAGTGTTTTGAGATTTGCCGACAATGTGACATTAAATGCAAGGATTATTACTGGCTGGCTTGGATGCCCAGCAAATTCTATAGGTCACTTTGAGATCTTCTCCTCTTGATGATGATGATGATGATGATGATGACAATAATAATCTCGATCGCTGCAACTCGCCACCCCACCCCCCCACCCCCCAATCTTTTTTTAAGTCTTGCCTTAAGACATACATCTTTGTACTGCCCCTTGTTTATCTTCACGTTCCATTGGCTGCCCTCCCCCATGCTGTGAATTGAAGCATTCCGAAACATTATTCTATGTCAAGGCATTATGTAAGTGGAAGTTGTTGTTGCTATTACATCTTGGGAAGTGGATAAGTGAAGAAACAATATTGACCTTTATGCAACAAGAAACATCAGTAGGTTCTAATTTATGATACTGTACCTGCCATCTGTAGTTTCCAAAAGCCCCCAAAGTGCAGCTGGTGGGGAAAATAATGATAATAATAATCCTTGCATTTGACGTCTTTGAGATGTCTCAAAAAGGTGAAAATACATTTGAATGAAAAATACTTTGTTCTCCAGCCTTTTTCAACACTTTGTTTTCTGGAATTGGCCGTGAATACAATACAATGCAATACAAATTTACATTTGTATTGTGACTTTCACGTTTTGAGGTTTTCCCAAAGCATTCTGTAAATACCACAGATTAGGGTACAAATCACCCTGCTGTTAAGCGCTCCAAGACACTATCCATGTGAAGGGCAAGTTGTTGCAAAACAGAAGTTGAAATTTACATTTTTTGCAAATATTGCAGATTAGCCACCAAGGATTCCAATTTACACTTTGTAAATTTCAAGGCCTGAAACTAGCTGAGCGACTGCGCTGGTGGAGTTAAAATATACCATCGTAGTTTCAGGCAATGAAGCTTTGAGGTTATACGTAGTTATAAATGAATCATAAAAATTTACAGCGCACAAGGAGATCGTTCGGTCCATCAATGTTGATCAGACTATGGTAAAATCATTCTTAGTAACAAAGAAACAGGCCATTATTGTGTAACTACAGTTTATAAGCTTGAGGTCTCAACTTGCTTGTGATCTGCCATGGCACCTTTAATAGACTGTCCTGAGTACCATTGGTAAGTACAGCTGACAAGTTGGTGGTTTGTGGTTCTGGATCCCCTGAGGTACTGATTGAGCAATTGAAGTAGGCAGATTTATGGCAGACATTATGCCAGTGGGGATGTAGTTGATTATAGGGTTTTAATTACAACTTTCTCATTGTTTGGTGAATGATAACTCAAGCTTAGCATTCATCTGAAGACTAAGAATTGTGGGACAGGGACACCTTTTCATATTTTTAAGAGAGAAGCTAATTCAATGTTTAGCTGTTTATCAATGGATCCCTTTATTGATGGCCCAATGCAAACAGCTGTTGCTGTCAGAATATATCCCTGGTTAATTCATATTAAAACTGAATTTACCTACTCATACACATACACAAATATATGCTCATAAATATACACATATATACATTCAGACACATTCATTATACACCTATTGTAAGGTGTATGTGGAGTCCTGCAAGTGTAAATGGAGTCCTGCAGTTCAGTGGTTAGAGCACTCACCTTACAAGCAAGAGACCTGGGTTCAATTCCTGGCAGAGCGAAACCTTGGGTAAGTTTCCTTACTCCACATGCCTGATAATAATCCCATGAAAAATAAAATAATAAATTGGTTATTTAATTCCACGACTGCTGTACGCAATTGGCTGCTGCATTTTGTCCACAAATATACAGTCAATTCACTTTATATCATATTATATGAAGTACTTTGAGAGATCTAGAAGACGTGAAAAGTGCTATATCATATACAAGGATTATTATGTATACATATTTACACATTCATAAATATACAGACACATTTGCACACTCAATATCCTTTGCATTTGATATAGTGCTTTATCATGTCCTTGTGATATCTCAAAGCTCTTAACATGATCGCTAATAATAATTGCATTTGATATAGCACCTCATCACACCGCCTGAATGTGTAAACAAAATCACAGCCATTCCACAATAGAAGTCTGACATTCTGAAAAGTGAAATCAGGAAACAGGTCAGTTTGCCTGATTTCTAGACTTGACTTCTATAAAAGACTTTTCTACAACTGACCAACTTTACAAAGCTGTACTCCCAATGGTTTCTGGGGCATTAACCATTTAAATTCTTTCCATATGTCAGACTTCCTCTGAAAGGCTGTCTGAGGACAAGGGGAGTTTGAAATGACTGATGAGCCACTCTACTTTGAATCACTGTGATACTCTGATAACCTGCCCCTGGGATAAGTAGTCAACCTCACTTAACCTGTCACTCACTCAATATCTTGTGGTACTCACAAACTAGTACTCTGTATTGAATACTGATGAGGGTATTCACTACTCGGGAGAGAGTAATTAAAAGCAAGTGGATGCACAGGGGCACATAGGGAAGAGTGTAAATACAGTTGTCATTGGGGATACAAAAGTCGAAGGTAGGGATAGGTGTTTCTACGACCGAAGACATGGGTCTCGGATAGTATGTTGCCTCACTGGTGCCAGGGTTGAAGACATCACAGAATGGTTACATGAAATTCTGAAGAGGAAAAACCAGAAATGATGGTCCATGTTGGGATCCATAATGATGGAAAAAAGGGCTGAGATGCTACAGAAGCTGGGGAAAAAAATGAAAGAGTAGAACCTCAAAAGTGTTCATCCCTGGATTACTTCCAGTTCCTCATACAAGTGAGTTTCAAAAATGGTAGGATCAAGCACATGAATGCATGGCTGGAGAAATGGTGCAGAAAGGAGGGCTTCAGGTTCCTGGAACATTGGGACCAGTTCTGGGGCAGGTGGAATCTGTATAAGATGGATGGATTACACCTAAACAGGGCTGGGATCAATGTCCTTGCAGGGAGGTTACCTAGTGCTGTAGGGGAGGATTTCAACAAATTTTGAGGGTGGAAGGGAATGCAAAAAGCATAAAATGGGGGGCAGGATCAGTGAACTACAGGCTCAAATTGCTGCATGGCAACATGAGATAGTAGCAGACTTGGCTTAAACAAGAGCAGGAATGGGAGTTGAATATTCCTGGCTATAATGTAGTCAGGAGGGATAGGGAAGGAAATAAAGGAGATGGTGTGGGGTTAGCAATATAAATTAAAAGACATGGAATGGCAAAATAACAAGTGGATAACAAGAGCAAGTGGAGCAGGTTTCAGAAGGAGAGATTCTGAGCAATAATGATCACAACGTCATTAGATTCAGTGTACTTATGGAAAGGGATAAGGAATAATCAAAGGCGAAAATACTCAACTGGAAGAGGGCTAATTTCAGTGAGTTAAAAATTTACCTAGCCAAGGTGGACTGGAAAGAAAACTTGGTAGATGAAACAGCTGAAGAGCAATGGGAAGTCTTCAAGGAGGAGATAGTTCAGGGGCAGAACAAATACATTCCCAGAAAGGGAAAAAGTAGGGCATCCAAACCTCCCTGGAGGACTAAGGAAATTGGGACTAACATAAAACAGAAAAGGGAGGCTTATGACAAATGTCAGGCCAAAAATACAGAAGACAACCAAATAGAATATAGGAAGTATAGAGAAGAACTGAAAAAGGAAATAAGAGGGACAAAGAGATTATACGAGAAAACATTAGCGGGTAACATTAAAGGGAACCATAAGGTATTTTACAAATATATCAAAAGAAAAAGTTAGTTGAAGGGAGGGTGGGGCTAATTAGGGACAATGACAGAAATCTTATCGTGGAAGCAGAGTAAGGTGTAAGTAAGTAACTAAGTAAGGTGGCTGATGTACTGAAAGAGTACTGTACTTTGCATCTGTCTTCACAAAAGAAGAGGTTATAGCCTATGCCACAGTATCGGAGGAGAAAGTAGAGGAATTGGATAGGAGAAGTATAAACAGAGAGGAAGTACTGAAAAGGTTGACGGTGCTCAAGATAGATAAATCACCCAGTCCAAACAGGTCTATTCTAGGTTATCAAGGGAAATACGGGTGCAAATATTAGAGGCTCTAGCTACAATCTTTCAATCTCACTTGGACACAGGAGTGGTGCCAGAGGCCTGGAAAGTGGCTAATGTTACTCCCCTGTACAAAAAGGGGCAGAAGGATAAACCTGGGAACTACAGGCCAGTCAGTTTAACATCAGTAGTTCTAGAGACTATAATCCAGGACAAAATAAATCTTCACTTAGAAAAATATGGGTTAATAATCGACAGCCAACATTGATTTGTTAAAGGCAGATCTTGTCTAACAAATCTGATAGAATTTTTCGATGAGGTAATGGAGAGGCTAGATGAAGGTAATGCAGTTGATGTAGTTTATATGGACATTCAAAAGGCATTTGACAAAGTGCCACATAAGAGACTTATAAGGAAAATAAGCCCATGGTATTAAAGGGATAGAAGCAGCATGGATCCAGAACTACCTGGGAGACAGAAAGCAGAGTTGTGGTGAAAGGTTGTTTTTCTTCTGGGAAGAGTACAGTGGCATACCCCAGGGATTGGTATTGGGACCACTGCTCTTTTTAATTTATAAATCTGGACTTGAGTATAGTTTACAGATGACACAAAGTTAGGGAAAATAGTAAAAGTAAAAGCAATAAATAGTGAGGATGAGGAGCATAGTAGCTGAATGCAAGAAGACAAAGACAGAATGGTAAAATGGGCAGACACATGGCAGATGAAGTTTAATGTGGAAAAATGTGAGGTGATGCATTTTGGGAGGAAGCATAAGGAGAGGCAATGTAGGCTGGATAGTACAATCTTAATGGGATGAAGGAATAGAGAGACCTGGTGTTTCATGTAAATCTTTCAAGGTGGCAGAACAGGTAGATAAAGCTGTTAAGAAAGCATATAGCATACTAGGCTTTATAAATAGGGGATAGAGTACAAAAGACGGAAGTTATGATTCACCTGTATAAAACACTGGTTAGACCTCAGCTTAAGTATTGTGTTCATTTCTGGGCACCACACTTAAGGAAGGATGTTAAGGCATTGGAAAGGGTGCAGGGGAGATTTATCAGGATAATCCCAAGAATGAGGAACTTCAGTTATGAGAAAAGGCTAGGGAGGCTAGAATTATTCTCATTGGAGCAGAGAAAGTTACAAGGAGACCTAATAGATGTTTTCAAAATCATGAGATGATTTGATAGGGTAATCAGGGAAAAACTATTTCCACTGGTGGGTGTGTCAGTGACTCAAGGTCACAGATGTAAAATAGCTTCTAAAAGAAGCAGAGGGGAGGTGAGGAGAAATATTTTCACACAACGAGTTATCTCAAATGCATTGCCTGAAAGTGTGATGGAGGCTGATTTGATAACAACTTTTAAAAGAGAGGTGGAAGGTTATTTGGGGAAAACAGGTTTGCGCGGTTATGAGGAAAGAGCCGGGGAGTGGGATTGACTTTGAATCGCTCTTTTCAAAGAGCCGGCACAGATTCAATATAACATAGTCACAAGAAAAGCGAATAGAGAATTTAGCAGATTTTTTTCACATGTTTGACAGGATGTGAAATGCCCTGCTAAGTAAGGTGGCAAAATCAATTGTGGGTTTAGAGAGGGAAGTGCATAGTTGTATAAAGGTTAACGGCTTGAAGAGTTTGAGGATAACAACAACAACCAATGACTTGGATTTTTATAGCGCCATCTATGCCAGACGGCGTCTCAGAGCGCTTCCCAATAATGGATCCCGGGGGGGAACCAAGGGGAAGGGAAAAAGTTGACCAAAATCACGGTCAAAAAGAAAGGTCTTCAGCCGAGTCCAGAAAATAGGAAGAGAAGGGGCAAGGCGAAGGAAGTGAGGAAGGGAGCCTCGGGGCATAGAAGGCATGGCCTCCGATGGTGGAGTGGAGGTTTCAGGGGACAAGGTGGATGCCAGACCCGGTAGAGGGCAGGTTATGGGTGCTGTTGTGAGGAGAGAGGTAGGGGGTTGCAGGGGAGTGGAGAGATTTGAAAACAAGAGTGAGGATTTTGAAATCGATCGTCTCTGATACAGGGAGCCAGTGCAGTCTGGCAAGGACTGGGGTAATCGGGGAGCAAAGTTTGGTATGGGTGAGAATGTAGGCGGCAGAATTTGGGATAAGGTTGGGATTGAAAGTTGTAAAATTTATGTAATACATATGATTTCAATAAAACAGAGTACCGTATATCTCCGCGTATAAGGCGCACCCGCCTATAAGGCGAACCCCCCGTTTTTGACCTTTTCTTGGTGAAAAAAAACGGAAGCATTTTCAATGATATTGCCGGCAGAAGGGAGGAGAGACAGGAGAGACAGGTAGGTAGGGAAAGAGAGAGGCAGGCAGCCAGGCAGCCAGGGAGGGAGAGAGGGAGAGAGGCAGGCCGGCAGCCCGGGAGAGAGAGAGGGAGAGAGGCAGGCTGGCAGCCCGGGAGAGAGAGAGGGAGAGAGGCAGGCCGGCAGCCCGGGAGAGAGAGCGGCAGGGAGGGAGGGAGGGAGAGTGGCATGCTGGCAGCCCGGGAGAGAGAGAGGGAGAGAGGCAGAGAGAGAGGCAGGCAGGCAGGAGAGAGAGCGGCAGGGAGGGAGGCAGGCAGACTGGGTTCGGCAGAAGGTAAGCACAGCACTGAAGTCCGCTGCTGCTGCCGCTGCCCGGGCGGCCGAGGCCGAAGCCCCGTCACCCGCTCCTCCCAACCACCACCGGACACTGACCAAACCCCGGCTGACAGCGCGCCGGCCGCCCCTCCTGTTTACTGTATTTCCGAGGCTCAACATTGCTTGTACCTGCGTATAGGGCACACCCCCAACTTTCGAGATCTTCCGACCTGAAAAAAAGTGCGCCTTATACGCGGAGATATACGGTACTCAGGTGACACTGAGGAATAACTATAAGATGCTAATGTTATCATTCCATACACAAGGTTATAAAATTGTGTTTTTTAAAGATAAGATAATCCTGTAAAGGAACCGAAGAGACAAGCAAATGTTACTATCTTTTTCCTACCAGTACATCAGAAAATATTTTATGGGTTGTTCAGAAAGTACATACATAGAAGTTTTTAAACAGTGAAAACTCCTGCTTATACTCTCACTTGTGAGGATAACATAAAGATTAAATTCCCACAGTATTGATCAGTTGCAAGATCTTAGGTCATCAACATGCTGTGATTCAGTGTGAAATATCCTCCTTGGCACTTGCTAATGATCTGCCTGCTTGGGTACAATGCCTCTTCATGAAAGATTCCATTGTTGCCTCAACAGACGTGCAATCAATCACAAAGTGCACTGAGTATCAACAGGTCGGGTATTAGTTGTTCTTCAAAGCTGGCAGATGAAAGCATTTCTTTACATAGGATTACCTGGAAATTTAGAAACAAGAGAAGGCCACTTGCCTCATACGCCCAACTCCCCTAATCTCACTTGTCTCATATCTTTCATCATATCTTTAATGGTTGTAACTATTTACTAATTTAAATGTCTATCCATTTTCTTCTTGAGTCCCTCAGTCAAGATTTCACCTATCACTCTCCACAAACTACACCTTTCACCCACAAAGTATACTGTCACAAAATAAAAAAGCAAAATACACACGGTACAATGTGAAGCTCCTTGCATCGTCTCAACAGTGTGATAAAGTGCTATATCAAATGCAAGGATTACTATTGTTGTTATTGTAGTCCCTCCTTTCTCCCAACTTCAACAATAGCAACAACAAATTACGTTTGTTTCGCACATTTCACATTGTTGGGACCTCAAAGATTAGGTCCCAAGCAGGGAATTGGATTCAGGCGGCGTGGAGGACAGGTAGGTGTAGGAAGGTAACCAACCGATGGTGCACTAGAAGAGGAGGGTCATGAGAAGTGCCAATTTTGTTGTTGTTGATGAAGGAGGCGAGGGTGGGAGCAAGGAGAAGGGTCTGTAACCACTATATCCTTTCCCCTTTATCCTCACCATTCAAACGTAGTGCTCACTACTCCATTGTAAGACTCAGACTCAATTCTTGTGTAACTAGATTCATCAGAGGCTAAAATGATGGTTTCTTATTTCCAGACCTTAATGTATGCTGACTCTGGGTTACTGGAAATAATAACATTGAATTTAATTTTTTTGGATTATTATGACTAGCCCTGTAAATAGAGATTTGTAGAAATACGATCTCAATTCCACAAGCAAGGCCGGACCAATAATAACTCCACACAACAAAGGAATGAGTTATAGTGGTGTCTCACAAGCAAAATAGAAATCCTATTTTGGGCAGTAAATCAGGAGCGGTGTCTTCTTTCTTGTATATGTTGAAAACCGAAAGGGAAGCCACAGCTTCAGCTCATATTAAATTCACTGAGTCAACTGCATAGGTTGATATCTAGTGAAATCAAAGCTTATAGCCAATTGCTCTACACATCTGCCAGCAAAGTATTCAACACCAAATGCACACTATGACCTGCAGGGATATACAGTACAGCCTTCTATTATTGCTTCTGGGATTGAAACTTTGATGTGCAGTTAAGGAGCACTGCAGACATCTTCCTGTTCTTCGGTGAAATTGTTCACTTTTACATGTAGATACTTTTACATGGCAACTTCTCTCCCCCAGCCCCCATGGCTTGATAACTGTGATGGTGAAATTTATAATGTATAATCCTGCACCTTATCAAATCTTTGAGATGTCTCAAAGTGCTTCACAGAATATATAGTTAAGTGAAGTGTCTGTATATTTCTGGGCGAAACGCAGAAGCCAGTGTCCCACAAACAGCTGCGGATTTAGTGATTAAATTATCAGTAATTTTTTGTTAAAGAATAGTACCCCCAGAAAAGCAGTCTGCCAATCGACAAGCAACTGAGTTCCAGGTTACTGAAGTGATATTACCACATTGAGCCTCTAGCAATAGTTCTGCAACAGTAGGTAGACTCCTGATGGAAGTGCTTTTTCACCTTCATAATTCACCATGGGGGAATCCTTGGCTGCCCACCTATATCTTTCCATTCATTGAGCATCACACAGCTCATGGCTACTGTACCAAAACTGAAGCCTCTGTAGTTTAAGTTCAATTGAAAAGAGACTGTTTCAGGCTACAATTATAACCCAGATAAAACACAATGTGCTGAAATCATAGGCTTTTGAAATGTTCTTTGATTATTTTTTCCTAGGCATTAATTATTTTGAGGGAATTAACTATCTTTATCATTGGAAAATAAAGATATGCCAAGCTGTAGAAAAGTGCTCCATCACAAGGGTTTCAACTATTATATTGACAGGCTGAACCATAGGGGGATCCCATTTTTTGCAGCATAAAGAACATGCCTTCAACTGCGTATTGATAGTAATAACAATCTTTGATATGGCACCCTGTCACATCAGCATATCCCAAAGTGATTCACAGAAGTTCTTTTATTATTTGGTCTAATCTGCCCGAATTTCAAACCTAATAAGTCGAGTACTTTAACCACTAAACTACAGGAATCCACTGTCTCCATATCATACATTAATGTCCTTACGCTGAAATGGGTTCTAGTACCACAGTGCATTCTTGTTTCATTTTCCCTTCTAAGGTTTTACAGAAAGGCTCAGTTGGTGGACTGCTTCCCTGGGTGTTAAGAATTATCCCCTCCATTTGAGACTGCAGTGATGTCTTTCTGAGTGTTTTCCAAAATGGGCTTTGATGTTTGTAAGTCATCTATATGGATGTCGAAGTGCAAAGCCTGAATGCATGGCTTTGAACAGTCAGCTTTCCAGACGAAAAAAGTAATAACGGAATTAAAACCTGCAGCTACATTTTATACAGCACTCTATATTTCATGGGGATGGATGGCTCCATGACTGAAAAATCTTTGAAGTTAAGTGGTTAACTTACAATTCTTTGTTTAGTACTCTTTTTTTGTATCTGATATACCACCTTTCATGTTGGAAGGATGCCTCAAAGTACTTCACACAATTTACAATGAAGAGTGCATTTTGTAGCTAAAGGCGGCAGCCAATTTGTATATAGCAGTGTCCTATAAACAGCCATGAAATGAATGGGAGATTGTTTGCCAGGATATTTATACTACAAATTTATGCTTCAAACTGAAAGTTGCAAATTTGTTGTTTGTTAAAGTGAAATTATTCTATTGTGGCATCAAGGGAATCTATCTTGTTTCTTCAGAGGGAATAAAAGATGTGAAATTACTTGTTTTACCTATTTACCCCAGAATTGTTAACTGTAAAATAGACTAAGAAGAAAATAAGTGGGAGAGAGAGAGGGACAGAGGGAAGATATATTACAAAACATGTCTGGAAACTTGGCAGGGCAGCTGACACCCATTCCATGCACATTGTGTCCCATGTGGGAACTCCAGGATGGTTCATGTGTTCTGGACAAACATGTGTGTTGGAAGTGCCTCTGGCTGCTTGAGCTTCAGCTCAGGGTTGCCTAGATCCGCCGTGAGGGTACAGTCACTACACAGGATACAGAAGGCTGAAGAATTCACGGATCGAACTTTTCAGAAGGTGGTCACCCCACAGCCACAGAGGGCTCAGAACAAGAACTACAAAATTACATTTATAGAGTGCCTTTCACATTGGGAGGACATCCCATAGTGCTGAACAGTCAGGTCTGGGCCCGAGCAAGGGAGGGTGGCAGGGTAGGGGAGACGGGCGGGAGAGAGTTAGGAGGGGAGGGAGAGAGTTGGGAGGCCAGAAGAAGGCACGACTGAAGAGGAGGATCTTGAGACCGGCCTTGAGACTCATTCCATGGCAAAGGGACTGTGGGATGGAGTTCCAGAGTGTGTACGTGGAGAGGCTGAAAGCCTGTCCATCAATGGTAGTGCAGGTTGGGCGGGGGACATGGAGCAGGCTGGAGCCTGCTGAATGGAGGGGTCAGGAAGGTTCATAGGGGGGACAGCAGGTCGGAGAGGTGGGGAGAGCAAGGCCATGAATGGCCTTGAAAGTGAGGATGAGGATCTTGAATTCGATCCTCTGGGGGAATGGGGAGCCAATGATACCGGGCGAGGGTGGGAGTGATGTGATCGTGGAGCTTGGTGTGGGTGAGGACACAAGCTGCAGGGTTCTGGATGATCTGCAGCTTGTGAAGGGAAGAACCAGGAAGGTCGACAAGGAGGGAGTTTCCATAGTCAGAAAAGGGTGAATGGGGGCACCATCCAATGTGGAGCAAAAAAAGAACAGGCAGTATAGAAATCCCCCAAGATTGTGGCACTCACAAACCAATTCTTGGTACTGGATTCTGGTGAGGACGCCTCTGGAGAGCCGAGTCAAAAGGTAATGGATGTTCAGGGGACGAAGGGAAAAGAGCCAACGCTATTGTTATTGGGGGGTACAACCATTAAAGGGATAGACAGCCATAGAAGACTGGGGCAAGGGTGCATGTCATCATGGAATGGGTGCAAAATATTCTACAGGGGGAAGGGGAAAATCCGGAAGTTGTGATCCATGTCAGGATCCATGATGTAGGTGATAAAAGGGCTGAGACTCTAAATGGAGATTATCAGAAGCTTGGGAAGAAGCTAAAGAGCAGGACCTCAATGGTGGTGATCTCGTGATTACTCCCAATGCCTTGTGCAAGTGAATACCAAACCTGGAAGATCAAAAGCATGAACGCCTGGCTGGAGAAATGGTGCAGGAAGGAGAGCTTCAGGTTTCTGGGACCAGACCAATGTCACTGCAACAAAGATAACAAGTGCTTTGGGGAAGCGTTTAAACCAGTGGCTCTCACCCTCGGGTCCCGACCCAAATCAGGGTTGTGGGGGTCCTCAGTAGGGTCGCAAAAGTTTCTTGTCATGAAACAAGAAATCGCTGGGAACAATCAGCAGGTCAACGTTCCGGATTCATAAAACGTTGTCCATGAAACGGGTCCATGGATCTGACGAAGGGTCATGTACCTAAATTGTTGACTTGCTTTCCTTTCTCCATAGACGCTGCCGTTACCTGCTGAGTGTTCCCAGCAATTTCTGGTTTGGGTACATTTGTATGCTGGTTGCAAAGCTAATGAGAAGTGTCTGGCCATATTGTATCAGGTACTTGTGCTGAATCTGGAATTGGAGCAAGGCGGTAAGGCACTAATTGATTCCACAGTCCAGGGAGGATGCAAATCTTTCAAAATAAGACCCTGGCAACGCCAATCAGTATAATGACAGGAAAGAATCTTAACATCTCAGCCGTAACAAGATCATTTTTCCTCTATAATGATGTGGTCTGATTACTCATAATGACTAAGAAGAGGAAGTGAAACAACATTATATACCCTCTCAATTAAGAGGACTGACTTGTTTTTGTGAATGGGGAAGCAGTGGGATGGTCAGCATAAATGTGGTATGTGATGTGATAATGATCCAATCACACAAGGCAGTCCCTCCTGCTCAAACTATTAACACGGCCTCTTCCTAGACGCTTTATCTGCAGATGTGATCTGAAATGTGAACACAAACACCCTGCACTCTGCTAGGGCAAACTGTAAAGACACCAAACTTAGCTTCTCCCCACTCACACCCCTCGCCACCCCCCAGTTAGTGAGGGAATCAGGCAGGGTTCGTGCTGATCGATGAACATGATTCAGTTGCTTTTCCAAAAGAGTAATGTATGTTGAATAACCACCAGCTCGGGTGAGGATCTCTGACTATCTAGTGCCTTGGGACATCCTCCTGACATGAGAGCTGTTATACGTATGTGATCTGTTGTTGAAATTGTGAGACAGTAGAATTGGGCCTGCGGTCCTCGCTGCATGGCTCAAAACAATGATCATTATGGGCAAGGTAACCAGAATGAAACTGCGACCTGTAAACTCAGCATCTTTCAGAAGCAAACCAAAGTCATATATCTTCCGAAGAGCAGAAGATCTTAGAAAGTAGCTGAGGGAGAGAAGGAAAATAACCTTCAAACACCAATAGTCGCCCACAAATATACAGTCGACTTTCCTGCTTTTCTTCCCCCTGCCTCGACCCCTCCCCTTTTGCTTCTTTACCCCCTTTTGCCCCTAGTCCCACTTCCGTGACTGATTGTGGGACACTGCTGTGCGCAATTTGGCTGCCGCGTTTCGCCCATTAATACAGTTACTTTTCCTACTATTCTTCATCCTGCCCTGATCCTTCCCACCCTGCTCTTGTCCTACCTGACTGTACAGCGCCTTGGGATGTCCTCTCGACGTGAAAGGCGCTATATAAATGTAAGTTTTGTTGTTGTTTGTTGTTAGTCCATATTGTCGCATTGGCAGAGAAAGACTTTGCTGCACGAAAGAAAAGATCCACATGGGGTCACTACAGGTAAACTTTAGAAGCCGATTGTTGCCAGTGGAGCAGCGAGGTTGAAAAAGTTCCCCATTGGTGATTCCAATCGTTTGGTTTTCTTTTGATACAATATATGAGGCACTGGGGCTGGCATTCATTCATTAAAAATGGGTATAAAACCCATTCAAGAAACTTTTGAAGAAATGCCAACAAAATCATGTGAGTTCAACAGCAGGGCAAAACCTCAGGGACGTTTCCTTACAACACACCCCTCTGTTTATCTAAAAGTAAATAGGAACCTGGTTGTTATACAATTGCCAAATCACTTTTCTGGGGGGTAATAGTTCCTTTTTAAGAAAATTTGTCACTCAATCCACGATTGGTTCTGGGACACCACTGTACGCAATTGGCTGCTGCATTTCACCCACAAAATATACAGTTAACTTACTTTACAAAATATTCAGTGAAGCACTTTGAGACATCTCAATAGAAAGTTAAAGCACAATATCAAATGCAACAATTCTTATTATTAATACCATAAATTGCATACAGAATTTTGGGGATGGTTGTTCAACTTGAAATTTTTGATGATTTTCTCATGGTAGATTCCTTCTTCATTGGTGTTCACAAAATCACATCAACTAAAGATGAAGTGCTCCCTGTAATGAGATTTTCACTCAGCTCAAGATTCAGATTGAAAGAGAAACGCCCTCAGAATCCAGCTGTGGAGAACAGAATACCTGGAGACACTGGCTCAGTGGTAAATAGAGAAATTCCATCTTATAGATGAGGCCCCGGGCATGCTATTACAGATACAATAACAACAACAACAATTTGCATTTATATAGCTCCCTTCATGCATGGTTGCATCCTGGAGGAGATAAGTGCAATGTGATTTGCACTCAAACATTTTGTTTGTTGGAGAGCATTACTCCAAACTGTGAAGAATGAGCTACTCTTCGCAGCAGGTGTCTAGCAGTGTGAGTAATGTCTGTTCACTTCATCAACCTGAATGTGGTGCAGAAGTTAATCACTTAGGTTCTGAGTTAATATTAATGTATAGAAGGAGCATGTATGAGTGTATAGAAGGATATAAGACAACTATGCACATTAGAGAAAGCTGAAGTTGTAAATATGTGTTTACAAACTGCACTGGCAGACAACCAATAGCAATAATATACTCAGCAAGATAACAACTGTGCAAATAGCAAGGTTATGCACCATAAAATGAACATGTCACAATGTTAATATACTGCCAGAAGCAGTTTCATGGGAAACATCATTGTGTCACAATCACGATTGCTTCTAAGTTCAAACACAAAACAAACACACAACAGAGAGGTCCAGAAGACATGTGATAAAAAACAGTTTTAAAACAATTCCCAGCACGGGAGCAGGGTTAGGCCACTTCTCTATGAGATTTTAGATACTATTGATGTTGAAGAAGAGAAAAACATTATTGGTGGGTACCATGGTGTAAAAATACAACCTTCATAACAAGTTCAAGATTACAATTGTCAATGGATTTAGCATAATAATCCCTGTTTGATACAGTATAGTACATATTTGTGTGGGAGAGAGGGAGTATCTCAAAGTACTTCACGGGATTACTGTAAAGTGTAGTAACTATGTAATTTGTAGGCAAACACAGTAGCCAATCTGTATACAGCAATGTCCCAGAATTCAGCCACTACCACCCACAAAGCAGAAACATGTGAGTAAATCACATCAAATAAGGTATATCACTGATTAACTGCAGAAAGTTAATCGAATGAATTCGATTTCAATGGATCTTACAATGTACTGTTGTCTTATAGTCCACACAATATTCAATTGTACAGGAACCAAGCAAAAGGTGTACAATGTGCAATAAAAATATAAATCAGCATGTCGAATAGAATACACAACACTTTCTTTTGAGATCATGCTGCGCAGATGCACAGAATAACAACCTAACTAACTGAATAGTTGAACTAACAGTTCAGCTATATCCTATCCATCTGTGAAACAAACCAAAAACAAAGCAGCCACTCCAACAAGTGAACTGCTAAGATAACAGTTGCTTGAATCTTTAAGTTATTGTTATTTTAAAATTTCAGATCCCTGATCAGGGCCATTCAATGATACATTACAGGATAACAACTTAACTTGTGGGCTCAAGCCTCAACTCTGGACTTTGAGCACATAGTCGAGGCTGTGGGGGTTTTTCATTCTTGGAGGTGTTGTTCTTCTGGTGAAACATTAAACCAAGGTCCCGCCTGCCTGTTAAGGTAGCTGTTAAAGATCCCATGGCACTATTCAAAATGAAAACTTTTTTCATGAGTTTCATGAGATGTGCGAGTTGCTCATGGTGTCCCAGCCAGCAAAGCTGAAGATAAATGAGTTGCTCACTTCATTATTGTTTGTGGATATTGCTGTGGGCAAATGAGCTTCCGTGTATTTACCTACAAATAGACATCCACTGCACTTCACTAAATCCTGCAAAATATTTCAAGATATTTTGACATTGTGATAAGGCATTATATCAAATGCAAGGATGATTATGCAGTCAAATCAATATCTTGTAATGTGATATCTGAAAATAGTGGTCTTGTTGAAATGGAATTCAACATAGAGCCCATTAAACTTTTCCATTGCCTTTGATGTTGAATGTATTTCTGGAGTGGATTGTTGGTGGGTAGTGGGGTAGGGGGGTGATATTTTGACAATGTTCTTTAAGTAAAGAACAGTATGTGTTTAGAAATATCACAATTTTGACTGCTTTAACTCATTGCTGAGGAAAGCAAGAATGTCAGGAGTAAATATGGACAAATTGTTCAGCATTGCACACCATCTCACCATTTGAAGTCTTGTAGCTCAGTGATTAGAATGCTTGCCTTGCAAGCAAGAGACCTGGGTTAGATATCCAGGCAGGGCAAAACATTGGGCAAGTTTCCTTAATCCACAAGTCTCTGTTCCCTTAGCAGTAAGTAGGAACTCGCTTGTCAGTCGATTGATGGATTGCTGTCCAGGGGTAATAATTCCTTCCAAACAAATTGTCCTCCAAATTTTTTTTAGATCAATTTAAATAAAAGTGAAGTCCAGCCTGGTGCAGCCTTCTCATTGCCATTACTTACTCATAATTACAGATGGCAAGTATGTTTCAGAATGTATCTTCTGATGTTTATGCACTTATATCTCTCTGGAAACCAGTACAGATCCACATTTATTCTTGTTTTCTACTCATCCGATGTTTGGCAACAGGTGTTGTTTCATATGAATATTTTTGCTCTTTGTCTTTGTCATCTGCAGTCTTTGGCTCTGATGCTTTCATTGTGCGCGTGAGAAGATTGACAGTTTGATGTGTGTATTTATGCCAAAGGGAAGTAAGAAAAAACCAGTCTATGATGCAACAGATCCTGTGGTTACAGTAGTAAGTGTCCCCTTCAGCCTAGTGCACCTTCCTCCACCCATTAACATCTGTTATTGATATGATTTGCAGTTCTCTTAACTTGAGATCAAAGCAAAAACTTGTGATTTAGCATGTGCTTAGGTTAAACTAGCCTGAGTAACTATAGCTGACTGATGTTTCCTATATCACTGCCTACACTATCAATCTGTTCAAGTTCTAGTGAGCACCGAATGCTCAGAGCAATTACTATATCACAAAGTTCTTCACTAATTTGATTCATGAAACACCTAGTTTGGTGACGATATTGATGATAATGTGGGTCTTCTACATTTTCTTCCTTTTATTCAGTCTGAAAACAGTGGCTGTGCTCATTGCATGTTGGGTGGTGGGGGGGCGGGGGGGAGTTTGAACAGTAGGATTTCCTGGCTGATTTATGAAGGAATGATTTGCACCTATGCATTATGGATAACTCGCGAACAAAGTGGAATGAGCCCAAGGCAATGTGGGAAGGAAAGGTTATTTAGCTATGGGCCTTAAAACAATCACCTTTTAAATCATCTCAAATGTCCAGTGAAAGTTTTGCTAGGATAGGAATAGGGGTGGTGGAGGATGATCACCATCTGATCAAGGCCCATGAGTGTGCTGTGACTAAACAACGAGTAGCCTCCTTAAGCAGATGAATGTGTGTAGCGTGAGGCATAGTTAGCAGTTTGAATGTGTCACCTTCTCCTCGGTTTAAGCAAAGTAATTCTCTATAATTGGAAAACCATCTGTTATTTAAACTGAAGAAGGTCAGTGTTTCCAAAGTGAGTTATACAATTCTCTACAAAGGGTTTTCGGCAGTGAAATGGTTTTTAATAACAGAACTTGAACTCACATAGTCTACACTGACTCTCCGATGCAATGCTGGTGGGGAGTTGGGGGTGGGGGGTGGTCAGAGATTCCATCCTTCAAATGAAATGTTAAATCGAGATTCCGTGCGTCTGTTCAAATGGACATTAAATATCCCATGGCACTATTTGAAGAGAGAAGGGAGTTTCTCCCAGTGTCCTAGCCAACAATTCCCCAACTAAAATTGACCATTTGTTTCATTGCTATTCGTGGGGATTGCTGCATGCAATTGCACTGCCACATTCGCCTACGAATACGCCATCACCCATTTCACAGTAAATCCTGTAAAGAACTTGGGCATCCTTCTGACATGTAAGTTACTATATGGAATGTAAGGATTATGATTTATTATTGTCACTCTTCTCTAACATGAATACATAGAAACATGCAAGTTTTCATTACCTGGTAGGCGGGAGTAGTGTGACAGGTCAAGGGAAGTCTCTCTGGCCATAGCCATGTGATTTTTACTAATGCACTCCCATTACTTTAATCTTGTTTTTACACTGTGGCTCCAAGGGATTCCAAATACGACCACTTTAGCACCAAGCCTGAGCCTCTCCAGAGGTAATCCTGCTCCGATCTTCCCAAGTATGTGATTCACAGTCAGAACTCATGATGTCCCAACGCACACAGCAAATATGGTCCGATAGTGAAAGGTCGGCAAGTCGAATTGAGTGGATCTGGCGTGGCCTGTGTGAGTGCAAACTTTGCGACATCATTGTGTAAATATCATTCATGAATGCTAAGACATGTGCGCACTCATGAACCACCATTAAAATGTTTCTTGTTATATTGGCTCACTAATTAAGGGGATTGTAACAAAAATAGATTGATTTTCAATGGCATTTCCCAGCACCAAACCTCATTTTCACAGTAAAGTTTGAACTGTAAACTTTTAAAAAATGTGCACAATCCTACACTTTAACATAATGAAAGAGGAATTTACATTCTTTGGACATATTGATGCTACTTCAGTCATGACAGGGTCTTTGATGAGCACCAACCTTCTGCACTAAACATGGGCAAGACAGAAACCCTCCTCTGGCTCCCATCAAGGTCGTCTCACCTGAGGCTCCAGGCACTTCAACCTCTCCATCCTTTCTCTCAGATTCGCCAAACTCAGGCGAAACCTAGGCTTCTAGTTGAATCCTTTCCTTAGTTCTGCTTCCTAGTCCACTTCTGGTCTGCTTTCCTCCATATCTGCCATATCACCATTCACGGCCTTGCCCCCCCCCACCTCTCCGACCTGCTGTCCCCCGATGAACCTCCCCGCCTCCTCCGTTCAGCAGGCTCTGGCCTGCTCCATGTCCCCCACCCAACCCATCCTATCATCGGCGGATGAGACTTCAACCTCTCTGCCCCACACACTGGAACTGTGTGGGGCCAGAGAGCGGGGCACACTTTGAAGCGTCCATCCGGCATGGAGGGCGCTATATAAATTGAAGCTGTTGTTGATGTTGGAACTCCATCCCACAGTCCCTTCGCCTCGCTCCCTCCCTCACCTCCTTCAATGCCGGTCTCAAGATCCTTCTCTTCGACCATTCCACTGCTGCCCTTCCAACTCTCTCCCTCCCCTATTAACTTTCTCCTGCCCCTCCCACCACCCCTGCCCTCTCCCTTGCTCGGGTGCCGACCTGACTGTTCAGTGCTTTGGGAAATCCTCCCGACATGGAAAGACGCTCTTTAAATGTAATTTTGTTGTTTGTTGACTCCAATCGCACCTCACAACCCACGCTTCTGAAACCCTCATCCACAACTTTGTTACCTCACACCTCAATTTCTCTGAAATGAAAACAGAAATAGCTGGGAACACTCAGCAGGTCAGGCTGCATCTATGGAAAAAGGAAAGTGAGTCAAAGTTTTGGGTCCACAACCCTTCATTAGAACTCTCTGATAGAGAACCTGCCTACCTCTCCATCCTGCTCATTCTCCACTCCTCTATCTGCCCCGTTCGCTTGGCTGACTCGTGCCTTCTGCATGTCCCTCTAACCCTCCACTCCAGCTATGCTCTCATGGCATTCTTAGCCTGTAGAACTCCCTGTTTCAAATCCCTCCACCTTGTCCCTTCTTTGTCCAGCATCTGACCACACCTGAAGACTTTCCTCTTTGAGTGAGCCTACGGTCACCTACTCTTTCACCCCAACTCAGTGTAAAGCTCTGCCATTGGTCAGTACACCAAAATACTACCCTGCATGAAGGGTGCCATAGAAATGCAAGTTGTTTTTGTTGTCTGAGTTTTTTGTTAGTCTTGCAGGGGGGACGGCCTGCCTAATTGAATGAGGAGAGGTAAAGACAGTCTCCAAGCTCAATGCTCCTGTGTGTTTTATGAAGACTTTTAATCTTTTATTTTAAGTTAAACAAGTACAGGCAGGAATATAGGAATAAAGATCTTTTCTGTATCTATGTTTTGTAATACTTTACTTGATCTATACAATCATGTAAATAGATACAGCTGTGCTTACAATGGTCCAAAGCATAGGCAGTAACAGGAACTAGTATAATTGTCTGAAAGCAGATTATCCTTGCAGCATATCTTTAGATGTGAAATGAACTAACTATACATCCTGCATTTACCTCAACCTGGTTATTTTCAGGTTGATGCATGAATACTCATCATTTTCTCAATTTGAGCAATTTCATGTTTGGGTTTGTCTATTCCTCTTAAAAATGATAGCACTTTTGGCAGAGAGACAAAATGCTTCTTGGAACATGCATATCACTATTGTCTGTATTAAGCCATTAGTTGTTGAGAGTTGTTGTCGGGCAAGTGAGTGCTGTCTGTGGCTTGCATGAGTGCCAATGCCTCTGGAGCTTTATTGGGTGTGGAGAGGAATGAAGAATGCATGAAAACCCTGGTGATCTATGTTTTCCTTGCTGGCTTTGGTCAAGCTGCTTAGCCTGAGACAGGATGTCTGAATCAGATTGCTGGCAACGTGGAACATCCATTTTACTAAACAATAAAGTGTGTGTGGGTGTGCGTGAGTGGGATGAGTGGGGATGTGAATGATAGAGTGAATGGGGGTGTGGATCACTGCATGAGTAAACTGAATGGAACAGCAGGCATATGTATGAAAGTGTGTGGGTAATTGAGTAGGTGTGTCGATGAGAGTGTGCGTGGCTGAGTGGGTGTGTGGATGGATGTGTCAATGAGTGAGTCAGTCAGTGGAGGTGTGCATGACCTAGTGGATGTGTTAATGAGTGGGTATAGGTGTTTTAATGAGTGAGAAACTGAGTATGTTTGTAATTGAGTGCATGGATTAATGAATAATTGGGTGACTGGGGATGTAGGTGAGTAGGCATATGATTGAGTGGGTAAGATGGAGAGTGTGTAGGCATGTTAATGATTGGGTGAGATGGTGAGTGAGTGGGTGAGTTGATGAGTTAGTGTTGTGAGATGGCAAGTGTATGGGTGTGAGTGACTGAACAGGTGAGATGGTGATTGTATGGTTGTGAGTGGCTGAATGGGTAAGATGGTGAGTGTATGGGTGTGAACGAGTGGATGAAATGGTGAGGGTATGAGATGGCGAGTTTATGGGTGTGAGTGGCTGAATGGGTGAGATGCTGAGAGTAAGGTTGTGAGTGGGTGAATGGGTAAGATGGTAAGAAAAATGACTGAAGGCATTCTTAGCAAAGACAAGCAAATTGATGGAAGGGTAGATAGATTCAGTGAGAGAAAGTTGTATGACAGGAATGGATGTACATAGTTCATTAGAGTAAGAATAAGTCATAACTAGTGCTGAACATTAAAGCAGTTATAAATGAAGCTTTAGTAGTTGTACTTCAATGCAATATTTCCTTTAGTACAGGTTGACCAAAAAGTTGTGATATTTACCCTATTATCCTTTTTTTTAATCATAATTTCCTTGAGACTTATTAGACATTGTAATGGTATCACGACATTTTGGTCATCCTGTACAAATCATGGGTTTTCCTATAATCACTGTGGAAGTGTACATGCAACTCTAATGCTGGAACTCTCTTTTTCTATATATATGAACAGCATATTTTTTTAAAAATTGGCTACTCAATCCATGACTGTTTGTGGGAAACTGCTGTATGCAATTGGCTACAACATTTTGTTCACAAATACAGGCACAAATATATTTACAATATATTCCATGAAGTACTTTGAGACATATCAACGTGAAAAGGCGCTATATGAAATAGAAGGATTATTATTATATGCATGTCAGGTTCAATAGTCCAATTGCCCCATTTGTTGAAAGTCAAGTGCTCGTACCAATTACTAGTTTAAAAAAATTGTGTTATATTTCTACTGAGCTATTCTCCTTTTTTCTCAAATCATTCCCTCTCATCCTTCTTTTCAGTTTTCAAAATCGGTCTAAAAATCTTGCAACCGGCCTGCTCCATCTGCTCAGCAAGCACTGGCCTGCTTTACGTCCCCTGTATTGCCCATCCAACCACCATTAAGCTTTCATCCTTTCTGCCTCCACCTGATGGAACTCCATCTCAGAGTCCCCTCTTACCATCGCTTCCCTCACCTCTTTCAAGGTCCATTTCAGGATCTTCTTCTTTAATCGCGCCTTCCCCCTATCCTGCCCCTCACACCTGCTCAGGTCCTGGCCTGACTGTTCAGCGCCTTGGGATGTCCTCCCGATGTGAAAGGCGCTGTATAAATGTCATTTTGTTGTTGTTGTTGTTGTTCAGGTATCTTTCCCCACCCACAAACCCACATTTCCCAAGCTCAGATTGAAACCCTTAACTATCCAGTGCCTTGGAACATTCTCCTGATGCAATTTATTATTATTGTTGTTGTAAATAACAGTGCATGGGTCGCTATCCAGTGTGAGGAGCGCCATGTCCTGTAGCTCAGTGGTTAGAGCACTCGCCCGCAAGCGAGAGACCCGAGTTCAATTCCCGACAGGGCAAAACCTTGGGTAAGTTTCTTTGCTCCACATGCCTGATAATAATCTATCAAAGAAAAAAAAATTGGTCACTTCGATGCAAAATAGGCTGCCGTATCTCACCCACAAATATACAATCAATTCACTTTACAGGATATTCCGTGGAGCCCTTTGAGACATCTAGAAGATGTGAAAAGTGCTATATCGAATGCAAGGATTGTGTGGAATCCTGTAGCTCACTGGTTAGAGTACTCACCTTGCAAGCGAGAGACCTGGGTTAGATACCAGACAGGGCGAAACCTTGGACAAGTTTCCTTTCTCCACATGCCTGATAATAATTCCTCAAAACAAAACAATAATTCATTGGTCAATTCAATCCATGACTGTTTGTGGGGCACTGCTGTGCACAATTGACTGTTGCATTTTGCCTACAAATATACAGTCAATTCAATTTGCAGTATATTCTTTGAAACACTTTGAGATGTCTAAAAGACCTGAAAAGTGCTGTATCAAATGCAAGGATTACTATTATTATTTGAGATTTCCGACCTATGCAAATGAAAGTTGTTGTTGATGTTACCATCAAATGCAACTGTTAATAAGAGGACCAGTGGTTTTCCTTGTACTGTACTACATTTTCTGTTTAGCAAATGAATATACTGAAAGTTCATTCTTATCAGTTACATCTTTCTTTTCACAAGAATTTTGTTGTGTACTATTTCATTGATCACTGTAATGGATTCTTGCTATGTTTCCATTCAACGTACAAACCGGCCACTGTAGTGATATCCCCAAATAATGATATCTCTGGTAATAATCCCTCCCCCGCAAAACATAAATAAATAATTTTAACACCCGCAACATTATTGTGTGCAATTAGTTGCTGCGTTTCGCCCACAAAATACACAGTCAATTCACTTTCCAGTATATTCTGTGAAGCGCTCTGAGGCATCTGGAAGATATATATCAAATGCAAGGATTATTATTAGTAGTAGTAGTAGTTGTTAGAACAGAATATTGTATTCCAAAATGAATAGCTGTCTACCTGACTGCTTCTCTATAAAGCATTCCTGTTGGCAGCTACATCAATGTCACCTCAGGCCAACACACAGGCATGATTTTCTGTGTCATCATATCATTTACTAACGCTGGCAATAATGATATTTTCATCTTGGTATTAAGCAAATGTGCTTGCTGAGAAAACAAGAGTGTTGGCAAAGGTCTGAGCAAAACTGGCAATAATCATTAGGGGGAAAAAAATTGCCCTGTGATAATGCTTTATTTAAAAAAAAGTTAGCAAGCTCCAGTACAAACTATTTTGATTCAATGGGGGTGATTCGTAGTATTGTTGTGGTGACCGCTTACTAACTTTTGATTGTGTTCTCAAAACAGTCAGGTTGTGGTTTCCTCCCTCTCTGACTGGATTTGATTTGGAGTTTCCTAGATGACACATCTTGTGGTGTCTTTTGGCAAGCAGTCAGGTAGCAAGCAGTTGGTTGGCTGACTCACATGTTTAATGGATGTGCTGCTCAATATATACTTAAAACACACTGGAGTTGATTAAGCAATCTGGTCCACTGCCAGTTCATGGTGAGGCTTGCAGTCTGTTGTTGAGCTGATTCTCAGGTCAAAACTTAAAATGCAGCCATTGTAACCTGAAATTCCATTAACTTTTGGCTTGCAAAACCATTTTGGCACCAGCCTTAAGACAGTGTTGAATGGTGGAAAATTCTTTAATTCAATCTTAATTTGGGAAGCAGTTCTTTTTGAGAACTGCTGAAAACCAACACCCAAATTACGTATGAATTTAAAAATATTCCATATATTTATAATTTCAAATTTTAAACCAAAGTAGATTTACAACCCAAAACAAGTTAGGATTTGAGGCCTCTGCATTCACCTAGGATGTATTCATATTTAGTCTTGCGATTAACGTGATGTGCATAACATGACTCATTGGAACTCTGAAATCTCCATCCTAAAATTATTCGGCTTTACCAAACTGCACCCGAAGAATTTTGTGTTAATTGTTGCCCATAACCTACACAGTCAATTCACTTCCCAGTATATTCTATGGAGTGCTTTAAGGCATCTCAAAGATGTGATACAGCACTATTTCAAAGCAAGGATTATTATTACATTATTATAATTGAATAAAATTAAGGCTTCAATGAATTTGATACATTTATGTTGCAACAATTGATTTTGGGTTGCAGAAACAGCATTGTGTACAGAGATTTTAATAACATGACTTTACAAGATATAAGGTGCAGTGATGTGAGTATGAAATAGTAAACCAGGTGACACTGTCGTGCATGATTAAAAGACAAGGGGAGGGAGTGATAGAACTGCATCCTTATTTGGATTCCAATTGAAAACAAAGCTGAATGCACAGATTATTTCATGCATCTGGAAATAAAAATATCAACTTTAAACTGTTAAAACTGCAGTAAATATCACTGCTGTCTCTTGCTTTTATTGAGCATGCGCAAGACACCACCTAGTAGCAATCAATCCATTGGGACCCCAGCCTTACACAATTGTTGGTTCCTCTAGATTTTGGGTGTAATCTCCACACTTGGCTTTTGAAGTCACAGTCTTGGCTGACATTGTCTTGCAGTACTAAGGGTGAGCTGCATTGGAGGTGTCGTGCTTTGGATGAGATGTTAAGGTGGAAGTTAAACCATTTCTCATGGAGTCCGGGCCAGCAATTCCCCAAATAAAATCGGTCATTCACTTTATGACTATTTGTGGGGCATTTTTGTGTGCAAAAATACACAATACAATCTTGTGAAGTCCTTTGAAATGTTGCATGACCATAGTTGGACTGTGCATATGCCCTCTGATAACACAGACTGGTCACGACCCAGGCGAACAGTCATAGTGTTTTATTGAGGTGTGTACAGTACTCCCTACACGCTCCTAACTTTTTCCAAAGACGGATTTTATTGCAGTCTGTGCAGGAAAACAGAGACTCGTTTTACTTACACCCAGTTCTATCACTGGACCCAATTTACACCTAGTTGAATATAATTGTACTGTGCAAAACCCCCAGAGTGTTCTAAATTCACAGGCCTCTGCAGGCTTGCTTTTCTGTGGATGCAGTTTTTTTCTTCAAAAACATTTTTAAAAATGATTACTCTGGCCCCACACCTTAGTGGATAATGAAATCCTGCAATCCTCTGCACATAATAGAACTGAAAAACTTCTATCTGGCTGTTTCTGCATTTGTGGAGTCCTGTAGTTTATTGGTTAGAACACTCGCCTTGCAAATGAGAGGACCCAGGTTTGATTCCTTTCAGGAATCAAACCTGGAAGGGAAAAATGTTACTCAAGTTTCCTTACTCTACATGCCTGTGTTTACTGTGTAGTAAGTAGGAACCCGGTTGTTAGTCGATTGGCAGATCACTTTTCCGAGGGTAATAATCTCTATAAATAAATAATATAAATCCACGACTGTTTGTGGCCATTTTGCTGCCACATTTCACCACATAAACATACAGTCAATTCACTTTACAGTAAATTCTGTGAAGTGCTTTGAGACATCTCTAAGATAACCAAATGTATTATTATTAAATACAAGTATTATTATTTCCCTCTCTGTTCTAAACCTGGCCTCCTCACACTTGGATATTGATCCACCAGTGCTGGGTGCTCTGGCATGTGACCTTTGCTGTTGGTGAACATTGGTAGCGGGTGCTGGCAGAGCACTTAGAATACATTAGAATACAGAGCACAGAAACAGGCCATTCGGCCCAACTGGTCTATGCCACTGTTTATGCTACATATGAGCCTCCTCATGCCCCTGCTCAACTAAGCTTACAAGCATAACTTTTAATTTATTTCTCCCTCACGTATCTATCTAGCTTGCCCTTAAATACATCTGTGCTATTTGCCTCAACAACCCCATGCAGGAGATGAGGGACTGCTGCAGTGTTCCAGATCTCAACCTTTGGATGATATGTTAAACCAAGATTCTATCCGCCTATTCAGGTGGACATTAAAGTTCCCATGGCAATATTCAAACAGAAAAGTGAGTTCTCCTTGTGTCCTGGCCAATAATCCCAGATCATTCACTTGATCGCTATTTGTGGAGTCCTGTAGCTCAGTGGTTAGAGCACTCGCCTCACAAGCAAGAGATCTGGATTCAATTACCAGGAAGGTGAAACCTTGGGCAAGTTTCGTTACTCCACACACCTGAACAATCCCTAAAAAAAATGATAATCGGTCACTCAGCCGACGACTGTTTGTGGGACAACACAATATTTCGCCAACAATATATACACTCAAACCACTTTACAGTATATTCTGTGAATTGCTTTGAGATGACTAGAAGATGTGAAAAGCGATATATTAAATGCAAGGATTATTATTTATTATTATTTGTGAGACATTGCTATATGCAAATAGATTGCCAAATTTGCCTACAAATACACAAAATTTACGTTACACTAAATTCTGTGAAGCTCTTTGAGATGTCCTCCTGATGTGAAAAGCACAATAACCAATGTAAAGATTATTATCAGCAGTGTGTCTGCAGTCCATTCTTTCCAGTTAGAGTTGCCTTTATCAACTTTAACAACAGTGTGAGAGTCAACCTACAGTGACTGTGGCATTGAAGTCATTAACTGTGTGTGTCACTTGTTTCTATCTCTGCAGGATTCTTGCTTTTCACTAGAGGCTTGATCAGTTATGCCAAGGTGCGGAGGATCGCTGCCCAGCTCGCCACCTTGAAAAGATCCAGGTTCCGTTTTATTTGCTGATGGTAACAAATCTTTTCTATCCAATTTTCTGCTAAACCTGATGGGAAGATTGACACTTCTATGCTCTGACTATCATGGACATTCAGCACAGCATGATCAGAAGTTGCTGGTTTGTGTGCGCGGGAATGTGGGTGAGACCAAATGATTCATTTTAAGAAGGTTTTAGATTTATGGGGCTTAATAGTATCCTAAGTAACCTTCCATTGATGGCAATGGCATTTAGTTTTTTTTATGAATTTGGTAATGTACTTGTTTGTCAGTGTCGGTGCTATATTGATTGATTTGAGTGCTACCTATTTGCCACTTCTGCTGGGCTAACTCAGCCTTCTGCATGTTTGCCAACCCCTCTGGTCACAATCAATGGCCAAATCTCTTTGAAGCACTCTGAGATGTTGTTGATACCCCTAACCTCTAGAACTCCCTCTATCTCTCCCTTCTCCTATCTGACTTTAGGCCCAGTCTTATAACCTACCTCTTCAACCAAGCCTTTGATCATTTCTACCTCCCCAACTCTCCACTCTTCTCCATTTACTGTTCAACCCATATTTTGAAGAGACATTGTACTATGGGATGGATGCTATTCAAAAGCAAATTGGTTTTGTTGTTGTTCATCTACCTCATCCTTGCCCGACTCCATTGGCTCCCCATCATCCAGAGGATCCAATTCAAGATCCTGGTCCTCCCATTCAATGCCCTCCACAGCCTCACCCCACCCTACATCTGCGACCTCCTAACCCCCTACCAACCTGCCTGCCCCCTCCATTCAGCAGACTCTAGCCTGCTCCCTGTCCCCCGACACACCTGCCCTACCATTGGCCGGCAAACCTTTAGCCACTCTGCCCCCAACCTCTGGAACTCCATCCAGCAGTCTCTCTACCTTGCCCCCTCTCTGACCTCCTTCAAGTCCCACCTCAAGACCCTCCTCTTCTACGGTCCCATCAGTCACCCCAAATCCCCACCTTTCCCTCCATTCCCTTCCCCAGCTCGGGTCTGAAACACTAACTGTCCAGCACCTTGGGACGTCCTCCTGACATGAAAGGTGCTATAAAAGTGTAATTTTGTTGTTATTGGCACAGAACAACTTCTAAGATAAAACTGTAAATGATTTTCTATTCTAACAATATTAATATAGGCATCAACTTTCCGGGATCACCTTGACTCAGTTAGTCACACCCTCACCTCTGAAACAAATGGCTATAGGATCCTGCACCATATCCCACACATTCAAGCTCAATACGAAAAATATTGTAACATTAAAGAGAGAACAGTGTAGGTTTACAAGGGTGTTACCAAGAATGAGTGTCCACAGCTACCAAAAAAGATTGGACATAATTCTCTCCAGAGTTATAATAATTCAGAAGAGACCTGATAGAGACGTTTAAGATTACAAAAGGATTTTATAAGTTGGATGTTGATGGGCTGTTTTCACATGTTCGCGAAACCAAAACAAGAGAACATAAATATTGGATAGCTTCTGGTAGATCTAATAGGGAGTTTAGGGATATGTATTTCAGAGAAACTTCATGGACACATGAGAGAGCATAAAATAGAGTAATAATATAATAATCCTTGCATTTGATATAGCACCTTGTCACATTTTCTAGACTTCTCAAATGTTTCGCAGAATATACTGTAACATGCATTGACTGTATACTATATATTGTTGGCAATACGTGGTAGCCAATTGCACACAGCAATGTTCCATAAACAGTCATGGATTGAGTGACCATTATTTTGTAAGGGATTATTACCCCCAGGAAAGCAATCCACCAATTGACTAATAACCATGTTCTTACTTACTACAGTACTAAGTAAACTAAGGCGTATGGAGTAAAGAAACTTGCCCAACATTTTGCATTTCCAGGAATTTAATCCAACAACAAAATTACATGTATAGAGTGCCCTTCATGTCGGGGGGATGCACCAGGTTCTCTAGCTTGTGAGGCGAGTGCTCTAACCACTAAACTACAAGACTCCAGTAGTATACCGGAAGTGTACATGAGGGATAAAAATAATAATCCTTCCATTTGATATAGTGCCTTATCACATAGTTGAAACAACTCAAACGCTTCACAAGACGTTTATGTGGAGGGTAAACATTGCCATGAACTAGTTGGGCCAAGTGGCATGTTTCCAATGCCGTATCAATTTATGTAACTCTATTTACATTACACTCTAATAAATATCTTAGTTAGAATATTTATTTTAAATATTGGCTATTACAAAAGCATGAATTATAAATGTGGTAATTGCCACTCTCCTGCTATGGTATTGTTCCTACTATAAACATATACAGAGCTGTAATAATTAAGAGTGCTTGCTTATTCACTCCACCCATAAAAGAAAGTACCAATCTTAAAATATTTTCTTATCTAATATTTTCTTATATGCATTGCAGCATTCTAGCACATGCATCATCAGCACAGAAGGTTCAAATCTGTAGAAAACAACTTGTTTTGTAACACTATAATTTACCATATTGAATAGAAAGACAGAGGTGGGGGTTGAAATATATTCAGCTAAAGTTCATGGTGAAGATTATCAACAACAATTTGCATTTATATAGCATCCTTCATGCAAGTTAGTATTTTGGAGTGCTTAAGCATTCTTAGACTTTGCTCAGCTAGCTAGGGTCTTCTCTTAGGCCCTCTGTTCTAACATTAGTAGCTGTGGTTTCAGCCACTCTGCGCACTGCTGTGCGCAATTTGGCTGCCACGTTTCGCCCACAAATATTCAGTCAATTTTCCTACTCTTCTTTATCCTGTCCCGACCCCTCCCCCCTGCTCTTGTCCCTACCTAACTGTACAGCACCTTGTGACATCCTCTTGACGTGAAAGGCGCCATATAAATATAAGTTTTGATTGATTGATTGATTGAATGAATGAATGAATGAATGAATGAATGAATGAATGAATGAATGAATGAATGAATGAATGAATGAATGAATGAATGAATGAATGAATGAATGAATGAATGAATGAATGAATGAATGAATGAATGAATGAATGAATGAATGAATGAATGAATGAATGAATGAATGAATGAATGAATGAATGAATGAATGAATGAATGAATGAATGAATGAATGAATGAATGAATGAATGAATGAATGAATGAATGAATGAATGAATGAATGAATGAATGAATGAATGAATGAATGAATGAATGAATGAATGAATGAATGAATGAATGAATGAATGAATGAATGAATGAATGAATGAATGAATGAATGAATGAATGAATGAATGAATGAATGAATGAATGAATGAATGAATGAATGAATGAATGAATGAATGAATGAATGAATGAATGAATGAATGAATGAATGAATGAATGAATGAATGAATGAATGAATGAATGAATGAATGAATGAATGAATGAATGAATGAATGAATGAATGAATGAATGAATGAATGAATGAATGAATGAATGAATGAATGAATGAATGAATGAATGAATGAATGAATGAATGAATGAATGAATGAATGAATGAATGAATGAATGAATGAATGAATGAATGAATGAATGAATGAATGAATGAATGAATGAATGAATGAATGAATGAATGAATGAATGAATGAATGAATGAATGAATGAATGAATGAATGAATGAATGAATGAATGAATGAATGAATGAATGAATGAATGAATGAATGAATGAATGAATGAATGAATGAATGAATGAATGAATGAATGAATGAATGAATGAATGAATGAATGAATGAATGAATGAATGAATGAATGAATGAATGAATGAATGAATGAATGAATGAATGAATGAATGAATGAATGAATGAATGAATGAATGAATGAATGAATGAATGAATGAATGAATGAATGAATGAATGAATGAATGAATGAATGAATGAATGAATGAATGAATGAATGAATGAATGAATGAATGAATGAATGAATGAATGAATGAATGAATGAATGAATGAATGAATGAATGAATGAATGAATGAATGAATGAATGAATGAATGAATGAATGAATGAATGAATGAATGAATGAATGAATGAATGAATGAATGAATGAATGAATGAATGAATGAATGAATGAATGAATGAATGAATGAATGAATGAATGAATGAATGAATGAATGAATGAATGAATGAATGAATGAATGAATGAATGAATGAATGAATGAATGAATGAATGAATGAATGAATGAATGAATGAATGAATGAATGAATGAATGAATGAATGAATGAATGAATGAATGAATGAATGAATGAATGAATGAATGAATGAATGAATGAATGAATGAATGAATGAATGAATGAATGAATGAATGAATGAATGAATGAATGAATGAATGAATGAATGAATGAATGAATGAATGAATGAATGAATGAATGAATGAATGAATGAATGAATGAATGAATGAATGAATGAATGAATGAATGAATGAATGAATGAATGAATGAATGAATGAATGAATGAATGAATGAATGAATGAATGAATGAATGAATGAATGAATGAATGAATGAATGAATGAATGAATGAATGAATGAATGAATGAATGAATGAATGAATGAATGAATGAATGAATGAATGAATGAATGAATGAATGAATGAATGAATGAATGAATGAATGAATGAATGAATGAATGAATGAATGAATGAATGAATGAATGAATGAATGAATGAATGAATGAATGAATGAATGAATGAATGAATGAATGAATGAATGAATGAATGAATGAATGAATGAATGAATGAATGAATGAATGAATGAATGAATGAATGAATGAATGAATGAATGAATGAATGAATGAATGAATGAATGAATGAATGAATGAATGAATGAATGAATGAATGAATGAATGAATGAATGAATGAATGAATGAATGAATGAATGAATGAATGAATGAATGAATGAATGAATGAATGAATGAATGAATGAATGAATGAATGAATGAATGAATGAATGAATGAATGAATGAATGAATGAATGAATGAATGAATGAATGAATGAATGAATGAATGAATGAATGAATGAATGAATGAATGAATGAATGAATGAATGAATGAATGAATGAATGAATGAATGAATGAATGAATGAATGAATGAATGAATGAATGAATGAATGAATGAATGAATGAATGAATGAATGAATGAATGAATGAATGAATGAATGAATGAATGAATGAATGAATGAATGAATGAATGAATGAATGAATGAATGAATGAATGAATGAATGAATGAATGAATGAATGAATGAATGAATGAATGAATGAATGAATGAATGAATGAATGAATGAATGAATGAATGAATGAATGAATGAATGAATGAATGAATGTCTGGAACTCCCTGCCTCAATCCTCTGTCATGTCCTCTGTTTGCCAGTTTTCAAATCACACTTGAAGGCTTTCCTCTTTGGCTGTGCCTTTAGTCACCTCCGCTTTCCTTCCAATTCCAATTAAACCACACCACTGTTAAGAGTTCTGAGATGTCACCTGCATGGAAGATGCTATATAAATGCAAGTTGATGTTTGTCTGGGATTATTTTGTGGATGAACACAACAGTCAATGTATGCACTGCAATGTCCCACAAACAGCCATAAAGGAAATGACCCATTTTATTTCCAGTGAGGTACGATCAATGAACTAAAGTCTGAAGAGCAGAGGGTATTGCCTGCAATGTTTTTATGTACAGAAACTGGGTGACGCACAGCTGGTTATCATCTGCAAATGTCCTTACCTCACCCCCAATGTACCTACAACAACAACAGAAACAAAATTATACTTATAGAGTGCCATTCACGTTGGGAGTATGTCCCAAGGCGCTGAACAGTCAAGGGTCAGGATCCGAGCATGGGGGTGGGTCAAGGCAGGGGGCAGGGGAAGGAGTGAGGTGGGAGGGCAGCAGAAGGTGCGATTGAAAAGGAGATCCTAAAACCCTTATCCAGGTGTCAGTTGTCTTGCAAATACGTTTTTTCTACGTGCTCCTTGCCAATCACGCATAATAGAAAGTGTCAATCTTAAAATAGTTTCCTATCTAATAATTTCATATATGCATTACAGTATTTTAGCAAATGCATTATCAGCACAGAAGGTTCAAATCTGTAGAAAACAGTAACACTATCATTCTCCAGAGCTTTAACTGTTTTTTGGACGTAAGATCCACATATGTTATTACTCCAAGCCAACTCTATTGGCTCCCAGTACCTCAAAGGATTAGTTTTAAGATCATATAAGTTGTAGTAGTTAGCTACTGGCTGAATTCACTATTTATAAATTCCAGTTAAAAATATCATGTTTTAGATCTTCCCCGCGATGTACTTTCACACGATTTGCATCACTCACATATGTTACCCATCAAAATTGGTTCGATTTTGTTGAAAATGTGAGAAAGTGAAGCCCTTATCTTTTCTCTAAAACATATACTGTACTACCTAAACTGGAGATCCAGGTTGGTGTATGTGGATAGTGGCACTGCACTTATGATCTTTAGCTGATAATAATGGTTGCATGATGGACATTGGTGTTTGACCAAACTGGTGACCCTAGAATATTGACTCAGAGACTGGCAATTTCCAGAGTTGTCAACTGTAAGAATTTGTCCTCAGTCTATGACTATAGACTGCTCCTCTAGTTGGCTACTTCTGGCTTGCTGCATGTTTGCTGCCATACCCATCCGTACCATTGGTGACCAAGTATAATGTGTGGAACTCCTTCCACTGATCCCTCCATTGAACTTTAATTCCTGTTGCTGCTGTTTTCCCAAACTCTTTAATCTTTTTCCTTTTCAGATATTTATTCAATTCTCTTTTTTAAATGGATTCTTGAGACATTTAGAGAGAGAGGAATTACTCTTGCATATAAGTTTAGCAACTTTTAGGACATGCACTTATCAAAATTAGGAGTCCACAAAGTCAAAGTCACTACACTTAGCAGCAAGAGGAGTGTTGCCACTTAGAATCCTGTGGAAGCAATGAAAATACAGTATTTTTGCTTTGCTCTAAATCTCGAGCAAAGCAGAAAAACCACCAAAGGTCACCCATATGTGACCCAGTTATTATATGGATCAAGCATCTAGTAAAAGTTCAAAGGCAGACACATATGGTTGAAATCAAATATCCAAAGGCTATTCTTCTGTAAATCAGTGGTTACATTGTTCTAATTATGGTCATTTAAACAAGGAAAAACAAAGATCGATGTCCCTAGAAAAACAAAGATCGATGTCCCTACAAGCTAACAGTTGAAACTATTTAAGAAATGAATGAAACAGTCAAGAGCTGCAAAAAAAAATTCTCAGAGGTCTGCTGGAATTATATGTATTTCCAGGACATTTTAGCTCCCTTATTTCTTGCCCAAAAAACTTTCTCTGTCAATAGACATATTAAACAGTAATTGGTTTATGATATAACATAACTAAGTACGTCTGGTCCTGTTTTGTGTGGGTTGAGTACATTTCTGTATTCTGAGATAAATATCTTGGAACAAATACTGCCCTTAGAATTAATTTATTATTTTGGGGGGCAGTCCATCTGCCCATTTAGCACAAGACAATGCCAGTTGTCCTTTACAAATGAGAGATAAAATGTTCATGCTGCTGACGTTCACCTGCAGTTATGTAGCAGTAAGAAAAGCAAGACCAGCAATCATTCTTCTCTCTGTTGCCAAGTGGTTGGGCTTGCCAAAGGGAGCAATCACTCCACACTCAACCTCCAAATGTTCTATTTTTGTGTGGCAGAAATACCAGTAGCAGAGTTAAAGTTAGCTGATACTGTTGTTATTCTAATCATTGCAATGCCCTGAGAAATGTTGTTATTACCATAGGATGGTATCCTGACCTTGCTTCTATTGGATCCTTTCCTAAAGATATCATTGTGCTAGGGAGACTAGAAACACAGAAGTAAATAAAAAATTAAAATATTCCAATTTAAAACTATTGTTAGCGTTGCAGATCTAGAAGCATTTTTTTTGCCCACAAAATTTACACTGTACAGTGTATCTTGTATCTGTATCTGTACAGTGTATCTTGTGAAGTACTTTGAGATGTCTCAAAAGACGTGATAAGGTGCTATATCAAATGCACAGATTATTAAGGATTATCATATTATATGAATCATAGAAATTTACAGCACAGAATGAGGCTATTCAGCAAATCATGATGTGCTGGCTGTCTGACAGAGCTATCAAGTTAGTCCCATTCTCCAGCCCTTTCTGTGCACCATTTTACATTTCTTTTCAATTTGCGCCTAGTCCCACTTCCGTGACTGATTGTGGGACACTGCTGTGCGCAATTTGGCTGCCGCGTTTCGCCCACTAATACAGTTACTTTTCCTACTATTCTTCATCCTGCCCTGATCCTTCCCACCCTGCTCTTGTCCTACCTGACTGTACAGCGCCTTGGGATGTCCTCTCAACGTGAAAGGCGCTATATAAATGTAAGTTTTGTTTGTTTGTTGTTTGTTAGGTGGCCGCCTCACTCAGTTTGTAGTATTCTTGCCAGTGTTGTGGGTTCAAGCCCCAGTCGGGCCCTATCAAGTGCAAGAATTATTTTATTCTTGTTATGTTGATCTCATTTAATTGCAATTACAAATTCAATGTTAAAGCTGAATTTAAGACTTTGTTAAAATGTCACATTTTTAGACAGTGGTCTTAAGACTAAGACTGTAAGAACATTTGTACTACAGGCCTTCTCCATATTAAAATACACATGCAAACTCAGTTGTACAGTTTGCGACATTTTCCTTTATTTGAGAATCACAGAGTCAATCATCAGTCAACTTTGTCTTAACCTCAATGACCCGGGCATCTAGACTTCATCACTCAGTCACACATCAGTCATCGCTGAGTCACACATCATTTGACTTATAAATCATGAATCACTCAAGTTCTATATCAGTCAGTGACTTATCACTTGAATATGGTACCACTGAGTCAGGCATCATTTGATTTTAGGATTTCTCATTGTGGTTAATTTAATGCATTGGGTTTGTTCACTTGTATTGAATTACCAGGAAAATACAGACGATAGGCAATCTATTGGTGGAATAAAGATCCTTGAATACAGCCTTGAATTTATGTTTCAAAAATGTGGAAATTGTTAATATATTATGAATTAATAAGAGGTAGAAATGAATAACATTCTGGTAAAATCTTTTCAGGGTTTTTGATCTTATTTCATTTTGACATCGCAAATGCGATGTGGTAATATATTTATTTGCAATGATTTTGAAAGGAATGGGGTATCACTATAACTAGCACTTCACCCACAAAATAGTGTGTCAATTCACTTTACAATACATTTTGTGCTTTGAGGCTTCTGAATGATGAGATAAGGCTCTATATTCAAATACAAGCATTATTATTATCTAATAATGTGACTTGTGTTTATTGACTCTTTGGACCTGTAATATTATCAGGTATTATTAGTACAATACATTTAAGTACACTCGTTTTCTGTAGTAGGATATTCTACAATGTGGCCTCTTTCTCATAATTCAGTTTCCATATTTTGTCATGCCATCCCAAAGTGCTGAATAGTCAAGGGTTAGTACCCGAGCATGGGGGCGGCCACTGATGGTAGGGCATGAAACATGGAGCAGGCTGAATGGAGGGAGCAGACAGGTTAATAAGGGGTCAGCAGGTCAGAGAGGTAGGAGGGTGCAAGGTTGTGGAAGACCTTGAAAATGATGACAAGGATCATGGATTCGAACCTCTGAAGAATGGGGAGCCAGTGGAGCCGGGCAAGGATGGGCATGATGAGGTCGCGGAGCCTGGTGCGGGAGAGGACACCAGTTGCAGAGTTTTGGATCATTTGCAGCTTGTGGAGGGAAGAGTTGGGGAGGCCAACAATGAGGGAGTTGACACAGTCGAACCTTGAGGTGACAAACACCTGCGTCAGGGTTACAGTGGCCTGAGGGGTGAGGCAGTGATGGATAAGTGTGATGTTGCGGAGGCAGTGCTGGCAATATATGTGGGAGAAAGGACAATTCGGGGTGAAACAAAACACCTAGGTTCCTGACTGGCTGGGATAGGTGGAGGTCAAATGAGAGGGCAGGGTCAGGAGGAGGGGCAGGAGAGAGTTAGGAGGGGAGAGTTGGGAGGGCAGCAGAAGGCACGAACAAAAAGGAGGGTCTTGAGACTGGCCTTGAAGAAGGCAAGGCGAAGGGACTGTGGGTTGGAGTTCCACAATGTGGGGCAGAGAAGCTGAAAGTCTGTCCACCAATGGTAGGGTGGATCGGGCGGGGGTCATGGAGCAGGCCGGAGCCTGCTGAACAAAGGGGCAAGGATTCATAGGGGGACAGCAGGGCAGAGAGTTGGGGGGGGTGCAAGGCCCCGAATGGCCTTGAAAGTGAGGATGAGGATCTTGAATTCGGTCCTCTGGAGGATGAGAAAGCAATGGAGCCAGACAACAATGGGAGTGATGTGGTTGCCGAGCTTAGTGCGGGTGAGGACACGAGCTGCAGAGTTCTGGATGATCTGCAGCTTGTGAAGGGAAGAACCAGGAAGGACAACGAGGAGGGAGTTATGATAGTCGAGCTTTGATGTGACGAATGCATGGACTAGGTTTCGGCAGCCTGAGGGGTGAGGTAGTGGCTGAGTCTGGCGACAACAATAACAAATTACACGTTTATATTCATATTGGAAAGACATCCCAGGTGGCTCGACAGTCAGGGATTTTGTGGACCCAAGCTGGGAGTTGGGGTCAAGATGGGTGGAGGGCAGGGGATGGGAGTGGAAGGGTGGCTGAAGACACAGTCAAAGAGGAAGGTCTTTAGGTGGGACTTAAAGGAGGCCAGAGAAGAGGTAAGGTAGAGGGATTGCCAGATAGAGTTCCAGACTGGAAGAGTTCCCCAAATGTGGTGGCAGTATTCAAACCTTGGATGATTTGGGGGCATTATACAATGTAGCCCTTTAATAAGGCATTTTTGTACAAAATCAGTCACCACAGCAATTGAAGTATGGACCCCGTTCATTGAGCAGCAGACTCACTTCTTCACTGTGTGCCAGATTTGCTACTTTCCAAGCTATTTGGTCGCCACTAACATCACTTCCTAACAATGCGGTCTTCCTCTACCCACAACTCTGACCTAGAGGTGACTGAGGCAGACAGACAGGAAATGAATGTTTGGTTAAGGAGAGGAAATTGAGATGGAGGAGATGTAAAAGTTCCATTTGAAATCAATAGATAGTGAGGCAAACAATGTTGATAGAAGACAGTTGAGGTGTGACAAATGTGTACTTACTGTGGTGTTTACAATACTATAACAGTACACACTTCTTATTCTCATGTTTCCTTACTCATCATAATGCTTTTCTGGCATTGTACAAAGGGTTAAAGAGATAGCGGTGTCAATGTGTGTGAAATGCAGCCTTGGGATCTTGTCAGTGTTGTAGCAATCAATCTCTTTAAAGTGGCAGGGACTGTGAAGAAACACATAGTATGGAAATTCAATTAAAACTGTACAGGAAATTGATATTAGCTCTCTTTTTATTGCAGACATTTGCTGGCCTGCATCTCTTCCACATTGGTAGACTCCACCACGTTTGATAAACAGGACTGAAATGGTGACGCAGCTCTCAAACTGCACTAAAAAACACACCCAAAATGTATTGGCTTTTCCTTTTCTTTCGACGTGACCTTCCAAGCAACATGAAAAGATTGTTTTACTTTGATTGTGTGCTCTTTCAGTTATTTCAAGTTTCAAATCCTATCATAGAAAACATTCCACTTCCAGTTCAGAATTGTTTCCACCCAGTTTCCACTTCTAGTTCTGGTGCACTGAAATATTACCAGTCAATTGTTTGATATTGTGCAAAAGGTGTATTTCAACGCTATGTGGAATGCTCTCACCTAAAGAGGGCAGTGTTGCTTTTGGAACGCTTGATCATCTTTGGAGATAAAAAGTTGGTGGATTTTTGGCAAATGCCATTTAATGTCCAGATGTTTCAATTGCACAACTGAAATTATAGTAAACAAGACATGATGAATTTCAGCGCCTTGGGACGTCCTCCCGACGAGAAAGGCACTTTATAAGTTTAAATTATTGTTGAATTAAAGTTGGCTTTTGATTTTTTTTCTAAATGCAAATACCCTGTATCATTTGATCAGACTGTCAAATCCATTACTTAATAAAACAGTAATTATTTTGCTGGAAATTAAATAGAAAATCAGAAGCAGAAAACTATCCCAGTGTAGTGCATCACTAATTCTAAAAAATAATCTTCAATAGTAATCCTCTGTATTTAATACACACAGTTCCCAACATAGTAATAATAATATATAAATAAATAATAACAATAAAATGGTCACTCATTGCAATCCACAACTGTTTGCGGGACGCTGCTATGGCAAATGGCTGCTGCGTTTCGCGCACAAAATATACAGTCAATTCACTTTACAGTATATTCTGTGAAGCGCTTTGAGATGTCTCGAAGATGTGATATGGTTTTGTAATCAAATGCATAGATTATTTTATATAAAACAATAAATATTATATCAGCCTCTAATCAGTAATGCTGTATCATGGTAATAATGATTTGGAAAAAAAAACTTTTTTCAGTTGATTTTGCATCATTTTTATTCTCAGTGTAACCTGAGATGAAATGGCTTTGAATTAAATTGAAAAAGATACTGATGCACCCAGCAATGGGCATCCATTCCCTTTTTCTTGTTACCCAGCCAATTGGAGATTGTGTGAATATCAGAGAACATGCTGTCGTATGTTCACTGGATGACATAACCCATGATTTATAATATGGATCAAGAAATCATGTGCATTTCCTAATGCAAGAAACATCCTTATATCTCTTTCTTAATGAGACAATGCTTCCTCTCGAGTCTTGACTCCAACATTGAGCACTAAAAGCCCTTTCACCTGAATGTAGAATGCACTGTGTTGTGTCAACTTTTTTTAAAAAAATGCTAATTGGAAGTAACAATGGAGCCATACTGTATGAAGAGAGCAGTAGTTTTAGTTCCATGCACTAAGCCTTTTGTAAAGTGATATGCAGATCTCACCAGAAATAATATGGCATTTCCAATACCTATCATTGATCATTACCTACACCTTATATATTGGCATCTAAATATTTTCTATGCCATTGCATTTGATAAAACGTAATAAAACATTAGTTTCTAGGAGGCATAATTCAAGCCACACATCAAAGCAATAAATTGTTACTAGTCCTTATGTATCGATTTCCGGAGATTTACAATGATTGTTTGGAATATCTAATAATAAATCCCCTTATGATTAATTCTTCTGAGTGGACCTTTTATCATACCAATATCTGGAGTATATGATGATTTTAATGAGATTGTCTGGAATGTATTTTTAAGAATATAGTAGTAAAAGTAAATGATCCAAAAATGAACTCAGAAGTTTTAGATTCAAAGTTTTCTTTTTCTGCAGTTGTATGTTTTTAGAATTATTCACCACTTCTTGTGATTCTAGCTTGGTTCCCTCTTTTTCACATGCTAGTGCTAGCACTTCTCTATCTAACACTGGGGGATTCAGTACCTTTGAATACTTCTGAAAGTATCTATAGGTCTCCCTGATGATGTTTTATGTCCCTCTCCCAAAATGGAATGCACCATTATCACAAGGTGCTACATTGCAAACCCTGATCTGGAAGCCGGGCACCAAAGCAGGGATAACCACACTCAATCTCCAGTCAGGGTTGGAATTGCATGGTCATCCAGGAACTCACAAGATCGGTCTGGATGAAGAAGGCCCTTCCACCCATCTGATTTCATCCCTCCAAATCACCCACTCTACTGTCCTCCTTTACCAATATTAAGCTGTTTTACAAATGTGTGCAATGCCACAGCCTCAACCACAGTTCCTGATAGCATCTCCAGTTAATAATTATCCACTAGACATAGAAAAACTTCCTGGGGTCTGTCCTAAAATTGCAACTCTAAACCTAAGTCCTCTTGGTCCACTGCCTGATACATTTTAGAATACTGTTTGGGTTTCCTTTTCAATCATATTTAAAATGTTGTACAGCTTTATAAGTCCCCTTAGAGTCATCTTCTCGCAAGATTGAAGAGCCCCAACTTGCCTCTTTGTTTCTTACAGCTCATTTCTCTCACCCATGATGGGGATCATCTTTGTTGCCCTTCTCTGCACTGCCTCTAGGGCCTGAGCAGAGCACTTATATTGCAGCGACTGCAACTATTATGCACGGTTCCAGGTGTCTGATTAAAGCACTATGTAGCCTGAGTGTGACTTCTGGGACTGTGAACTCAACTGATTTAACAATGTAGCCTAGCATCTTGCGTGCCTTGTATATTGCTGCCCCACACTGTGTTGGCATTTGATAGGCAATCTGTCAGAGCCTGTCAGAATCTGTTTTACAGCAGTCAATAGCACAATCGGAGATCTTTCAGCCACTATGCCCTGCAGCTTTGGAACTCTCCACCAATCCCTCTGCCTTACCCCTTCCTTCCCCTCGTTTAGATCCCACCTGAAGACTTCCCTCATCAACCATTCTTAACCTCACTTCCTCCCTCCCTCCAGCTCAGCGTCGGGCTCCGTCACTGTTAAGTGCTCTGAGACTCATCACCTCATGAAGGACACTATATCAACATGTGTTGCTGTTGTACTCCTTGAATTAAGAATGAAGCTAGATAGATAGATTTTAGTGTCTATTAGCTTCTCTACTGTTATATTTCTGATGATATCACCAAGAGGGAGCAACAATAGGAGATGAGCAAGGATAGGACTACATGTCCTGGTTTCGGGCAGGAGTAGAGAAGCTGTTAACCTGAATGAGTGGTAAATACAGTAGAATTATATTGGCAACTTAGGTGCCTGTTGTGGTTCTCTGCAGGCCACACAGTGCAGGAGTAAGGCATAAATCAACTGTTCAGCTAGGTGTAAGAATATGTGAGAAACACCTATGCTTAATACAAAAGACCTGCTAGTTATAAACACAAGCATGTTGCTTTAAAACATTAATGATCAGTGTAGCTCATGATGACATGTTTGCAACCATTTCTGTTGTACTGACAGTCACCAGATCTTTATTTAAATGGATACACATTGAGCTGGCTTCATTTGGAGGGTGATTACTTACAAATAACGCAAGAAAAAATATGCAAGGCAAATAAGGGATAGTAGTGCACTGCTTATGTCCCTGGAGTAGCAACCTCAAAATTATGCATTTAAATCCATCATTAGCAGTTGTGTAATTTGAATTAAAATTGGTAATTTGAGTTAGCACCAGAATAAACAGCCACAAACCACCAAGTATGTCGATAAAATTGGTTGTGTAAGGGAAATTGCGGTGTGCAAATTCGCTGTTGTATTCACCTACAGAAATGCACATCACTACAAATTGCAATATATCCTGTGAAGTGGTTTGATACATCCTCCCAACACGAAAATGCCATACCGAATGTAAGGATTATTATTATTAGGTAACACAATAGCTTTATTTTGTAATATCATATTTGATTCAGTCAATTACTGGAAACTGAATACCTGAAAAACTGAGCAGCCTAGGAAAGCCTCGAACACCCAACAGTCTAAGGACTCAGAATTAACATGATACATGTTTCAATGTGTTGCAAGTGGGGAATACTGGAGATGTATTTAGTTTGTTTGCAATTTAGATTATTGGTGTATAAATGGAGAAAATAATAATAATAATAATCTTTGCATTTGATACAACTCCTTATCATGTCTTCGAGACGTCTCAATGCGCTTCTCAGAATATATTGTAAAGTGAATTGACTATATTTTGTGGTTGAAATGCAGCAGCCAATTGCACACACCAATGTACCACAAACATTCATGGATTAAGTGACCAAATTACAGTATTATATTTTTTGACTGTATTATTATCCCCGGAAAAGAGATCCACAGATTAAAATGAACAATCCTTCAGTGAGATTAGAGATTTTAAGATTTAATTCTAACTATAGAGTAATGAATGATGTGGAACAGATGTACAGCAAAGACAATAAATGCTGTATTTATCAACTCCTTTAAATAAATGGATAATAGGATTGAAGGTTTAACTATAAGTATAGATAAAGATGATCACAACTGTGTGGAATGCAACAGAATGTGCCAAAGATTAACAATGAGAATGTCCTGCCAAAGATTAATAATATGGCTTGTTAGGTTGGATAGATATACTCAGTAGTCTGGTCTCTGGGTGGGATGTCTTCAATTGGCCATGTTGGTTCCTCACCTGGAAAGTTGCATTTTACCAGTTTTGATTGAAAGTGACAATTTAAATTCATCACGATCAGAGACGTCCCCTTCTGAATGCTGTCTACAACAACAACAACAACAACTTTGATTTATATAGCGCCCTCCACGCCAGGCGGCATCTCAGAGTGCTTCACAATAGCGGATCCCAGGACCGAGCCAGGGAAAGGGGGAGGAAGGTGACCAAAGGACCAGACGAAGAAAAAGGTCTTCAGCTGGGACCTGAAGCTCAGAAAAGAGGGGCGAGGCGAAGGTAGTAAGGAAGGGAATTCCAGATCCACGGGGTATAGTGGCTGAAGGCAGGCCGCTGAGGGAGGAGCGGAGGATTCGGGGGACATGGAAGAGACCAGACCCAGTGGAACGAAGGCAATGGATGCTGGTTTGGGGAGAGAGGAGGTCAGAGAGGTAGGTGGTGCAGAGGAGTGGAGGGATTTGAAGACAAGGGTGAGGATCTTGAAGTCAATCCTCTCTGGTATAGGGAGCCAGTGAAGTCTGGAAAGCTGGGATAATGGGGGAGCGAAGTTTGGTGCGGGTGAGAATGCGGGCGGCAGAGTTCTGAATGAGCTGGACTCTGCGGATTGTGGAGGAGGGGAGACCAGCGAGGAGAATAGTGAATAGTCTAGCCATGTTCTTCCTGAACTCATAAACAGAACTGTATTTACATATCTTTATGTATAAGCAGGCAGAAAGCCATTGGGACAGAGAACAGGAAAGTGCCTCAGAAAACATTCCATTATATTTAACTGCCGGATAAATTAGTCAATAATAGAGGCATTTTCACAGGACTTTCACAATTTGTAAACTAAACAAACTGGGGGGGATTGCTTTGGTGTCAGAAAATAAGAGTTTCTTCAGTGTCACAAAAAAGTGATTTTCTCAGTTTTCAATGGAGGAAGTACTGTTTTTAATGGTTCTAAATTTTGATTGAATTAATAGATTTCCTTTATCATGTTCATCACTATAGTATGGATTAATCTCTTTAGTATCATTATGCAAACACATTAAGATACCTGCTTCATGGTCCTTTACAGTAACTAAAAGGTTGATGTTCTCTAAGGTCTACCATGCCCCTGTTACATAGCATGTATGTCGCCCTGGCTCAGTTTGTAGCATGTTTTTTTCTGAGTCAGAAGGTTATGAGTTCAAGCATCAGGTCAACGTTTGGAACTCATATCTTTTGGGCTGACACTCCAATGCAGTGCTGGGGGAGAGCTGTATCATTGGAGGTGCCACCGTTTAGATAAGAATTTAAACTGCTTGTTCAGAACAGCATTAAAGATATTGTGACACTATTCAAAAAGAGAAGGGAGTTTCTCCCAGTGCCCTGGTCAACAATTCCACAGGTAAAATTGGTCAGTCAGTCTGATAAAATTGGTCATTCACTCCATGGCTGTTTGCACAAATTGGCTTCCGCTTTGGCTTACAAAGCACACAGTAAATCTAGAGAAGTACTCAGGGATGTCCTCCTGACATGATGGGCATTCTAACAAATATAAAGATTATTATTATTTATTTATATATCTACCAGTTGTTTGAGATGTGAGGGACCAACACTTGCCCCTGCAAAAATATTATTCTTTTTAAACATGCACCACTGATAAATAATGGTGATTTCATTCATGCAAAATCCTATTGATGTTCCCATCATAGGATATTCGTTGTAATTTGTTTGTTCCACATTTATTACCTTGCTTTTTTGGATTTATTGCTGCATTCATGGATATCTCAAATGATATACAACTCAAAGGTCTTTTAAGGTTTTCTGCTGTAGGAGTGTGAATGTCTTCATTGGCTAAATTGACGTTCTCAAAGAAACATTTAGGAGTGTGGGATCAATCCCATTGGTTTTTCATGAGAAATATGCTGAATTGATTCTTCTACCTCTTTTAACCATGATGAATTTGATATTTTGGAACAAAATGTTAGAGAATCTGAGGTGATGAAGTATAGATTACGGGGTCCTGTAGCTCGGTGGCTCACACACCTAACAACAATGCCTCTAAAAAAAATTGGTTTCTTCAATCCGCGACTGCTTGGGGGGCACTGCTGTGCACAATTGGCTGCCACATTTTGCCACAAATACACAATCAATTCACTTTACAGTATATTCTGTGAAGCGTTTTGAGATATCTAAAAGACGTGAAAAGCGTGATATCAAATCCAAGGATTATTATTGTTATTATTATTATTGTGGAATAGTGGAACACATAAATTCTGTGCAGCAGCTGCAAATTAATCTCCAGTACCTGTATTTCCAGAATTATTTTGCAACACATGCATAATTTACAGGTTTGTTAACTGGGTCCAAACACATATTATACAAAACTTAACTATACTGTATAATCAAAATCAATGAAAGGGATTCCTGAATCCACCTTAGTCCTTTTCACTGGTGTGGTGTAATTCCCTCTTGTACACGTGTTTATACATGGTTAGCACAACCTGCACACATTGCACATTGGTTCTTAACCCAATCTGCAAGTTGGACTCTGTTATAACGTTACACGTAAAAAGAGACACAAGAGAGCCAGTGTGTCATGGATATTTGGTTTGGTTTAGTTGTCATGCTTTGTAATTGTGAATTTGATTGATGATTATGCTATATGTAGTCTCAGACAATTCTGTCACAGCAACAATGTCCATTTCCATTCCTGGTAAATACATGTCTTCTCTTGTCCCTGGGAACATCTTTTCTATTATTAAGCTGAGGTTTCCTTCCTGTGTTTGCTTGTATGTAAACACTGGCTTTATTAATGTTCCACAGCAATCTTGCCCAACGGTTGTAAATGACTAATTGCTGGTTTCTGATTTCTTTCCTATTGAAGTGGCTGCATCAGACAGACCTGGCTCTCTTTCAATTATTATTTACAATTACAGACACCTTCATCCTATTGTGCTTGTTTTTTTTGCATCAAGCAAGGCTACACCTTTATTGGAATTTCAACGTGGAAGGAGTCATCCCGTTTGCTTAGGGTGCAAACGGAGACTTGATTGAGTTTACACAGTTTACACATGCTTCCAACGGAGGATTTGTCTCTTGTGTTGACAGTACACAGCAGGAAATGGAAGGTGTGAGGGATGTGGAAACGAGGGTTTGGCAACAATCTACATAGCTGAGGAAAGTGGCTGCAGAGAGAACAGGGAACTAGCCCAACTATGTTATTTCCACACTTTTCTTGCAGAAAGCCAGGCACTCAAGTGAAAATGAAAGATCTTCATTCTTTACTTGCAGATTCCATTGAGACATTGTTTATTAAATGGCTGAAAAATGTTATTATAATAATAATAATGCTACCATTTGATATAGTGCTTTTCACATCTTCTAGAGTCTCAAAACGCTTCACAGAATATACCGTAAATTGGATTGACTGTATATTTGTGGGCAAAACGCAGCAGCCAATTGCGCACAGCAATGTCCCACAAACAGTCGTGGATTGAAATTACCAATTTTTTTTTAGGGATTATTATTAGGCATGTGAAGCAAGGAAACTTGCCCAAGATTTTGCCCTGACCTGCCTGGATTCGAACATACGTCTCACACTTGTAAGCCAAATACTCTAATCACTGAGATACAGGACTCCATTTATGGATGTTCTAGGGTCCGTCGATATGGAAATTTTACGATTTAGATATATCGATGGGTTCATATTGAGATATACTGATATATCGATATTTTCGGGGTTTTTGTACTGCGCATGCGCGCGTGGCACGAGGTGCGTGCGCATTCGGAGGTGCGTGCGCATTCGGAGGTGCGCGCGCATTCGGGGTCTATCTCCTCAGGAGGTAAATATCTCTCTCTCTGTGTATCTCTCACAATCACTCTTTCCATCTCTGTGTTTTTCTGTCTGTGTCTCTGTGTGTCTCTCCTTTCTAACACACACCCCCATCTCTACCTACCTACCTACCTACCTACCTACCTACCTACCTACCTACCTGTATATTGTCACATCCCCCCATCTCTCCCCCCCGTCTCTCCCCCCCCCGCCGTCTCTCTCTCCCTCCCACCCACCCCCCGTCATCTCTCTCTCTCCCAACCACCCACCCACCCGCCGTCGCTCTCTCCCCCCTCCCCCCGTCTCTCTCTCCCTCCCCCCACCACCGTCTCTCTCCCCTCACCCCTTGCATACCTGTATATTGTATTCAAGGACTATGAATACAATATGGCGGCTTGCACCTGTGTCTGTGCATTGTGTATAGAGATGGCATTCTTCTTGTAGTTCAGTACGCGCGCATTCCGATTTTTTTCGATATACCGACATTTCAAAAATATCGATATACCGACTTTTCGATATATCAATATCTGAAAATGCTTATATCGGCATATCGATATGAAAATTATATCGGATATAACCGATATATCGATATATCGCAGGACCCTAGGATGTTCAATAAATAATTGTCACAGAAGGAAAGTTTGTCATGATCAAACCAATCCTTTGCTTGACATAAAATGAAAGACACTTTTGGAAAAGAGCTATCAAAACTAGAAGCGGTATCTACATATACTTGAACATCGTTATGAATTCAGTACAAGCTGATTATTGTTAGAGTTTGGCACTCTGTACAGTGCCAATTTTCTGTAAACAACTGCAGGCCCAGGAGAAATATTTGTAAATGCTCAGCTTCCGCAGTCTTTGTATAGAGCAGTATGTGGAGGTTATGTAACATTGTAATTCCCACTCCCCTTCTATGTACTTTCCAAAGATTTGACAGAGACACAGATACTTGTTTCAAATTATTGCGGCCCTCAGAGTTGTAAATTTAGCCCACAACAAAATTTGGATGAAACTATCACAGATGCTAAGAAATCTGGTAAACAAAAGTTATTCTCTATTTCACCCATATAATAATAATAGCAATAATAATAATAATCCTTGCATTAAATATAGTGCTTTTAATGTCTTCCAAGCGTTTCAAAGCGCTTCACAGAATATACTGTAAAGTGAATTGACTGTATATTCATGGGCGAAACATGGCAGCCAGTTGTGCACAGCTGTGTCCCTCAAGCAGTCGTGGATTGAAATGACCAATTTTTTTATAGGGATTATTATTAGGCCTGTAGAGTAAGGAAACTTGTCCAAGGATTCGCCGTGCCTGGAATTGAATCCAGGTCGATTGCTTGCAAGATGAGCGCTCTAACCACTGAGCTATAGGACCCAGTATAGTATATGCCCTAGTATAGTGTGGGTCCATTCTTATCACGGGTACACTGTCAATCAGTTGCATTCTGGAAGTATGTACCCTTCCAGCTTGCAGTGGTGATTGGCTGACTTTGTAGGCTTAAAATATTGTCCATCATTAAGTGGTACCTCGGCCTCACTGGAATCATTTGTGAGGTTGTCAGCTTCCTGCACAAAAACAATGACAGCAACAGTGACCTGTTGGAAGCACTGACCAGCAGCTGTTTGTTTTTTTATGTTGGTTCATTGTAACTCAGGGTCCAAGCTTATGACAGATATCAACACAGAGTAATGGGGTGTGACACTGTGTCATATTGTGCATATACACTACTGTGCAATGATTTCAAAAAACTACTTGAGATACTTGAGATAAGAAGAGAGCTGTCAGGATAGGAAAAGGACACTTTTCATTGAAGTAGAATCGTACATTGCGCAGACCCCCTTAAGCAGAAGTTAAGTTGTACCAGCATGTTACGCAGCACTGCCAAAGTTAGTTTCCATGTTGCTGTTCCATCCTGTCTCTCCGCAGCTGTTCCAGCCAGAAGAACCCATTAATCTGTGCTCAATGGTAGGTACAAGGTGGCACAAGCACTCGAGTACATGAAGTTTGCTATATCAATGCTTGTTGTATATGGTGGCAACTGTTGAATATTTTCCCAAGAGTTATTCCAGAGAGTTGCAGTAGTTGAGCCTAGAGGTGACAAACGCGTGTGTCACAACAACAACAAAATTACACTTGTATAGTACCTTTCACATCAGGAGGATGTCCCAAGGCACTGAACAGTCAATGTTTCAGACCCGAGTTTGGGTCGGTATCGAGGAAGGTGAAGGGAAAGGAGAGGATTTAGGGTGACCAATGGGACCGTCGAAGAGGAGGTTCTTGAGGTGGGACTTGAAGGAGGCTTGGGAGGGATTGAGGAGGAGGGACTGCGGGATGGAGTTCCAGAGGTTGAGGGCAGTGGCTAATGGCTCGCACGCCAATAGTTGGGCAGGTGAGTTGGGGGATGTGGAGCAGGTCAGAGCCTGCTGAGCGGAGCGGGTGGGCAAATTGGTAGCGGGGTTAGGTGGTCACAGATGTAGGGTGGGGCAAGGCCATGGAGGGCTTTGAGTGTGAGGACCAAGATCTTGAATTGGATCTGGGTGATGGGGAGCCAACGGAGCCGGGCAAGAATAGAGGAGATGGGATCATGAAGCTTAGAGCAGTTGAGGACACTGAGAGTTCTGGATTATCTGCAACCTGTGGAGGGAAGAATTGGGAAGGCCGATAAGGGGACATTTGTGCCATCGAGCTGGGATGTAATGAAGGCACGAATGAGGGTTTCAGCAGCTGTGGAGTAAGGTAATGGTGGAGTTGGGTAATATTGCGGAGGTGAGGGAAGGCAGAGCAAGCCATTGCTTGGATGTGGGGGAGGAAAGACAATTGAGGATCGACCAAGACACCTAGGTTCCTGACTGGCTTGGTGAGGTTGACTGTACAACCATGGAAGTTGATGCTGCCAGCACCTGATGTGTGGACGTGCTGGCGCGAGCCACTCAGGAGGGCTTCTGTCCTGTTGACATTCATCCTGTAACTCAGTGGTTAGAGCACTCCCCTTGCAAGTGTAAGACCTGTGTTCGAATCCCAGCAGGTCAGGGCAAAACCTTGGGCAAGTTTCCATACTCCACATGCCTAATAATAATCCCTCAAGAAAAAAACAATAATGAATCAGTCATTTTCAACCCATGACTGTTTGTGGGACACTGCTGTGCGCAATTGGCTGCCACGTTTCACTCACAAATGTACAGACAATTCACTTTACAATATATTCTGTGAAACGCTTTGAGACATCTAGAAGACATGAAAAATGCTATATCAAATGCAAGGATTTTTATTATTATTACTAACTGTAGAAAGTTCGCTCTCACCCAGGACTTGATGTCTGACAGGCAATCTGTCAGTACAGTAGTAGTCCTGGAGGAGTAAAAAGATTAACTGTAAAGTTGAACTCACTGCCAAGTTTTTTTTCTTAGTTCACTGACTTGGAACCTGCTTTACATTATTTCTTGCTAATTAGTTAACTATTAACATCAACAAGTATTACCAACAAATATTTGAACTCAAAATATGGGCTGAAACTCCAATAGAGCACTGGGGGAGCAGTTCACTGTCTTTCAAATGAGACTTTAGTCTAAGGTCCCATCTACCTTTTGAGGTGGACATTAAAGATTCCATGATACTATTTAAAATGTGAATAATATATCCCCCAGCGTCCTGGGCAAAATCCCACCCCCAAAAAATGATCACTCACTTCAACGGTATTTATGGGACATTGCTATGTGCAAATTGGTTGTTGCGTTCACCTACAAAATACACAGCCACTACATACTGCACTGTATACCAAATGATGTGAAGTTCTTTGAGACTTCTACCAATTTGAAACGTACTACAGATACAATATGTAAGCTTTTTTTAAATATGTGTTTAGAATGGCCTTTTAGGCTGCATCATATCCGGTGCCATAATTTTCAGAATACCAGTCGTGAATGCTGACATAGGATATTCTCTGGACTAATGATTTCTGCCACACCAGTGAGTGACAAAGTGAACAAATGAATGCAGGTCAGTTCAGCGTATTTCTCTTAAAAAGAACTGCAACCTCTCACCAAGCGCAGTAAAAGCATCAATAGTAAAAATTCCATTCTGATGATAAAGGTGATAATTCTGTTACAGTTTATTAGTGAGGCTCATTTCAGATGAAGGTGTTTAATAAAGCATGACTTTGGGAATGTTATTTTGCTTTAAAGATACAGGGAAAGAGCAATCACTGAAACGAGAGACTCAGAAGACTAGTAAATGCTGGACACGCACTCAGCTCACTGTGATTTAGTTGCAGCCTGGAAACTGTAATGGATAAACCATAAAATGTATACAGAATTGCACAGTTAGTCATGTTCATTTAAAGGAGACTATTTTGTTAGTAGTGCTTTATTTAGCTTCTGTGATTTGGTAAATAAATAGAACCAGATTAGAATAATCCTCCAAAAAAATGTGATCACTCATTGGTGGGACATTGCTGTGTGTAATTAGCTGCTGCATTTTGCCTACAAAATCCACTTTACAATAAATTTGGTGAAGTACTTTGAGATATCTCAACAACATGATCAAGCTCTGTTTGATTAAAAGCCAGGATTATTATTATTTTTATTGTGACTTTGGACAAAAAAAGGTGCTGAACATTTCAGCTCCAAAGTGTAGAAATTGGAACAGCAACAACAAAATTACATTTATAGAGCGCATTTCACGTCGGGAGGTCGTCCCAAGGTGCTGGAACAATTTAGTGTTCATTGAATTGACACAATGAAAATTTCAGTTCAAATTAGAATTTCAATCAAGAGACCATTTCTCCTTCATCATACTGTACAGTACACCATACACTGGAGGCTTACTTCGTTATCAATATAATAAGAATAATCCTTGCATTGGATATAGCTTGTTGTCATGTTTTCAAGACGGCTCAAATTGTTTCACAGAATATACTGTAAAGTGAATTGACACTTTTGTGGGTGAAATAGTAGAGATCTACAACTCTTCTTCCAAAAATCAAGGGGAAAGTCACCATACTGAGGGATAATTGAAAAAGAAGAATATCCTTTTTGAGCTAATTCTTTACCTTTCCCAGCTTCTGTTCAGCAATGTCACTATTTATTTTTCAACTTTAACCATTTGTACAATTGCACTTTTAGTAACAAAGTTATATATAATAGTAATAATAATAATCCTTACATTTATAAAGCGTTTTCCGTCTTATCGATGTCTCAGAGCGCTTCACAGAATACAACAATGTCCCAAGGTAGGGATCAGAGCAGGGGAGGAGGGGTCGGGGTAGGGAGAAGAAAAGAGGGAAGAAAGGGGGGAAAAGAGGTAGGGACCAGAGCAGTGGGGGAGGGGTCGTAGTTGGGGGAAGGAAAGTAGGGAAAATTGACTGTATATTTGTAGGAGAAACGCGGCAGCCAAATTGCGCACAACAATGTCCCACAAACAGTTGTCGAAGTGAGGTTTGGAGATAAAGGGGGAAACGAGGGTAAGGAGAGGGGCCGGGGTAGGGGGAAGGAGAGCAGGAAAACCGACTGTATATTTGTGGGCAAAAGTTGTGAGACATTTAGAATCAAAACAATTTTTTAGGGGGCCGATAATTTAAGATTTTAGTCAATGTCACTGATACGTCCTCCTGACATGAAAGGCGCTTTACAAATGTAATTTTGTTCTTGTTGCTGCTACAGAAGAGCACAATTGTGTTATATGTCACAATGTACAATAAAGTTACATGAGTGAGTTCTTTCAACCTGGAACAAAATAAGACCATGGTTTGCAAGCTACTGTAGATTCAGTAACCCAGATGAGAGAAAGCAGTGATACACATTAAAATGATTCACTGGCTAATAAAAATGGCTTTAGCTACTTTCACGTAAAATACCTTGAAAGCATGAAAGCAGGGCCACATGTCAAAACAGGAAAGGCAGGGTGGCTTTGATACTTTGTATAGCATTGGAAATTCATCAAAAGTAGGCTAGGGGACTACACGCTGGCTTTTTAATTTGCTGCCTCACAATTTGGCCTTGAAGCATTATATGTACATGTTGGGCAGCTTCCGTTGTGGAAATCTGGTTTTGTAAAAAGGACCATCAATAGATTCAGCAGCTGTGGTACTGACCTCCAAGTGACAGTGCTCAGTGAAGGATAAATAGTTCCAGAAAAGAAAAAAAAAACAGGGGTGGGGGAGATAAAAGAAGGCAAAGATTGCTGCTAGGAAACAATCTGGCTGATTCTGAAAGAATCTTCTATGTATATTAAGTTCAAAGAGGGAGCTGGAGTCTGACCTCAAACAATGAGTCAAGGGGGGTGGGGTAGGGGGGGGGCTTTCATGGTCATTGTTAAGGAAGGATATAACTAGGATTGGAAATCGGAACCCAAATGAGATTTGTTGTCAAATTGTGGAAAGTGTTGTGGAGGAATATATTAAGGGAGAGGGGCTTAGAAATCTAAACACCTTTTTTAAATTTGAAAAATGAACCCTCTCCTCTAACTTATCATGTTCAGTTTCAGCTCAAAGCTCTTGTTTTTTAATTTTAAAAAAAATTGCCAGCACGAGGTCTGAAGTAACTGTGCATCCCACAGGCACTGCTCCAAGACACTTAAGAGGAAACACAAGTCACTGTGGAGGCCTTTTGTCAATTAAAGGGGCAGCTTCTTCATTGAGTGGGAAAAAAGAAAAGTTTGGCGCATTCAAAGTTTTATTGGGAGAAGGAGGAGGAAACGTGAAGTGACTTGTAGTTTTGCATAGCAACCCTTCACCATGAAGAAGCTGCCATCGTTTTGAGGTGATTTATCTTATCTCATTTTGTGCCAATACACCAATTTGAAAAAGTTCGGGGAGGAAATCAGTTTTTTTTAAATGTGAAGGAGGTGTCTCTTTAAAAGCACGCTGAGATCAACAAGCAACACATTCAGCTTTGTGCTGCTGAACAATTACGAATGTACCGCTGTGCTCTGCTTTACGGCTGCTCTTATAATTGGGGGGAAAAGGCTTTATGACAGGCTGTCTATGTCTGCCTAGTAAATCAGGGATCACCTGCCACCTGACTGTAGGAGAGTGTAACGCAGCAAACAAAAGGGAGCGGGCCAACAAGGCCACCAAGGCTCTCTGGGATTCTCAGGGAACACATTTTGGAAATTTGAAAATCAGAGTTTCCATTATATGATCTCTGTCCTCGTTTATAAATAGTCAATAACAGTAATCCTAGCATTTAATAAAGAGTGTTGGAGTTAAGGAAACTTACCCAACATATCGCACTGTCTCTCTCCTCAGGCTGCTGAGACCTTTATCCACGCTTTCATTATATCAAGGTTTGATTATGCTAACTCCCTGCTTGCCAGACTTTCCAACTCTTCCTTCCACAAGCTGCAGATTATTCAGAACACACTAGGATCCATAAAATGATCACCACCAGCCTCACCAGGCTTCACTAGCTCGCCATCCCCTAGAGGATTGAGTTCAATTCAGAATCTTAAAGGGGATGAATGAACAGAGGGATCTGGGGGTTCATAAAAATAAATATTTGAAGGTGGAAGGACAGGTAGATAATTTTTTTTCAAAAAGCATAAGGGACACGAGGCTTTATAAATAGGAGCATAAAATAGGAAAACAAAAGTCAGGAAGTTATGATGAACTTTTATAATACACTGACTAGGCCTCAGCTGGAGTACTGTCTTCAGTTCTGGGCAGCGCACTTTAGGAAGGATGTCAAAGTATTGGAGAGGGTGCAAAGGAGATTTACCAGGATGGTACCAGGAATAAAACATAGAAATAGAAGTAGGCTATTCAGTCATTTGAGCCTTTCCACTATTTAATGAGATCATGGCTGATCTGTATTTCCACAAATCCTTTCAATTCCAATTTCCTGCTTTCTCCCTATATCCTTTAATACCCTGAACTACCAAAAATTTATCAACTTCACTCTTGAAGGTATGGATGGATCTAGCATCCATGACATTTTGGGGGAGAGAATTCCAGATTTCTACCATCCTTTGAGGGAAAAAATGCTTCCTGATTCATTTTTAAATGGCCTCCCGACATGAAAGGCGTTCTGTAAGTATAATTTTTTTGTTGTTGTTGGTTCACATTTTAAGGCTATGTTCCCTTGTTTTGGATTCCCCATCAGAGGAAATAGCCTCTCTCTATCTACCCTTCCAAATCCCTCTGTGTTAAATACCTCAATCAAATCACCCCTTAATCTTCGAACCTCAAGAGATTAGAATCCAAGATTATGTCACTTTTCCTTGTAACTTAACCCTTTAAAGCCTGGTAACATTCTGGTGAACCTGCGCTGCACTCACTCCAGGGCCAATATATTTTTCCTGAGGTGTGGTGCCCAAAACTGAATTCAGTACTCCAGATGGCATCTGACTAACGCTCTATACAGCTGAAGCATCATTTTTTCCTATTTGTATTCCAGGCCCCTCTTGATAAAGGCCAACATTCCATTTGCCTGAGAGACTTTAGTTATCAGGAGAGACTAGGGAAGCTTGGAGCAGAGAAGGTTAAGAGGAAACACAACACAAGTTTTTTTTTAATTATCAGGGGACTCAATAAAAGGAGAAAGACAAGGAGAAACTATTTCCACTGGTAAGTGGGTCGGTAATTCAAGGATACTGATATCAAATAGAAACAGAAGGGATGTGAAGACAATTTTTTTCATGCAGCTAGTTGTTCAGATATGCCTATATTGGAATGGATGGAAAGGAGATTTACCAACATTGCCTGAAAGTGTGGTGAAACTCGATTCGATAACAACTTTTATCAGGGAAGTACATAGTTAGTTGGGAGGATAGGTTTGCAAGGCTATGAGGGAGAGCCTAGGGCTGGGATTGATTGGAGAGCTCTTTTCAAAAAGCCGACACAGACACAATGGGCTGAATGGCCTCCTTCTCTGCTACATAATTCTATGATTTTATAATTTGTCGAATTCTGTAGCTCCACAAATCCATGAATAGAGCACTTGCCTCACTTGCTAGAAACTGGGTTTGATTCCAAGCAGGGTGAAATCTTAGGCAAGTTTCCTTACTCCACATGCCTGATAATAATCCACAAATATACAGTCAATTCGCTTTACAGTAGATTTTGTGAAGCTCGTTGAGATGTCCAGAAGATGTGATAAAGTGCTGTATCAAATGCATGGATTATTATTATAATTATTATATTATAATTCTAAGATTCCTCTCCTCATCTTGGAGGCCATCCACGGTCTTATTCCTTCTTAACTCTTCATTAAAATTAAACCTTTACCAACCTCTCTGCTCCCTCCACTTGGCTGGCACTGGCCTGCTCCATGTCTCTCACCCTACCTGTCTCACTATTGACGGTCAGGCCTTCAGTCTCTCTGCCTGCGCCCTCTAGAACATTCCATTGCATCACCCCCTCACTTGCTGAGGCAGAGGGACTGTGGAATGGAGTTCCAGAGGTTAGGGGCAGAGTAGCTGAAGGCTTACCTGCCAATGGTGGGGCAGGTGGGTTAGGAGATGAGAAGCAAGCCGGAGCCTGCTGAGTGGAGTGGGCGGGCAGGTTGGTAGGGGGTTAGCAGATTGCAGATGTAGGATGGGGCGGGGCTGTGGAGGGCTTTGAATGTGAGGACCAGGATCTTGAATTGGATCCTCTGGGTGATGGGGAGCCAATGAAGCGAGCAAGGATGGGGGAGATGGGGTCATGAAGCTTGGAAAAGTAGGGGACACGGGCTGCAGATTTATGGATTAACTGCAAACTTCGGAGGGAGAAATCAGGAAGGCCAACTAGCAGGGCATTAGTGTAGTCGAACCAGGATGTGATGAAGGCCTCAAAGAGGGTTTCAGGGACCTTGGGGGGGTGAGGTAATGGCGGTGTCAGGCAATATTGTGGAGGAGAGGGAAAGCAGAGTGGGTCATTGCTTGAATGTGGGTGAGGAAAGACAGTTGAGGATTGAATAAAACACCTAGGTTATTGACTAGCTTGGGGAGGTTGAGTGTGCAACCATGGAGGTTGATGCTGCCAGCGCCTGACGCATGAAGGCACTGGCGCAAGCCAATCAGGAGGTCCTCGGTCTTGTTGACATTCAATTGTAGAAAGTTTGCTCTCATCCAGGATGTGATGTCTGACATGCAGTCTGTCAGGACAGTAGTAGTCCTGGAGTCGAGGGTAGTAGCAAAAAGATAGAGTTGGGTGTCATCCACATATATGTGGAAGTTGACCCCATGTCTGCAGATGATGTCACCAAGGGGGAGCATGTAGATGTTAAAAAGTAGGGGGCCAAGGACAAAGCCCTGGGGGGCACCACATGTGACAATGTAGTGGCTGGAAGAGAAGCCGTTGGTGGTAACAAAATGGAGACGATGAGAAATGTAGGAGTCGAACCAGGCAAGGGCAGCTCTGTGGAAATTCAGCTTGGAGGAGAGGCAGTGTAGGAGGATGGAATGGTCGACAGTGTCGAAGGCAGCAGAGAGGTAGAGGAGGACAAGGAGGCAGAGAAAGCCCTGATAGCAGGTGTCTAGAATGTCGTTAGAAATTTTGACCAGGGCTCTCTCCGCACTATGATCTACATGGAAGCTGAATAGCAGAGTTTCAGAAAGGGAATAGCAAGAGAGAAAGGAGCAAAGCTGGGAAGCAATGATTAATTCCAGTACCCTAGAAAAAGAACAGGAGGTTGGAGATGGGGCGGTGGCTAGAGTGTAGGGATGGGTCCAATAAAGGTTTTTTTCGGAATGGGGGTGATGGCAGCTGTTTTTAGAGGGGTGGGAAAAATACTAGTGGGGGAAAGGGGGGTGACCGATATCACGGTCGAAGAGGAGTTTCTTGAGGCGGGATTTGATCTGATGAAACATTAAATCAGGTCCCATCTGTCTGTTCAGGTGGATGTTCAATATCCTATGGCACTATTCGAAAAGAGAAGGGAATTTCTCTCTCCCAGTCTCCTGATCAAAAATACACCAAATAAAAAAATTGGTTACTCATTCCATGGCTGTACATAGGACTCTGTGTGCAACAGAGTGCCGTATTTCACCCCAAAAATATACGGTCACTACACTTTACAGTATATCCTGTGAAACACTTTGCAATATCTCAATGATATGATAAGGCGTTACATTGTATTATTATATTAAAAAGTTGAATATCTGAAACCAAAGACAGAGTTATTTAGGTTAATGAGATAATGTCTGTCCTATTTTTAATTCACTTTGAGATAAACTCAATAGTCAGCATATGATCTACTTTCATGTAGAGTATGAACAGTTGATGTGGGAGTTAGTTTAGCAGAGAGATAATAATAGCAATAATAATAATCACATCCTTGGATTTGATATATTGCCTTATCACGTCTTCGAGACAACAACATCAAATTAGATTTGTATTGCGCGTTTCACATCTGGAGGATATATTAAGGCATATTAAGGGACGTTCTGAAAGGCAGTGAAAGGCACTCTATGGATGTAATTTTTTTTGTTGTTTCATAGAATATACTGTAAAGGGTACATACTGTATGTTTTGAGGGTGAAGCACAGCAGCCAATTACAAACGAGGGTGTCCAAAAACAGTCATGGATTAAGTAATCAAATTATTATTAATTATTATTATTATTAGATGAAAACTAAACTCAATCCTCACAGAAGCATTTGTAAATGGAATGACAAGGACATAACATTTATCACCTAAAAGCTATCACAATGTCAAACAAGAACTCAAATCCTGTAAATAATTAATAATAATAGTCAAAAATAATCCTTGCATTTGATAACGTGCTGTTTACATTGGGTGTAAAGGGTTTCACAATGTGCAGTAACTTTATATTTTGCAAGCAATCAAAATGAATCTGAAGAGGAAAATACTTCCCAAAATAAATAGTACTAGTTTGGCACCCAAGTTGGGAATGACTATACTTTCACACGATGTGCTGAATCTCAGTCTAAATTATAGCATTTCACAACCATCAAACATAATGATTATCCCCTGAAGTTGCAATAATATTTAAAAATAATCTGCATTTATGTTTACTTTCAGCAATACCATATAAACAAGGACAGCAGGTGGGAGGCTGGGGGTGACAGCTGGGTCTTTCTGGAATGTCTTGTTATTTCCAGATCAGCAGTCTTCTTTTGACCTCAAACATGTCCACATCCTTTGATAAGAAAATACCCACAGGGCAGGGGGAAATACAGTGTTCTCCTTATTTCTGGTGTTTACAGCTAATCCTCAGATTAGCTTTATGGTATTGTGACAATCACCATTCACCATTCCCTTTTGCAATAACCACATACTATTTGTGTATCTGAAAATTAGATTTAATTGACCACAACGTCAATGGAGCTTTGTGGTGAAGAGTTAAAAACTGAATACAATATCCTCCTTCCTCACAAAATGTCAGCAGCATCTTGCAGCCAGAAAGCACAAGATAGCTCCTATTTAATGATCAAAGGAAAGACTCCATTGGATCTGAATTGGAATTCTAGAGTGCACATTTATAACACTGTAACAACAAAATTACATTTGTAAAGTGCCTTTCACGTCGAGTAGACATCCCAAGGTGCTGAACAGTCGGGGGTCTCTATAAGAGGCAGGTACTAACAGAGAATAATTTCCATGCAGGCTTTCATGTCACGGCTGTTTGTGGGACATTGATTTCCGCAAATTGGCTGCCACATTCATCCTTAACATACATATTACAGTACCGTGAAATGTTTTGGGACATTCTCCCAATGTAAACGGCACTATACCAAATGTAAGGATTATTATTGTTATTATAAAATTGTAGGTACAGTAAGGGAATAGTTTCCAAGCATGCTATATTCAACAACAGCAACAACAAAATTACACTTGTAGTGAGCCTTTCATAGCAGGAAGACATCCCAAGGCGCTGGACAGTCAAGGTTTCAGACCCGAACTAGGGTCAGGAATGGGAAGGGTGGAGGGAAAGGAGGGGATTTAGGGTGACCAATGGGACTGTCGAAGAGCGGGGTTTTGAGGAGGCACTTGAAGGAGGCTAGGGAGGGGGCGAGGCTGAGGGACTGCAGGATGGAATTCTAGTGGTTGATGGATTGGCATCCTTTGTTTGAGGTTTCCTAATTTTATGAGGTTTCATAAAGTTGGTGTTGCCACTCAACACATGCACACTGTTCCACATTATGAGGGGAGAAATATATATTCATTCTGGTAGTCTAGTGATTGATGCCCGATTCCTAGACTTGCTCTCTTGTGCTGGTAGTAAAGTTGTGGGTTAGTGGTGTGTTGCCCCTGGTGAACAACAACAACTTTGATTTATACAGCACCCTCCACCTTGGATGGCATCTCAGAGTGCTTCACAATAGTAGATCCCGGGACCGAGCCAGGGGCAGGGGTAGAAAGGTGAACAAAGGCGCAGTCGAAGAGAAAGGTCTTCAGCTGGGTCATGAAACTGAGGAAAGAGGGGGCAAGGAGAAGGTAGTGAAGAAGAGAATTCCAGAGCCTCGGGGCATAGTGGTTGAAGGAAGGCCACCAAGGGTGGAGAGGAGGATTCGGGGAACATGGAGGAGGCCAGACCCAGTGGAGCAAAGGCAACGAGAGCTGGTTTGAGGAGAGAGGAGGTCAGAGAGGTAGTGGGGTGCAGAAGAGTAGAGGAATCTTGAAGTTGATCCTCTCGGAGATAGGGAGCCAGTGAAGTCTGGCAAGGACTGGGGTAATAGGAGAGCGAAGTTTGGTGCGGGTGAGTATGTGGGTGGCAGAGTTTTGGATGAGTTGGATTTTATGGATTGTGGTGAAGGGAAGGAGGGCATTTGAATAGTCCAGCTGTGAGGTGACGAAGGCGTAGACCAGGGTTTCAGCGGCTTTTGGGGTGAGGTATTGCCAGAGACGGGTGATCCGTCGGTGGTGGAAGAAGGCGGTGCTGGTGAGGGACCTGATGTGAGGGAGGAAGGACAGCTGGGGATCGAACCTGACGCCTAGGTTGCGCACAGGTTCAGAGAATTTTAGGGGCAGACCAGGAAGGTGGAGGAGGTGAGAGCCATGTGAATGGAGACGTTGACGAGAGCCAAGGAGTATGGCCTCCGTCTTGTCAATATTCTGCTGCAAGTAATCTGCGCTCATCCAGCTCCTGATGTCTGACAGGCAGGCTGACAGAACATCAGGGGACTGGGGGGGGTCCAAGGAAAGGAAGGGAAGGGAAGGAAGGGAAGGAAGTGCCATAGGCTTTTGCTGGTCCCATACACAGGTCAACTCTTTGTGCACACTGAGGACTGTAACTTCCTCAGAGAGACATATTGACTAACAATGCACCAGTCAGTTCACCCAACTAAATAATAATAATTCTTACAATTTGCTATTGTGCGTATTGTATCAATATTTTGAAGTATTCCATTGGTAATTGCTATCCAGTGGAGTGATTGTGAATCAGTAGGCAAACTAACCGAAAATTTGCTCAAGGCAGGTCCCTAAAACAGTCATGAAGTGAATGAACATTGTATCTGGAGGATCATTGGCCAAGATATCAGGAGAGATTCTTCTCTTTTTGATGTTTGCCATGAGCCATTAATACCCACCTGAACCAGCTGAAGGGACCCTGGTTTAAGTCTCATCAAATGGATGGAACTGTAGACAATTCAGCACCAACAAACACTTTGAGTGGATTGCACTTTGAGTGGATTGCATTGCACTTTGAGTGGATTGAATCCAAACCCTCTCACCCAGAGGTGAGTAGTGTGTTACCTACCATGTCAAGCTGATGAGGTACTATTGGTGATATATGATTCAATGCTTGATTTTGCTTCAAATGTGCATTACGACAGGGTTTAAGATTTGTAAATTGATTCATAATATATAATTTATATATAATATAGTTTATATATTTTATATAATTATATAAAATATATAAACCAGTGATTCATAACCAGCAAAAAACCATATCACAAACAGGGTTTCTTGCCATCTGGCAGATCAGTATCAGAGTAGAGTTAAACAACTGATTTTTTATATAAAATTACATTACATTACAAGTCAGGTGGGCACTGAGCCTGCTTTGATATGTGCAGAAATCACAAATTCCAAATTCTTTTGTGACATCAGTGGCCAGGCCTTCAGCCTCTCTGCCCCTATAGTTGGAACTCCATCCCACAAGCCCTTTGGCTTGCTTCCTCCCTTGCCTCCTTCAAGACTTGTCTCAAGACCCTCCTATCGGTTGACCCTTCGACCGTGCCTTCAGTCGCCCTCCTATCTCTCTGCCCTCCCTCATTCCAACCCTGCTCCTCCTGTCACTCCCCCCACCTTGCTCGAATGCTGACCCCTGACTGTTCAACTCCTTGGGACATCCTCCCAACACATGTAAGATTGTTGTTGTTGTTTTGCAAACTAGACCCCCAAAATGTTACAACACAAATTTAATTCTGAGGCATTGTCAGCTCTGTGTTACACAGGGGCTGGTTTTCCTTTATTCTGCTGCCATATCATCTTACATGGTTAGAAACACATTGGAAGGGGGCTGTAGTCATTTTTGTGTTTGTGTTTACATTTACAGAAGGTTTGACAAATAGCTCTTGAACCAAAGGATGCAACAGCATTTCGAAGGGAACTGGGTCAACAATTGAGGGAAATATTAAAGGGTAGAGAAAACGAGCAGGGAATGGGATTGGAGTACAATGAAAATTGACTCATATTTACTCTATTCTGGAAAGGCAATATATTGTTCTATTTTGCACTGCTAGAAGCTATATTTCCTTTTATGATGATAATAATAATCCTTGTATTTGATACAGTGCGTTTCACGTCTTCTAGATGTCTCAAAGCGCTTCACAGAATATACTGTAAAGTGAATTGACTGTATACATTTGTGGGCGAATTGTGGCAGCCAATTGTGCACAGCAGTGTCCCACAAACAGCCGTGGATTGAAATGACCAATTTTATTATCGTGTTTTTTTTTGGAGGGATTATTATTACACATGTGGTGTAAATAAACTTGCCCAAGGTTTTGCCTTGACCGTTCTGGATTTGAACACAGGTCTCACGCTTGTAAGGCAAGTGCTCTAACCACTGAGCTACAGATCTCCACTTAATGTAATTGAACTTAATTTAAAGAAATATTAGTACAGTATTGTAGGAAGTCACCCAAGTTTTCAGGTGTTTCATTCAGAGGACACAATGATTAATTTAATTAATATTGCCTTTTCTAAATTCATTGTGAGTTCCTAATAAGTTCCAGGGGCAACAGACCATAAACAGGGTGTTTGTGCTGGATTCGTATTAAACGGAAGTTGGGGGAAAATTATTTTCCAAAGGAATAGGATAAATGCTTTAAAAATATTTTAAATGTGAATAGGAGAGTGGAATCTGCCAAGGTTATTTATATGAGAAATAATACTGTTGAATTCTTGAAAGTTTTCTGTGCTGTATTGTAGCATTCTATGATTCTAGATGCAGCTCTCAGTGCAAGAAGAATCATATACACTAAATCGCCTAACTTTTTAACTTTTTTAATTGAACTTTCCAATTTTACAAAGGTATCCACTTGAAGTTCGCATTTAAAATGACAGAATCATCCATTGTCTGTTACCGCCCTCTTCCTGAAAAAAATATTGCCCCCTTGAAGCATTAAGAAGGCCTAGACATGATATCATCCCTATTGAATAAAAGATAAAGGTAACCATCTGGGCTTATGTAGAAACAGTAGCATTCCTCAGTAGTTGACAAGTAAACAAAGCTGGAAATTATTTTGTGGCCTAAGGTGTTAGGGAGGCAGTGCTGCCCATAAGCCCTTCTCTTTCATGTTTTCATACTTTATTTACACATAAGATGGTCAGAACAGAGGCTTAAAAGTGGCTACTGTGTTAGCTGGAAAACAGTCTTAGATGGAAGCTTTTAATTCTTTCAGCATTGCAACATCATTGAAATTACATGGCCTAGAGTGAAAGAAACCCTTTGTGCTTTGCTATCTGGTGCCGTACTCAGAATTGGCTTTATCCTTCATTTACTATTGCTTAATGATAAATACAAAGCAGCATGCAACTTGATATCACCCTGAAAGACACAATATAAAATCCCTTTGCAATGCCTTGGTCATCAAATTTATTTCTGTCAGAAACATTTGTATTAAACAATGATTGATATCACTCAGCAAGAATTAACCCGCACAAACCCCAAATAGAGATTGCAAAAAACAAAGGTAGACCAAGGTAATCATGTAGTATTGTATAAGAACAACAACAACAACAAAATTGCACTTGTACCGTATACAAGCTATCACACAGTTATAGAAGAGCACTCACAACATTGATCCTCCATAGTCCAAAGCTGATATCATCACACAATGGAGACATCTCAAAGTGATTCACATGGTATACTGTGAAGTATTGTAACTCACTTTCTGGTAGTGCTCAGTGCACAGGACCATGAAAGCCAGAGAACCCAGGTTTAATTCTCAAGCGGGGAAAACCTTGCGCAAATTTCCTTACGCCTCTGTTAACTAGCAGTAAGTAGGAACCCGGTTGTTAGTCGATTGGCAGATCCCTATCAGGGGGTAATAATTCCTTCAAATAAAAATTTAAAATAATTTGACCGTGCAATCCATGACTGTTAGTTGGACACTGCTGTGTACAATTGACTGCCATGTTTCACCCACAAAATATAGTCAATTTACTTTACAATATATTCTGTGAAGCTCTTTGAAATGTCTCAACAATGTGATAAGGCACTATATCAAATGCAAAGACTAGTAGTAGTAATAGTAGCTGCTAAATATTTTCTGAATTTCCAACACAATTTTACCTTAAGAGTTTACTTTCTTTCATTGCAGTATTTCTGCCCTTTGGATGTGTGCATGTGTGTGTGGGGGGGAGGGTAAAAGAGGGCAAAGTGTTGTAAACTTTGATTTGAAAATACTTGTCCAAATCTGAACAACACATCCAAATACATCTGAATTAAATATCAGTGCCTATAGTTATGGCAATGAAGGAATTATTATTTACACTTGTGTTCTACTTTGGTACAACATATGCTACTGAGCCGCACAAAATAGTTTCTTAGAACATCTGGGTGTTAATAATTCCATAAATACTTAAATATCTGACATATTACCCCCAGGGGCTTTGGAAGCTGAAAGGATAGTGGGTATGCAGCATACTAGTTTTAAGATGTACCTCAAAGACCAAAGACATTTTTTTTTGCAGAAAAGTATTCAATTTTACAATAATCTCCTGATGCAAGAACCCTGAGGGCAGGTTTGCGGTCACCACAGTTAAACTGGACGTCGAAATGTTTGATCTGATTGATGTCTCTGTACCAAGTACACTGACCTTTACTTTTCAGTGCAAACGTTTAGTCTTGTTCCAGGTTCTGAAAGCTCCCTTGGTTGCCAATGGAGATTTAGAATCTACTATGGATCAGATCTTTGAAGGATAAGCCAGCAAGTCCAATTGAAAGCTTCCTAAGATTGTTGAGCGATGTTTCAGAAGAGATGTACCTTGTAGATATGAGATTTCTTAAAAACCTCTTCATTTTCAAATTGATGATTCAAATTCCTGAATTAATTTGTTCCTGATCTCTACACTGTTCAAAACTGATACATATCTTCCTGCATTTTTCTAACTTCCCACCTGACGTCAGGACTTCAACACATAGTCTAATCTGACATTCCAGTGCAATAATAGAAGAATGTTCTTTGGATGAGATGAGTTTCAGTTGTTCACTTCATGACTCTTTGTTGATGCAAATGCCTACCAAATGCAAATGTAAAACTGTGATTGAACTTGATGGTGAATATATGATAAACTACTATAATAATAAACATTCAATTTCCTTTGTTGTATATTTATGATTCCTCCCGACGTGAAAGGCCTTATACAAATGTGATTTTGTTGTTCTTGTTTTCATTCTCTCTCATTCTTTTATTACAGAAGCATCAATTTATACAAGTTACCCAGATACTTCTGTAGAGGATCCAGGCAGGTCAGGATGAAACCTTGGGCAAGTTTCCTTACTCCAAGGGAGTGACAGTAGGCACAGTCAAAGAAGAAAGCCTTCAAGAATGATCTGAATATGGGTAAAGAGGGGGCCAGGTGAAGCAATTGAGGCAGGGAGTAACAGAAGTTTGGAGCATAGTGACTGAAAGCATAGCTGTCGATGGTAAAGCAGAGGTGTCAAGGGATGCACAGAAGTTCTGAGCGAATATAGCCAAGTGGGGTGTGAGTATGTTGGAGAGGTACAGATATGCTAGGGCATGAAGTGCCGTGACTGGGTTACCAGGGCCGTCACCAAGTCACCGGGTATACCAATTGAGGAGCCAGTCGGTTTTGGGGCCTGTCGTCACATTGGGGCCTGTTTCTCGCCATTTTGAAGACCGTCCGGACGTATGGCAAGGACAAGGAGTGGTTGCTGGATGATTGTTGGTTGTTGATTGTCCTTGTTTTTGTTGTTAATATTATTGCTTTTGTTGTTTATTGTTGTTGATTTTGTTGTTTATTGTTGTTGTTTGATTCCCTCCCCCTTGCCTCCTGACCTTTCCCCCCCTTTCTTCTTCTTCCCTCACTCCCATTCCCCACTTTCTCTCCCCCCTTTTCCCCTTTCCTCCCTCTTCCCTCTTGACCCTCACCCACTTTCCCTCCCTCTCTCCCTTAACCCCATTTCTCCCCCCTCTTCCTCCCTGACTTTACTCCACCTCACCTTTCCATCCCTCTCCCCCCTTGCCCTCTTTTCTCCCTTACTCCCCTGGCCCCATTTCCACGACTGTTTGTGGGACACTGCTGTGAGCAGTTTGGCTGCCTCGGTTCGCCCACAAATATACAGTCAATTTTCCTACTCTTCTTCCCTGACCCCTCCACCCCTGCTCTTGTCCCTACCTAATGGTACAGCACCTTGGGACATCCTCTCGACGCGAAAGGCGCTATATTAATGCAAGTTTTGATTGACTGACTGACTGATTGACTGATTGATTGATTGATTGAATGATTGAAGTATACCATGAATACAGATTATGAGCTCAACTCCCTACAATGGGCATGAACCTTCTCACACAGAAGTAAGAGTAATATTGGCTGAGCCAAATTGTCTTACAGGCAGTAGATTTTGCTATTCCTCCTTGGTGGATCACAGCAATCAAGCCAATGATTCAGAGCTGTATTGAGGATGAATGCAAATCACATTCAAAGGCTGGTTGTGAAGTGCAAGGCACATTGCTGAATGTCATGCCTTTTCCCCGCTGGTACAGATAGACCCCTTTGTAAAGTGCTGATACCAATTACAGAAATCTGGTAATAATACTCCATGTGTTTGGCAAGAGCAAATCCTGGCAGGTTGCTGCCCATATTCCAGATTGAAAAAAAAACCATTGCTCCTGAATGATTGCAGCCCCGTCACCCCACGTCACCCCACATCCCCCCACCCCCACGTATCCCCAGCTCCCACATCGCCCCTCCCCCACATTCCCCCTCCACATCCCCAACCCCCCAAGTCCCACCTATCTTCTCCCCCCAACCCCATCACCACCATTTCCTTTGTTGTAATTCTTCTTGTTAGATTGTTAGATAATAGATTATTCATTTTCAATCCACGACTGTTTGTGGCACACTGATGTGCACAATGGGCTGCCATGTTTCTCCCACAAAATATATAGTCAATTCACTTTACATTATATTCTGTGAAGTGCTTTGAGACATCTAGAATACGTGATAAGGCTCTATATCAAATGCAAGGATTATTATTATTATTATATTGGTGTTCTAGTGAAGTACCTCTCCAATAAAATACAGTCAATACACTTTATAGTCTATCCAAATCGAATAATCAATTTGAGAATTGGTGTGAGGCACTTTGAGACATCTCGACAAAGTGACATGGCGTTACATCAAATGCAAGGATACATTACCCTTGGGGACTGGATTCAGAGTACAAAACATACCTTGATGTTACAGTGGAGTGAAACAATTATGGCAATTAAATAAACTAAAGAAAATTCTTTGCCTTGCTTTTATTTTCAGGCAGAAGCATTCTCATAAGGTGCTTAAACCAATGTATACTTATTTGCCTTCCATGGTTAAATCAATGTAACCTCTTTATCATTGGCACGCTTCCATTCAAGAAAGAACAAGTAACTCCGCTTCAGGTAAGGCATGTCATCACATTCAGTATCTGTCATGTTTCTGACATGCTAGGGCACTTCCAGTTCTCTGTGTGACAGTACATGAGCTGAATGAAAACATTGGCAGGGCCGGCAGGACGCTGTATCTGCCAGCTGTCACAATGTAAATGGCTAGTTTGTTTCACTTTTATGAATTAGAGCTCTTGAATTCTGTCCAAAAGCAGCATGTTTATCCTTGCAAGAAGGAAAAAGAAGCACTGTTGTTTCAATTTTTGGCATGAGAGGCAGAGATATTTCATAAGGCGTTGATAACATTGAATATAGCTCACATTCCGCAACAGTAACACTTAAGTAACTGACCATACTAACCAGTATTTTGTAATGCTGCAATTATTTCATGCATATAGTCCAGGCTGACACTCCAATGTAGTGCTGGGGTATGTTGATTGTTAAGGTGACATTCTTTGGATATGCTGTTAGTCTGCATCAGATGAACGTTAAAGATACCATCGCACTGCTTGGAAAGAGAAGGGAGTTTCTCAAGGTGTCCTGGACAACAATTTTCAAAATGAAATTGGTTGTTCACGTCATGCTCTGTGTAAACCTTCAATTAGCTGCCACATTCGCCCACAAAACACGCAGTCAAAAATGTCCTTGGACTCAACCACAGGTACTGTGCAATTATAGGAGAGATTGCAAGGCGGTAGATTGGGGCTACAAATTTCACAGCATTAGTTTTTCATTTTCATTCTTTTTAATGGAGTTGTTTTGGAATGTGATCAAAGCTGCTTTCTGGGTTCAAATCACTTACCTCGTTTTGTAGCTCGTGACTGGACCCGGGCCTTTTGAATACTTGTAAGGTATTCCCAGGCACTGATCAGTTTCTATACATCATAATAATCCTTGTATTTGATATGGCATCTTATCACGTCATTGATGTGTTTCAAAAGGCACTTCACAACAACAACAACAACAACAAAATTACATTTGTATAGTACCCTTATTATAAGGTGGATTAAGTGACCAATTTAGTTTTGAGGGATTATTACCCCGATAATTAACTTGCTTTCTTTGAGTATTGACTGCCTTTCTACAGACAACTGACTTTTTGTACTGTGAGAAATTTTCATTGTTTCCTTTGATCTTACTTAGCGAGATCCTGTGCATATTTTAGAAAAGAACTAAAAACAAAATGATTGCCAGAAATAGAAGCAAACTGTGGTCATAACATGCTCAAGACGCAGCAGCAAAATGTTAGGTCATGTTAAACTGAACACACTCCATTGTTAATTCATTCCCTAGGGGAACACAGCAACTTCAACCTCCATGTAGTATATTGACTGTATTTCACAAGATCATGAGAGGTTCAGATGAAGAAAGCCCTCTAGCACATTTGATCTAATTTCTTACAGTAAATGCACCCTACCGCCCTTCCGTTACAACATCAAGCTGTTTCTTGAACATGTTTTGTGAATACTGACCTCTACCTTTATGTGGGGTCCTGGTCAGAACATTCGCCTTGCAAGCGAGATCACCTGGGTTCAATTCCTTGGCAGGGCAAAATATTAGACAGGTTTTTACTCCACACACCAATTTACCTAGCAGTAAGTAAAAACCCAGATGTTAGTCAAATGGTGGATTGCTTTCCGTGGTAATAATATATATATATTTTTAATAATATTTGGTCACTCAATCCAAACTGTTTGTGGAAACTGCTGGTCACAATTGGATGTCACATTTTGCTCACAAAATGTTGTCAATTCATTTTACAGTATATTCTGTGAAGCACTTTGAGACGTCTCAAAGACGTGATAAAGCACTGCATCAAATGCAAGGATTATTTTTAGTGTTATTATTATTACCTTCCACCCTGGTTACTTGTTTCAGTTGGAAATTACAACAACAAAATTACATTTGTGTAGCGAGTTCACATCGGGAGGATGTCCCAAGGTGTTGGACAGTGAGTGTTTCGGACACGAGCAGGAGTCGGGATCAGGGAGGGTGGAGGGAAGTGAGGGTAGGAAGGTGTAACCAATGTCACGGTTGAAGAGGAGGTGCTATACTATTGATGTTACCCTTGGTTTAAAGAAATACTTCATGGTGGCTGTCCTGAAATTTCCCCTCATTAACCCTGAACCTGTGCCATCTCTTGCCGTCTCTTGTGCCTTAGCATATTTGAAAGCATATTATTCTGGCTTCAATTTCCAATTACAGATACATTTTAGGAAAAATGGGATTAATCAAAAGCTGTAGGTAAAAGATTGCTATTTGCAATAATAATAATAATCCTTGCATTTTGATATCGTGCTTTTCACATCTTATCGCTGTCTCAAAGCGCTTCATAGAAATATATTGTAAAATGCTTTGACTGTATATTTGTGGGTGAAACACGGCAGCCAATTGCGCACAGCAGTGTCCCACAAAGAATCATGGTTTGAAATGACCAATTTTATTATTGTGTTTTTTTTTGAGGGACTATTATTAGGCATGTGGAGAAAGGAAACTTGCCCAAGGTTTCGCCCTGATCTGTCTGGATTCGAACAGGTCTCACATTTGTAAGGTGAGTGCTCTAACCACTGAGTTACAGGAGCTCCACAATCAATATAAATTGGCCCCTATAGTGAATTCGATGAGAAATAAAGAAACATCATAATCTGAACACATTGTAACCTCTTGTAGTATTTTATCGTAAGTACTTATTCTCCAGTACTGTACAGTGTACTCTCATTTTTCTCTCTCTAGAAAAACTTTTGATGCTTTATTTCAGGTGCATATAACTTTTTCAAATAATTTCAATGTTAGCCTAGCCCCGGAATATAAATTTGATTAAACTGGTCCTCTTGATACAAAGTTCATTTTGTACTGTTTTGTATTATTTTTCATTCTAAACATGTATCATCAAAGTTGCTTTTGCGTCATCAGCAAGACAATTTTAATTCCTCCTATTCTTTTCAATTAGGCATTGTTTCCTTGTGTAAACCGACTACAAAAATAGCCCCTCTACCTGACCATCCTTGTTGTAAAAGTTAAACATTTTAATTTTAATAAGTTATTTTATTAAGATCGTGGAAGGCATGGATTCGATGAGTCAAATGGGCTTTTTTATTTTCATGCTTTATGTTTTTATAAGGGTTCTATTCTCCGAGGAAAAATACAAATTCTCTCTCCTTTATTACTTGCATAATATGCACTTCTCTAATTCTGATCTTTTCCAGCTTTACTCTTCTGTTCACCATCCCTGCCATCCAATCATTTGTGGTAGAACCCTCCCTCTTGAATCCCATCCTTTGGAAGAGACATTAAAACCAGCCCCATCTGTCTGTTCAGGCCCGTACGCAGGATTTTTAATAGGGGGGTGCGAATTGCTAGTGATGGGACCAACAATGGCCGGGGGCTTGGGGGCTGCCTCCGAGGGCCCCTGGCGGGGGTGAAGGGGGCGAAGCCCCCTCGAGACTCTGACGTTTTACACAGTTTGAGGTCTTATTTAATCGGTTTAGAAGATCCAATATGAACGGTAAATGTTTCATGTCCTTGGTTTTTAAGAGCATCATTATTTATTCAGTGTTTTTATTTTCCCAGGTAGTCCGTGTCTAAATCTTTTGGGAAGGTCGAATGTGTTCGCCGATAAAAGCAAACACGATATATGCCTGATAGAAATGAGTATATGCCTCGTGTCTGGCAGCCCATCGTGTCTTGCACAAGTCAAGAAGCACCATTTGATGTTTTGTTTCCTCTGGCAAAGCCTTTCTAATAATCGATTGCAGGAGACCATTGCGCTTTGGGCTTGCCAGGAAGAACCAACAGCATGCCTTTAGCTTGTCAATTGTGTTTCTTTTGCGGGGGAGGGAGCTTCCACAAAGTGGTGCTACCTTTTTATGTAGTGACTGTATACGGGATGATTTCTAATTGACACACCACGTAGACATAGGCGCTAAAGCATAGGACTACGTCCATGAGAATTTTTTTTAAAGATAGGCATTCCCGTCCAGACACATATAACCTTTTTGTTGGGTTCTCAAAAGCTTTAATTTTTCAGAAGCTTGTAAATATGTTGTCATTGTTTGCTAGCATTACAGTCACACCTCTCAAAACTTGAGTAATTTTTACTTACGGTGATCAGATGAAAAGATGATTTTAACTTCCAGAAGTGGTGCTACCTTTGTGGCTGTTTTCGGGATGATTTCCAAATCATCTTTAACAGTGTTAAAGATCCTATGGCACTATTCGGGGAGAGAAGGTAGTTTCTCTCCCTTCTCTTTCTGAATAGTACTATGGCATTTTTGGCCATTGAGTCCTGGCTAACGATCCTCAAAAATAAAATTGGTCAGTCACTCCATGGCTGTTTGTGGACCATTGGTTTATGCAATTGTCTGCCACGTTTCACCTACAAAATACAGAGTCTATCCACCTTACAGCATATCCTGTGAAATGCTTTGGGATGTCTCAATCACATTATACGGCACTATAGTAAATACAAGGATTATTGTTAATGTATTCCCTGCTCCTCCATCTCACTCCTTTCTGTGTGTCTGGCTTCTTCCATGAACCCCCTCCCCACCCCACCCCTGCCCCCTCCTTCCCCTTCTTGTTGTCTGGCATCATTTGTAAAGCATTCTGTGTAGGGTCTATCTAAAAGTTATTTTCTTTGAAAATTCTAAGTGCATGTCCCCTTTAGTTACTATTTTATAAAGTCATTACCACTAAAAAATGGGTTTCCCCTCATGCACATACCACACATACAACTTTGCAAAGCTAACAATCTAAAGCCTATACGAGTTAAAATTCCTCTCTGAAGGAACATAGCAATTAACACAATCATTTTGTAGAGATTAACCTTGCATACTTTTGGCGTACAGAGCTGCAACCTTGAGTTCTACAATTAAACTTGAGAAAAAATTGTATCAAAGCATTCTCTTGACAGCTGTCAGTTTTTGCCCAGACATGCTACACTAGCAAAACGCAACACACATTCTTGTTCCTCGGGAAAAGAGGAATCCATAGATACTAAAGAGTTTTAATTCTACTTGCATTCCTGTCTACTTTGATCTAGCTCTATTCAACAACTGCCCACCACACACTCCTGCCCACTTTGGTAAGGAAAACACCGGTACTTTTCACTCTTTGACAATGTCTTTGCTCAACACCCTTCATCTCCTCCTCACTGTCTCTATGAATTACTTCAGCACGTGCATTCTGCATGCAAGCCATTATTGCATTGCAAGTTTTTGTAACTGCAAGTTAACATGTCAAGCATAGGAAAAAACAGACCTGGATTATTATTTATGGGAGATTTTACATGATTGCTTTAAAATTACAGTGAGGTTAAGTTTACAAATATTTGTATCTGTCACCATGAAATAGCTCGGTGGTGGTTGAATTCAACGATAATGTAGATTTGGTGATTAGTGGAAGTAATGGGTTTAATAAACCAAATAGGTTTTTCTATTAATCCTTTTTACGCTTCTCTGAATCCTCTTCAACCCAATCCAATGAAAATAGGCTGACTAAAAACGCGCACAATACAGGGGTATAAAATGCTATTTGTAAAAGCACATGAGTAGGTTTCATAGAAGGAAAATTACTATGCCACTTTACCATCCAACTGACAATGAGGGGCTTGAGCACAAGTCAAAGGAAGGAAAGGAAGAGTTTATTTTAATTGTAGCTGGAATGTATACCAATAAAGAAGTAAGCAAGCTCAGAACAAAATTAGCAGTGTTGAAAATCATCATATGTACAACATAATATACAGTCAAGATTTGTAATACAGTAAATGTCTCCCATTCTCATACGAAAGGTGTGGGAATAATCTTACATTCACCTGGATTCTAAACATTGTTGGTGAGAGCCCATGCCTCGCACGATTCCCAGCGGGGCAAAACCTTGGGCAAGTTTCCTTATTCCACACACCTGATAATAATCCTGCAAAGAAACAAAACAATAATAAATTGGTCACTTAAATCCTCAACTGTTTGTGCCACACTGCTGTGCACAATTGGCGGCCCCATTTTGCCCACAAATATACAGTCAATTCACTTTACAGTATATTCTGTGCAGCGCTTTGAGATGTCTAGAAGACAACAAATACAACAACTTGGATTTATAGAGCACTCTCCAAATCAGACATTTAAATGTGAAAGAGCTCAGAGCGCTTAAACGTGAAAAGTGCTATATCAAATGCAAGGATTATTATTATTATTTCACAGTATATTCTGTGAAGCGCTTTGATGTTTCTCAACAACATGATAAGGCACTGTATCAAATGCAAGGATTATGATCATTATTCAGCTCTTGGAGATGCCCCAGCAGAGAACTACCTAAAAGTGTAATGAAAACACCTCACACACATCTCTCTACCTTCATTGAGAAAACGTTTTTCCACAATTTTTAATTTCCCCAAACTCGTGTTGAATTTGGGTGGCGGAAGGTTAAAAATGCACCAGTGACTAGCTCAGTAGCTGCAGGAGCTGGATACAGTAGCAATTTAATATAGTTGGAGTGGGTGGGTTCTCCCATGGCACCATCCCAGCACCATGGAACGTCCTCTGATGTGAAAGGTGCAAAACAAGTGTAATTTTGTAGTTGTTGTTGTATCGACTGTGATTATGTCTAGAATCAGAATATTCTTATTGTAATAATTGACTGTTTGTTGAACATTGCTGTGTTGGCCGCCGCATTTCGCCCACAAAATATACAGTCTTACACACTTTACAATATACTGTATTCTGTCAAGTGCTTTGAGATGTCTCAATTATGTGATAAGGCATTATATCAAATGCAAGGATTATCATCAATAACAATTAGCATATCAGATTTGCATTTTTTACTCTGCTGTGTAGCCCATGAATGTAGGGTTTCCTAATGTTTTATCTGACATTGGACATAGTTTAAAGACTGCAAAATTCAACTTGCATGGTCCATTTTATGCAATAAGCAGCATCATATCCAAAGTCCCCCATTTGAAGAGTTTGATGTGGGACAGGTTACTCCCTATCCGCTGACTATTCATGCACCACGCAGTAGGTATCCGAGATAAACCTGACGCTAGTGGCCTCTTTGACCTCTGAAATATGCTGGTGGATTCACAAGGATTTACCCAAGGGCTTTGCAAGCCAAGAACTATTCAAGTGACTGTGGAGTGGTTTCCGTGCTGAGGTCAAACAAACAGACTAAACAGCTACAGTGGAGGATTAGGATGGCACAAGTACAACGCTTTTCCTTCTATGCTGAAATCTCTCTAATACTCTAATTCTAAGATTGGGAAAGGGTGTGTGAGGGGTGGAGGGTGGGCATAGGCATGGGATGTCAGGGCGGGGGTTGGGGGCTGGGTGTGTAGGGTGGCTGCTAACTCACACTGATTTATTATCTGAGCACCTGCCTCCTCCTTCTCAAAAACAATCAGCCCAACTGGAGAATAAAGTAATTTGCCATTTTCAATCTGGGAAATGATTAGGTTAGCAATGAGTCAGTGGCAATTTTGCTAAGCAGTATTCAGTACAAAATTCCAACAGTGTACTCCCATTCACTGGCATTTAGCCTGAGCAAACTTGAAACAGCACTGGCAGTGAAATTCTCTGCAGTCGAGGACCCGGACAGGGATTTACTTTGGCACCTTACTTCAGTCATACAAGTGTTCGCAAAATTAACATAAGGAGTAATGTGGCTTCACTACAACAACAACAACAACACCTTTGATTTATACAGCGCCCTCCATGCCGGACGGCATCTCAGAGCGCTTCACAGTAGCGGATCCTGGGCCCGAGCCAGGGGCAGGGATAGAAAGGTGACCGAAGACACAATCGAAGAGAAAGGTCTTTTGCTGTGACTTGAAACTGACTATTAAGGAATGGACCCAGTGATGCATTTTCATTAAAGATCAGCTTTCTATAAAAATATCCATCCAGCAGCTGAAGGCAAGAGTAAGGAGCCATTTTAAGCTTGTAGGTTTTGGCATCAATCTGTGATTCAAGCGTGTGCAGTATGCCTAAATGTTTGTTTTGAAAATAAACATTTGTAGCTTTAAGGATCTTAGATCAATCAAATCTGGTGTGATTGATGTGAGTGTCATTGGGCACAGTGTTTAATATTCAATATGTCAACAATAGTTTATTAAACTATTTGACATTATTCCAAAGTTCCAAACCATCACAACAACCCTCTTATCATGCTGCAAAAGGCAACTTCTTTTTTTGAAAAAAGACAAAAATATTAAAAGGCAGTTCATTTCTACCTATTCGTCAATTGTCTTGAGCCCCGGAGATGCAACAAGAAGAGAATGGAGATCTTTTAGGACACTTCATATTTGAATCCTTGAAATGGGATGTTGGGATTTTGTCCAGAAATACAGTCACTACACATTATAACAACCTCCTTGTGGTGCTTCAACCTGATGAGGTGCTTTCTCAATCACACAATAGTTATTATTACAGAATCAATATCGAATCCAGAAATATCAAACACAATTTTAAAAATTGACAATTGTAATGTAGCAATGCATCAATGAATTTAAGATGAGTTCTGGTTTCTGCTGAATTAATACCAGATGTATTTCCTATTTTAACACAACCATGAACTGAACTGATTCAAATCTGTGCACTAACCAAACAAGCTAATATATATTGGCAGTTGGCAATAAGACCTCATGATAATTAATCATGATAGTTTTTTTGGTTGATTATTGAATTTGATATAGAGCCTTTTATGTCAGGGGGACATGACAAAGCACTTCACGGGATTTATGGTAAGTGATTGTGTATTATGTAGGAAAACATGGCAACCAATTTGCAAACAGCAATGTCCTACAGACAACCATGAAATGAATAACCAGTATTATCAGGAAAACTTTTGGCTAGGATATAGAAATTTCCTTAACCTTTCATAGAATGCCATGAGATCTTCAACATCCACCTGAACTGATAGACTGCATTTCAGTCGAACATGTTATCCAAAGGACGACACCTCCTACAACTTCTTCAGCTCACTGGTTAGAGCACTTGTCTTACAAGCGCAAGATCTGTGTTCGAATCCAGGTAGGTCAGGGCGAAACCTTGGGCGAGTTTCCTTACTCCACATGCCTAATAATAATCCCTCAATATAAAATAATAATACAATTGGTCATTTCAATCCATGACTGTTTGCGGGACATTGCTGTGTACAATTGGCTGCTGCGTCTCACTCACAAATATACAGTCAATTCACTTTACAGTATATTCTGTGAAGCGCTTTGAGATGTCAAGAAGATGTGAAAAGTGCTATATCAAATGCAAGGATTATGATTATTATTATTACAATACTGCCCTCATCCAGTGCTAGATTGGAGTGTCTGCCTTGGCTGTGAATTTGAAACCCCCAGAATCCTCTGACTCGGAGGCAAGCGATGTTGAGCCAAGAAGATACCAATTTAAGATCCAATTCTCTATTATTTTGGAATTCTTCAGAAGACCTTTATGTCCCCTTTCCCCCTAAGCCCCGCCCCCCCCTCCGGGTCCCGACCTGACTGTTCAGCGCTTTGGGACGTCCTCAAAACTTGAAAGGCGCTATATAAGTGCAATTTTGTTGTTGTTGTTATGTGCGACAGTTGTTTGTGGAGCTTGAATGCCCAAATATCTCAAGCCTTTCATCTTAAGACCATTCTCAACATTTTCAGTTTTTTTCGGAACGTCAGAAATCCACCTTAAATTCAAATCTTAATATGGAAACAGATCTTCTGTGGTTCGCTTTGTGAAAATTTGGCTCCCAAATTGACAATGAATGGTAGTTTTTCTAAAATTTTACATCAACTTTTCATGCATGAAAAAGGGTTTTGTTTTTAATCAGTACTCACGTTAAGGTTTACTTTTCTGATTTTAAATACTGTATCTTAAATATCATACAGTAGATGCTGAAACTAAGCTAATGTTAATGTTACGAGATTTATATGATAAATTTTAAATCCAGGCCAGACAGATAAGTCATGGAGTACTGTAGCTCTGTGGTTACAGCATTCGTCTTACAAGCGAGGGATCTGGGTTCGATTCCAGGCAAGGCAAAACCCCTGGGTAAGTTTCCTTACTCCACAAGCCTGATAATAATCCCTGAAGAAAATAATAGAACAATAGTAAACTGGTCATTTCAATCCGCAACTGATGTGAAGCGCTGCTGTACACAATTTACTGCCATGATTCACCAACAAATATACAGTCAATTCACTTTACAGCATATTCATCGTATATACAGTATATTCATCCTCCTGCACAGCCTCTCCTCCCAGCTCAATCTTCATAGACCTGCCCTCGTCTGGTTCAACTCTTACCTCTCTCACAGTCTCCACTTTGTCACCACCAATGGCTTCTCTCCCACACTGTCACCCGTGGCATCCCCCAGGGATCTGTCCTTGGCCCCCCCAACTTTTCAATATCTACCTGCTCCCCCTTGGTGACATCATCCACAGATATGGGGTCAACTTTCACATGTATGCAGATGACACCGAATTCTATCTTTCCGCCTACACCCTCGATTCTAAGACCACTGCTGTCCTGATAGACCACCTGTAAGTGGATGAGAGCTAACTTTCTACAGTTAAATGTCAAAAAGACCGAAGTTTTCCTAATTGGCTTGCACCAAAGCCGTTACACATCAGGCATAGGCAGCATCAACCTCTATGGTTGCACACTCCACCTCACCAAGCCAGTCGGGAATATGGTGTCTTGTTCGATCCTCAACTGTCTTTCCTCCCTCACATCCAAGCCATGACCCGCTCTGCTTTCCCTCGCCTCCATAACATTGCCCAACTCCGCCACTACCTCAGCCCTCAGCCCTCTGAAACTCTCATTCATGCATTCATCACATACAGGCTCAACTACATCAATATGCTGTTTTTCAACCTTCCCAATTCCTTCCTCCATAGGCTGCAGATAATCCAGAACTCTGCTGCCCATGCCCTCTACAGCTCCAAGCTCCATGACCCCATCTCCCCCAATCTTGCCTGACTCTACCATCACCCAGAGGATTTGATTCAAGATCTTGGTCCTCACTTTCAAAGACCTTCATGGTCTTGCTCCACCCTACCTCTGCGATCTCCTTATCCCCTACTAAGTTGCCTGCCCCTCTGCTCAGTAGGCTCCAACCTGCCGCATAGTCGACCCACCCACCCCACCATCGGCTGTCAAGCCCTCTGCCCCTAACCTCAAGAATTGCATCCCACAGGGCCTCCAGCTCGCCCTCTCCCTAGCCTCCTTCAAGTCCCGCCTCAAGACCCTCCTCTTCAACAGTCTCAATGGTCACCCCTAATCCCCTCCTTTCCCTCCACCTGCCCCAGTCCGACCCCAGCTCAGGTCTGAAACATTGACTAACCAGCGCCTCGGGACGTTCTCCCGACATGAAAGGCACTATACAAATGTAATTTTGTTGTTGTTGTATTCTGTGAAACTCTAAGTGACATCTAGAAAACGTGAAAAGCATTATATCAAATGCAAAGATGATTATTATTATAAGCAAATTCCACTCTCAGTGTGCATTCAATGTAGCTATTGCATATGATTTTAAGTGTCCAATTTTGTGTAATATTTTGGCAAAAGGTGGTTCTGAAAGAGAACTCAGCATCCCAGAACATCTTACTTTGAGCTATTGAAGGATTAAGTTGATGTAATCTTTATTCAGTTTACATATGCACACATTTGTATTTCTAATGGGAAAATGCCCAAGCAGATAATGGAAAAGAATGTGATAATTGACAGCTGTAAGAAAGCCTCTGGCTTCAGTATTAGAAGGATTGAGAGAAAAGCAACCTTGAAGCATTAAAAAAACATTAATTAAACGGGTTCCCAATGGTAAGCTTTAAGATAAGAGCAATTACTATCACTCATAACTGTCTCAAACAATCAAAATAGGTTGGTATCTAAATCAGGATTTAACATGCTTTGGTAATCCATCAGATAATAAGTGTGGATTGCAGTTTCCATCATAGGCTTTGCAGTGTGACAATGTAATTTTCTTCATGTACACAATGGAACAGCTTCTGAGACATGGTTGATGGATTTATTTTTTCAATCTATCCAATTAATTCAAAACTCCACTGCTAAACTCCATAACAGGACCAGAATCCATAGTCCCATCATTCCATCACCTTGCTCCACAATTACTCTTGCACAAACCATTTCATGCCCTGGCACCTAGTCCCTACCCTGCTTTCTCCCCACTCAATGACTTGTCGCCTTTACTCAGCTGGCTCCAGCCTCCTTCTGCTCCATAGGGCCATGCTGTGGCCATGATTTCAACCATTGTGCCTAGAAACTCAGAATATTGCCTCAATCCCTATGCCTTGCCTCCTTGCGAATTCTATTTTTCTACTACCTTCACCCTCGATTCCAGGACCACTGCTGTCTGTAGCCTGCCTGTAAGACATCACGGCCTGGATGATAGTTAACTTTCTACAGTTGAATGTCAACAAGACTGAGACCCTCCTGATTGGCTCGTGCAAGGGCCTCCGCACCTCAGGCACTGGCAGCATGAACCTCCATGGTTGCACACTCTACCTCACCAAGCCAGTCAGTAACCTAGGTGTCTTGTCCATCCTCAACTGTCCTTTCTCTCCCATACTCATGTTATGACCCAATCAGCCTTCGCTCACCTCCGCAACATTGCCCGACTCCACCACAAGCTCACCCCTCAGGTTGGTGAAACTCTGATTCATACCATCATCATGTCTAGCTCGACTATGCCAACACACTGCTTGTTAGCCTTCCCAACTCCTCCCTCCATAGGCTGCAGATTATCCAGAATTCTGCAGTTTGTGTCCTTTCCCACACCAAACTCCACGACCCTACCATCCCCATTCTCGCCCGACTCCATTGGCTTCCCATCATTCAAAAGTTTAAATTAAAGATCCTGGTCCTCATCTCTAAAGCTCTCCATGGTCTTGCACCTCTGCAATCTCCAAACCCTCTACTAACCTGTCCGCTCCCTCCGCTCAGGGCTCTGGCCTGCTCCACATCCCCCGACCCACCCACCCCACCATCGGGGGGCAAGCCTTCAGCCACTCTGCCCCCAACCTTTGGAATTCCAAAACGTAATCCCTCTGCCTTGCCCCCCTCCCTAGCCTTCTTCAAATCAAGCCTCAAGACTCTCCTCTTCATCAGTCACCCACTTGCCTCACTTCCTTCCACCCTCCCTGATCCCGACCCCATCTCGTCTCCGAAACACTGGCTGTCCAACATCCTCCCAACATGAAAGGTGCTATACAAATGTAACTTTGTTGCTGTTGTTATTACCAACTGGAACAAGTAACCAAATTGTTGCCCATCTTCAGTTCACACCTGAAAACCTTACTCTTCATCTGTGCCTATGATCATCTCCCCACTTGGCGTCAAAAAGCTCCACTGTAAAGCACTCCAAGAAGCTACCCAGCATGAAAATGTTTTTGCTTTGCACCTTTTTAAATGCAAACGCTTGTCTTGCAGCAGCGGTTTAGTTATCTTAGTTTTTTAATAACATGATATTCCTCCTAAACCATTGCAAACAGATGGAAAAATATTACTGCATCTGGAAAGTAAATCCTTCTAATCTTAGAAACTTGATGGATAAGCCTGGAAAACCAGATCAATTCATAATTCACACTGGGCTATTTTTGCTACCAAACCAAAGCTGAATTTGGAACTCAAAGTGTTCATTGAGACTTGGTTGACACACCATCAGAATACTAATGGAGTACAGTACTGTGCATCATCAGGGATGTATCATTTTTCAGATGTGATGTTAAACCAAGCTTCTGCTAGTTCAGATGAATTTTAAAGATCCAATGGCACAATTCAAAAAGGGAAAGATGCTTCTTCCAAATCCAACAATGCTTCAAACAAATTCCTTTATTCATTCATTTTATGTCCAAGGGATCTTTCTGGCACAAAAGGCTGCTGCATTTGTCCATAAACGTCATTACAACACGCAAGAGTAATTATCTGTAAATTCTTTAAAACTGTTTGACATTTTGGTGTAAGCCTATCTCCAACTTGGCCTGCCTATCAATAGCAATTAACTTGTTATTGCTACACAGGTTCACTTTCTTTTCTTGAGCCCCTCCAGTCCAGTTTCAGGCCAACAGCATAGAGACAACCCTAATCAAAGTCACAAATGACATACTTTTTCTCTCTCTCTCTCTGCAACAATGGCTCCCAATGACTCCTCGTCTTCCTCAAATTCTCTGCTGTTTTCAACATCAACCACTTTGTGATCTCTTTCCTCTCCCTATCATTTCTGTAGGATCATACATTCCCAGATTCCTAGAGTGAAGTAACCCTGGAGTTCAGCTATTGTGAGGGTCAGTTAAGGTTTTCCTGACCATGTGAATTTTTTTAACAATGGAAAAATAAGAACTAAGGAACTTTCATTAGGATTTCAGTACATGCTGCAGTATTTTACTCCAAATTCCCTCATTAATTCAACAAATGTTTGGTTCGGGAATTTTGCCCTAATAAGGCTTTATGAAAGGGATCATCTGACTCAAATCAAAACAACAAGGTTTTGAATGTGTTGGTAATTTAAAAAAAAACATTTTTGCTATTGCAAATATCTTATAGCTAATAATCATGCCACTCAATTGCTGCCTTACATTTACAGCAGGTATTGTATCGTGAAAGCTACAATCCTCACTGTTCAGTTTCATTGGCTAAGTCAGTACCAGCAGATGTAAAGTCTTACAGAACATTTTGGATGCGCCTCTAAACAGGGATGGGAAACCAATTGAAACCACTCTGAATCCTTTCCAATTTCACTTGCTTTCTCTTCAAAGAACAGTAACAGCTGCCACAATATAACAATGTAACTTTGAACTCCTCCACTTTAGGCCAGAGGGCATCTTTACTAAGATAGAATTCAAGCCGCATGACAACTTGAGCTTCTAAACAGAGAAGAAAATTATAAATAAATAAACATGTCGTGAGTCTATTACCCGTGTAAAGAATCTGTTTAATTACTTTGGGCACTCATAAGGATAATTTCCAACATACACAGGCACATTGTGAGTTACCCCTTATTTAAATGAGTGTTAGAATTGTTTATGTCAGCCAAAAGTCTGACCTGACCAAAGATTCCTTGTTGTATTCATAGAATCATAGAATTTTATGGCACAAAAAGAGGCTATTCGGCCCATCTAGTCTGTGCCGGCTCTTTGAAAAGAGCAATTCAATCTCACTGCCCAGCTATCTCCCCATAACCTAACAGACCTGTTCTCCCTAAATAAAGATCTAATTCTCTTTTAAAAGCTGTTATCGAATCGGCCTCCACCACCTTTTCAGGCAATGCATTCCAGATTCGAAAAATCCGCTGAGTGAAAAAATGCCTCCTTAGCTCCCCTCTGCTTCGTTTTGAAACTATTTTAAATCTGTGACCACGAGTCACAAATTCAACCACCAGTGGAAACAGTTTTTCCTTATTCACCCTGTCGAATCCCCTCATGATTTTATAAACCTTTATTAGGTCTCCTCTCAACCTTCTCTGTTCTAAAGAGAATAAACCTAGCCTATCTAGCCTTTCCTCATAAGTGAAGTCTCTACACAGCAAACAGCATAACTGAAGTCTCTACACAGCAAAGGCCTGATGCAGAGCACTAAGCAGTACATAATAACATCTAGTGCATTGGCACACATCACACAGCAAAGTACATCACAACTGCATAGCTTAAAGCACACATTATTATAGTGCAGTGCTTCCAAACTTTAAATAGCAGCATCCCCCTAACTCAGCAAAGTTTTTGTTGCACCACACCCCCTCTTCCTTCACACTCGGCTCCACACACTCGGGTCCTCGGCTCCACACACTCTCGGGTCCTCGGCTCCACACACTCACGAGTGCAAGCGGAGCACTCAGTGCTCCGCTTGCACTCGGGGACTCGAGACTCTAAAGCTCCGTGCACCCCCAGCTAATGATATGCGGCCCCCAAAGGAGGCGCACCCCACAGTTTAGAAACCACTGATATAGCACATGGCATAATCCGTCACTTAGCATTACCTGAGGCAGAACACTTTGGGTATGATATGAATCTTTCAACCTGTACTAACCTTGGAGTTGCTCAGTGTAGGATGTGCTGCTCATCAGTGATTCTAGTTGATTCTTCAACTAGTTTTTTTAAATCTTTTTCCTTACATCCTTCTTCAATCCCTGAACTCTGAAACACCAGTCCTCCTGTAGTTAAAATGGGAATCAAAAACCTATTTAGCACTGTTTTGTTTACAACAACAACAACAAAATTACACTTGTATAGCGCCTTTCACATCAGGAGGACATCCCAACCACGAGTAACAGAGAATTGCCCACAGAGTCCATAATCAGAATTACCACGTTTTTGCTGAGATTTAATTTATGAAAACTGCAAAGTCCCAGGAACAATAATTTCCACCACAGGCATTTTATTGTTGAAAAAGGTAGATCTATAAAGCACAAGGGAGAATTAGTTTTGGAACTCAGAAGTTTCACAGCCGTGGTCTTTGCACAGCCAATTTATTCTGTCTAATTAGAAAAAGGAAATTGGTTTTAGAACAGAAACCAAATCTAACCCCACTAAATTATTGTTCATTTTGTGCTAATGAGGCAGAAACAATGGAACAGTCTTTCTGTTAAATTCCAGTTCCTGCACTAACCTTTGGAGTGGCATTATTACCAATTTTACTGCCTTAGAAATTAAATATAGTGCAGAACATCTCTGTCAAGGATAAAATTTGCTGCTTTCAATTTCATATCTGCTTCATTAAGGAATGCACAATGAATACAATTAATGTTTGAGCAAAGGGTCATGTAAATGAAATTTTGACATAATAGAGGCTTAAATTAGAGCTACCGTTTTAATTTATGTCTTTTAATTAACTATAGACAAAATCTAAGATTGAGTTTATTGTTTGATTTCTTATCTTCTAACCTAAGTTTAGTCTCTAGTCTCAATGGCATCAGAATTTACAGAATAGAAGGAGGCCTTCCAGTTTTCAAATTGATGCTGGTGACTTGACTTCTTTAATCTTATTTCCCCATACCCTTTTAGATTGTTCCTCTTCAAATATTTATCCAATTTCAATGTTTAAATATTGCAATGCTCTCAGCTTCAATAACTGTGTTTATTGGACTCATTTGGCAGCACTCTCACCTCAGGCAAACAATTGTGGGTTCGAGCTCCATGTGGCGGTCTTTGAATTCATACAGTCTAGACCAGTGGTTTCTATACCATGGGGCACGCCTCCCTTGGGGGGGCGAGTACCATTGGCTGTGGCAGGGTGGCCATTATTATTCTTATTACAGGTAAACCCCGCTTAATGTTGCGATTTTCGCCTATACGGCGTTCGCCAGTGGGTGGAAAGGGGGCGCCTCAGGTCTAGGACCTGGGAGTGACCCAGGCCAGCAGCGAGAGAGCGAGGCTGACCAGCAGCGAGTGAGACCAGCAAGTGAGTGAGCTGGGCCGGGAAGACAGGGAGCGAGTGAGTGAGCCGGACAGGCAGTCAGGGAGCGAGCGAGTGAGTGAGCGAGTGAGCGAGCGAGCGAGTGAGCGAGCGAGCGAGTGAGCGAGTGAGCGAGTGAGCGAGTGAGCGAGTGAGCGAGTGAGCGAGTGAGCGAGTGAGCGAGTGAGCGAGTGAGCGAGTGAGCGAGTGAGCGAGTGAGCGAGTGAGCGAGTGAGCGAGTGAGCGAGTGAGTGAGTGAGCTGGGCAGTTCTTGCCAGACTGCAGTGGCTCCCTGTCCCAGAGAGGATCAATTTCAAGATCCTCATGCTTGTATTTAAATCCCTCCACTCCTCTGCACCCCATACCTCTCTTACCTCCTCTCTCCTCATCACAGCACCCGTTGCTTTCGCTCCACCGGATCTGGCCTCTTTGTTGTCCCTCGAATCCTCCGCTCCACCATCGGCAACGTGGCTTCAGCTACTACGCCCAGCGCCTCTGGAACTCCCTTCCTCACTCCCTTCGCCTCGCCCCTCTCCTTTCCTATTTTTAAATCTAAACCCAGGTGTCATGCTTACCCATACATTTACTTCATCTTCATTCTTACTAGCAGTCCTCCGGATGTGAAAGGTGCTCTATAAATGTTATTCGGTTGTTATTGTTAATGTTATATATAACAATAATACAGTTTAATGAAATTCCCAGTTTCTGGGATTAGTATGTTTGAATGAAGTGAATTTATTATTGATGGGCATTATTGATAGGTTCCAGTTAAATGCTAATATTTGCTTCTGGTGAAGGAATATTGACAGCCATTTAATTTGTGTATATGTGGGTAAAGAAATGAACTCAACTATAACAAAATATTGCTATTTTATGTCAAACCCGGTAGTCATCGCACCCGTAGGAAACGGAGCAAATGTAGTCAACCAACAGATATGCAACACTGCTGAGAAGTCTGCCATCACTTGTCTGAAATTTGTGTCAGATATTCCTCCTGTTTGACTTCTGGACAGTTCATCCATCCAATCTTGTTAACCTCTGTCGATGGTACCGGCTGATAGAAAATTGCTTTCCAATTTCTAGAATTTCATCAGCCTACAACATTGGTGTTTGATGTTGTTAACAAGATTCCCTTACCTTCAATCCTGTATGATGCCTTTTATTCACTTCATCTTTGCTTATGCACTTTGTCTCAGAAGTTTGGAAGATTAAACCGAATTGATACATTTGATGGGAAAAAAACGTCACTTTAATTTGTTATTGGAGAAATAACTTCACATTATTTGTAGAGCTATTTTGTTAAACACGTTGTTTTCTTTGGTGTTCAAGCTCAGAATATGCCTGCATTCATCAATCATACGCTGTATTAATAATAATCCTTGCATTTGATATAGGGCTTTTCACATCTTCTGTATGTCTCAAAGCGCTCCCAGAATATATTGTAAAGGGAATTGACCGTACATTTGTAGGTGAAACGTGGCAGCCAAATGTACACCGCAGTGTCCCACATACAATCATGGATTGAAATGATCAATTTATTATTATTTTTATTATCAAGCTTGTGGAATAAGGAAACTCGCCCAAGATTTTGCCCTGCTGGGAATCGAACCCAGGTCTCTCACTTGCAGACAGAGTGTCCAGGAAAGATGCTGGAGGACATCCAGCACCTAGGGATGCCCTGCCAATGTGAAAGGCGCTTTACAAATGTAATTTTGTTCTTGTTGCAAGATGAGTGCTCTAACCACTGAGCTAATATCACACAAATAAACTAGGTTTTATTTATAGCACCTATGCTGCATTTCAAGCATTCATAATAATATAATAATAATACTTGCATTTGATATAGCACTTTTCACATCTTCTAGACATCTCAAAGTACTTCACAGATTATACTGTAAAGTGAATTGACTGTATATTTGTGGGCGAAATGCGGCAGCCAATTGTGTACAACAAGGTCCCACAAACAGTCGTGGATTAAGTGACCAAAGCATTATTGTTTAGGGATTATTATTATTGATGGGGAATTAGCAGTCACTGGCACCTCTAAATGTCACATGAGGGGAAATGGGCACTGCAAATAGCCGAATGGGAATATAAATCAGTGAGAGTTGCACAGCTTTAGGCTGTGGAGACACCTATGATTTAGTCGAGGGCCACTGGAAATGAAATTGTGTGTCTGCCATAAACTTTCACCTCTCTCACTTATTCAAGTGACATTTGGCAATGTACAGTGCTGCACATCAGAAAATGAGGAATATGTATGGCTCGTACTGCCCTTTAAAAGATGAATTGCAGAATTAGAACCACAAACATCCGTACAACTGAGATTGTGCTGACTTTGAATCACGATGACCCAGATTGAAAGAAGAGTCCATGCAGAAAGCAAATCTTCAGTCCTGATACTGGAGGATCAGAGAAGCGTATTTCTCCCGGTGGTACACTGGCCAACAATCCTGCAAATAATATTGGCCATTCACTCATAGTTGTTTGTGGGACATGCTGTGCGCAAATCGGTTGCGAAGAACAGTCAGCAGACATCACAGCTTAACCTGTGAAGGACTCTCAGATGTCTTTGTGATGCAATATATGAAACACAAGAATTATTATCAGAACGATGACAAAAAACAGTTTCAAATAGGGGCAGTTTATTTGAGCCCCTGTTTGTAGCAATTTCTTCTCACAGTCCATCAACAACTAGGGACATTGTAATTGTACTGTGCAGTCTTCTACTACAGACAAAACTCTCTTCAAATTATGTAATACCTTTCACATAGGGTAACATCTCGGAGCACTGAACAGTTTGATGCTGACATGGGGAAAAATGGGCGGTGACTGTTGAAAAGGAAGGTCTTCGGGTGCGATTTCCAAAGGGGTAAAGAGAGGTGAGGCAGAAGCAGAGAGACCCAGAGGTTCAGGAGGTAATGGCCGAAAGCACACCGCCGATGGTGGAGTGGAGGGCTTGCCCAAGCTGTGGTAACACCAGTTCCTGAGAGAAAGATGGTGGGGTAGTTCTTGAATTTGACCCTAACTCTTTTATTCCACCCATCCTTCTGCGGAGATCTTGCTGGTGAGGGAAATTCGTGGAGAGTTGTGAATGTAACCTTATTAGGCAGCTGAACTGAGTGGTTAATTATTATGTTAATGGACATATAGTCGTACTGGGCTGTTTGGTGCAGATTACGTGTATATAGACAGCTGCCATTCAGCCATAGAGAGCCTGGGGACAGCACCTCTTTCTTACTGAAGAAACAGAATCATAGACTGCTCTACTTTTGGTGCAGGGGGCATATGTTCATGACAACAGTGAGTCCTGGACAAAGCCCTACAGAGCAATTAATTGCAGCACTTTAGAGTTGGTTAAATAAATGGACAAGGGATCCTTCTTCAGCGAACAAGCTATAATCTGATGTCTCAGGGCCCTAAATATGAAATTCAGAACATCTGGATGGATTAATGCTGTCAGGCCAATCAGGGTACTGTTGACAGATTGGGAGTGTACCTCAGAATGAAATGCCATTCCACAGCTGCTTGTGACATTCATTTCCCTGTGGACCCTTCCAATTAGCCAGACAATCTGAGCCAAAACCTAGTGCCCCCACATGTGTATGTGGAGGAAATCACTCCCACCTGCTCCCACAGAAATCTAAGATGTTTCCAGGTGTTTTTAACTCTTTGAATCCATAAGTCCAGTTTATTTCAACACAAATAAAAGTTGTTCAGACAAATTGGTGAAAAACAATGTACAGTATTTCTCTTTCTATGCTCTTTTGCTCATTCTTGAAGATATTTACTTATTTTCCCTTTAAATTTTCAGTAACAATGCCAATAATGCTCACCGTTCATTTGGTAGACTAGAAAGTAGGATGTTTACAAACTGCCACCAAAGCAACAAAGAGGATGAGTTCCCTTGACATCTGCTTTCAATTTCCCGACGTGAAATGTAAATGTAATTTGTTGTTGTTGTATTTCCATAACGCAAGTAATTATATTAATAAAACAAATAATGGGTTGGTTAGTATGCCCCAAATCTCTGCAATTTTGCTTGTAGAAAAGTCAAAGTTGTAAGCATTAAATAAGTGGAGTCCTGTAAGATCAGTGATTAGAACACTAGCCTTGCAAGCAAAAGCCCTGTGTTCGATTCTCGGCAGGACAGAACCTTGGACAAGTTTCCTTACTCCACAAACCTGATAATAATCCCTCGGGGAAAAAAATAATAATGAAAAAATTGGTCATTTCAACCCACAATTATTTGTGGAATGTTACTGTACGCAAATGTCTGCCGCGTTTTGCCCACAAATATACAGTCGATCCACTTCGTAATATATTCTGTAAAGCGACCTAACTGTTCAGCACCTTGGGACGTCCTTCTGATTTGAAAGGCGCTCTATAAATGTAATTTTGTTGTTGTTGTTGTAAAGCGCTTTGAGATGTCTAAAAGATGGGAAAAGAGCTATATCAAATGCAAGGATTGTTATTATTATTATTGTTATTATTATCATTATTATTATTAACTCCTTACCTCAATCCTTCTGTCTGTGCCCAGCTTCAAATCATACCTGAGGTCCGTATTCAATTGGTAGTGTGTTTTCATTTGTTTTAATGATTGCTTGATGCAATTGCAGCACAGTTCTGTAGCTCAGTGATTACAGCACTCGTCTTGCAAGCAAGAGTCCTGGGTTTGATTTCCGGCAGGGCAAAATGTTGGGCAAGTTCCTTACTCTCCACTCCTCTGTTTACCTATCCATAAGTAGGAAAGCAGGTGTTAGTTGATAGGCAGATTGCTTTTGCAGAGGTACTAATTCCTTCAAAAAAGTAATTTAGTCACTCGATCCATGACTGTTTATGAGACATTACTGTGCACAAATGGCTGTCACATTTCACCCACAAAATATACAGTCAATTCTCTTTACAGCAAATCCCAGAGTGCTTTGAGATATCTCGAAGATGTGATAATGTGCTATATATAATGTAAGGATTATCGTTAATAATCAATAAATGTTTAATCAAGAAAAATATTTTGTTGGCCAGCTGTAAACCATAAATCCTGGTCACCACTCATGTAAGGTAACATCTCGGAGTGCTTCATAGGGACAGAGTGGGAGGGGCTTCTGGAATCTTTGATTCAGAACTTGAGACTCAAAATCTTTTGGTTAGAATTTGAGCTTGAGCTACCAGGCAACCTGCAGAATCTCTTATTTATATGAATTAGCCAGCAGCAGTTAAACTAAACCTTTCAAATACTACCTACAGAAATGTCTATGAAGATTAGCATTTATTGTAAATTATTAGCACACTGCTAAAATAGTACCAAATACAGTATTATGAAAACAAATTCTCATCACCTCAGCTCTGATACGCAACCGTTTGTTTTTGTAGTCATTTAATACCTAAAATATGAACCTTTGATGAGGAGTAAAGGTGTTAAAAGGATATTTTAGTGTTCAAGCTAAAAGGAGACAATAGAAATCCAATATATTCGTTATATTGTCCGAATCGAATTATCTGGAATTTTATTCAAGGGATAAATATTTTTCGTAGGTAACATGCCAGGTAACCAGTGTGATCAATGAGAATCTTTTGCTAAAGACCCAGGTGTCACAGTTTCTTGAAAACTATTTATAGCATCTCGAGTAAGCCTTTACATCTGAGGGGTCTTATTAGATATTATCTCAAAGGTTGTATTTATTTACAAGACTCTTTCATAAAGACTCTTTCATAAAGAATCTAAGTCAGCTACTGGAAGCACATCTTGCTGAACCACAAGAAGTCCAATCTTTCATGAGGGGACAATATTTCTTAATATGGATTCCATTCGGAATTTCTGTTAGGAATACCACATTTTAAACCTCATACATAATACTTAATTAGTTATAAGGATGGATGGCCAAGTCTGTTATAGCTTATAATTTGGAACAATATTTTAAATGGAGATCCTTAACAACGTTAGGATTTCCTGGCTCGGGCTCACCATTTGGTGGCTGAAAAGTACAACCCACACAATATTTTTTTTTAATGATTTTTCATTTCTTTTAAATCAACTAATGATCCTGGGATCATTCTGCAGTTCCTCAGAGACACTGATCCAAATCAAACAACTAAATAAATAACTGCTCTTCTGGGAGTTTCACCAACTTGTGTAAATTGCAATAATTTATGGTGAAATCTGGAAAGTATCGTTTTATAATCGTGAATGTCTGATACATGCATCTGGCAGTCATTTAACATAAATGCAATTAGAGAAATTAGCCTTGCATGAAGACTTTGCTTCCTTAACAGGCATGGACAGGATCACTACAGATGCTTATAATACTTGATTCATTGCATACTTCAAGAGTTCTCTTTCACTATCCTCCAGATGGCTTGAATTTAAAAGAACAGCAACAAAGAGGAAAATGTGGGTGGGTGGGTGGATGGGTGGGGGGCATAAAGGAACACTCATGCAAAGTAGTGAGGCCTCTGCTCTTTTCTTAATGTATCGCTCTTTGAAGTAGAAAGGGACAGATGATTCTCATATGAGCTTTGCCATACCTTGTGACCTGTGATAATTAGTGAAGGTAACTCGCTACAAACATCTCTTTGGCTAGGTCTTTGGTCAACATTTTTAAATCCTCAATTTCCCCCTCAGTTGTTTAATGTTAGTAGATGTTCCAATACATATCTTTTTTTTGGTCAGCTCCCTCAGCGTATCCAAACCAAATTGGGCGTTCCACGTATACAACCTAAACATGGAAATTCCTATGTATTGGAATGAAATGTGCACTCTCTCTCCCTGGAGCGACAAATCCTGCTTACCTAATTCTGGAGAGTATTAGGCAGAGTTGGCCAGAGCCAAAGCTTGGGGACCGCAGGAGTTTGTCTTTGGGAACTGCTGGAATCTAACCAGTTAAAACTACATAGCTTGTCATTCAAAGTTCACTAAATTAATGCAAGCAGCTGTAGTAAGTACTGTGGCTATGTGCACAGTAGCGTGGTAACTGTATAGCTATGATGTTTATTTACAGTTTTCAGGCAAGGCAAAGGATGCATCAAAATGTAAATATACAGTTACAAACTCTATTGTTAAATGTTATAGTTACTTGTATTTGAACCTATACCTATGTATCTGAATTTGCATGTAATAATAATAATAATCTCTGCATTTGATATAGCGCTTTCCACATCTTCTAGACGTCTCAAAGTGCTTCTAGAATACACTGTAAAGTGAATTGACTGGATATTTGTGGGCTAAACGCAGCAACCAATTGTGCACAGCAGTGTCCCACAAACAGTAGTGGATCGAAATGACAAATTTATTATTGTTTTTTTTAGGGATTATTATAGGCGTGTGGAGTAAGGAAACTTGCCCAAGGTTTCACCCTGACTTAATTCGAACACAGGTCTCACGCTTGTAAGGCGAGTGCTCTAAACACTGAGCTACAGGATTCCACGTACATTAGCTGTGTACAGGTACACATTCAGGACATGTATAACTGTGTATGTGTATTAACCAGGTGTCAGTCTGGCTCAGTTAGTAGCACTGTTCAATCAAGGTTGTGTGTTCATGTCCCACTTCGGAACTTTAAGCTCATAATGTAGGCTGCCACTCCAAAGCAATGGTGTATTGTTGGAGGTTCTGTCATTTAGAATGAAATGTTAAACTGAAGGGGACATGGAGCAGCGGAGCCCGCTGAACGGAGTGGACAGGCAGGCTGATAGGGAAACAGTAAGTCAGAGAGATAGGCGGGGACAAGGCCGTGAATGGCCTTGAAAGTGAGGACGAGGATATTGAATTCGATCCTCTGGGGGATGGGGAGCCAGTGGAGACAGGTGAGTGATGTGGTCGCGGAGCTTAGTGCATAAGAGGACACAACCTGCAGAGTTCTGGATGAACTGCAGCTTGTGAAGGGAAGAGCCATTAAGGTGCCAAGGGAAGGAGAGCAACTGTTGGTAGTGATGGAGGAATGAACCAGGGAGTCACAGAGGGAATGGTCCCTTCGGGATGCTGAGAGGGGAGAGTAGAGAAATATTTGTTTTGTGGTTGGGTCATGCCAGAAGTGGTGGAAAATTATACGTTGGATGTTGAGGCTGGTGGGGTGCAAGGTGAGGACTCGGAGGACCCTATCAAGGTTCTGGAGGGGGAGGGGTGAGGGCAGAGGTGCGGGAAATAGGGCAGACACACTACTTAACCCATCATCTCCTGTCCTCTACCACATTTTCTCCTTTGTCTTCCTTGACCTGCCTCCCCACTCTGCCCTATAGAGATCTATAGCTCGGTGGTTAGAGCACTTATAAGCGAGAGACCTGTGTTCAATTCCCAGCAGGGCAAAACCTTGGGCAAGTTTCCTTACTGCACACGCCTAATAATACTCGTTCAAAAAAAAACAATAACAGTTTGGTCACTCAATTCATGACTGATTGAGGGACACTGCTGTGTGCAAATGGTTGTCGCTTTTCACCTGCAAATATACAGTCAATTCACTTTAAAGTATATTCTATGAAGCACTTTATCTAGAAGACATGAAAAGCGCTATATCAAATGCAAGGATTGTTATTATTGTTATTATTACTCTGTGTTAGTCCTTAAAAGCATCTCTCTCCTAACATTCCCCAGTTTTGTTGAAGGGCCCGAAACATTGACTCACTTTCCTTTCTCCATAGATGCTGCTCGACCCTTTGTTGGTGTTCTTACACAAGGTAAAACAAAATGCATTTCCTGAATAGCACAGCCTTTGATTTGATTTGGGAAACATTGGTTTATTTTTTTAATCTGCCAGAAATGTATCCCTTTCAGATTGGCAGAGAAGTGAATTAAATACGCTTTTTTAAAAAAACTAAAAATCATGTAAAGAATGTCTGCTTCGCTTCATCTTTGTCAAATCATCCACCTCTGTCCCTATCTGATGTTTAATGTTCCTGAAATCCCATTGATACATGAAAGGAGAGAGGACAGGATGGAATATAATGCAGTACATCTGCATTGGGTGTTGGGTTAAAATTCTATCTAGGTCTACATTTACTCTAATTAAATAGCATTTCAAGCATCCCCGGTTTGGCAAGTTGTTCAGTCTTCATTTTGAATCTGTTTCTCCATAGTTCTAAAAAGAACTTAATCAGCCAAATTCTACATGCTCTGAAATACTACAAAAAGCAATCAATCTGGTCTCCAGTGGAATTTAACCCTTCAATGTTACCAGTGCTAAACTCAAAGGTGAATTAAATATACAAGACTAAAAATGGTTTGTTTCTACAACTGATGTGTAGCTTTTAATGGCTCTAAGAACAGTCAAATATATTCTATAAATTACACAACTTTTGTAACAAGGTGGAGATATCATAAGAGCTTGTTAGTTCACAAAAAACAATCGCAGCAATCCAACAAAAAGAAAAAACTGTCATTTTAATTGTAATTGATTGCTGTCTTATACCTATTTGTCAGCGACCTTGCTAATTATTAGAAGGCTTGCTTGTCATCCATTTTAGGGCAGGGGAGTTTTATAGCCAGTGGATGAAAAGAGGAGGAGGTATTGCTGATATGGAAGTCCTTGAAGAGTTGTGGAATGCGTTTGCTTGTGTTTTTGACATGTGCAAATTGTCAGGATGGAGAATTGCTCCTGTCAGTTGTCACTGTGTGCCTTGCAATTAGTGCCATCTGCTGTGCTTCCACCTCCCCTGAGGCAGCTCTCATTCTGTGCTGACTTCCTGCTGATGACAGGACAGTTCCTCCTTCCCTACTGACCTTGTGTCACTCAACGCAGGCACTTTGACCTCTGCTACATTCTCCCACTGCCCCCAATTCTTTGTGATTGTGGGCCAGCCGCATCGCTTAACCCAAAGGAGTGAGAAAAATGTAAAATAAGGCAGCAATGGCAGGAAAATAAATTATTGCTGGAATTTTTTTAATTGTTCACTGGCTTTTATTCATGTCATCGTCTCACCTGTTTGCTCTGAATTTCTGGTCTTTAACTTCAGAATTGTCATTTTTTTTTAAAGTCAACTTAATTCTTATGTAAGACCATAGTATGTTTGCATTTTCAATTTGCAAATTGATAAGAATGGAAATGAATAAAATAGTGCAGTGCAGTTCTTCTACATCTAATCCAGAATCATTTCAGGATAAGATTTAGTTTTAAATTTATCTAGAATCATCTGTCATTTAATTTTGGGATCCTGATTTTCTTCTCTCAAACCATGAGATGATAAATCAGAATGGCACACACTTAAAGTAAAAGATTTAAAGGCTGACTGATGGCAAAGCAGTAAAAGCAGCTTTTTAAAAAAATCATAATTAATAATCCTTGCATTAGATATAGTGACTTATCATGCGATCGAGATATCTCAAAGTGCTTCATCTGATAGATATACTGTAAAGTTGATTAACTGTGTATTTTGTGCGTGATAGCAAAAAGCAGGAATAATAATAATAATCCTTGTATTTGATATAGCACATTTCACATCTTCTAAACAACAACAACTTGCATTTATATAGCGACCTCCACGCCAGATGGCGCCTCAGAGCATTTCACGAAATATACTGTAAAGTGAATTGACATATATATGTGGGCATAACGCAGCAGTCGATTGTGCACAGCAGTGTCCCATGAACAGTTGTGGATTGTAATGACAAATTTTTTTTATGAGGGATTATAATCAGGCATGTGGAATAAGGAAATTTACCCAAGGCTTCACCCTGCCTGGAATTGAACCCAGGTCTCTCGCTTGCTAGATGAGTGCTCTAACCACTGAGCTACAGGACTCCACAAGACTTCAAATAAGCCCAAACAAAAGCCAGTCGTGTTTGATCCATTCCCTTTGCAACTCCAAGCAGTTCAAACCCAATTGGCAAATATTAAATAAATTGTTATTAAACACTGCCAGAAGCCATGGTTGAAGCAGGAAACATTAATGTACTTAAGAGTAAACTCGTGCTTACATGTGGTAGAGGGGAGTGGAGGAACAGAGGAGAGGGGATTACAAGGGGTTGAAGCTCATGTGTATGAGGGTAATGAATATCAGAATACTGTACTATTTGCCACGAACACATGGGAATAAATTACAATCCCAATTTGAGGGGTGTGAGTTGGGGTGGGGATTGGGATGGGGAAACTGTCCAAACACTCAATCACAAGCTTCATTCTTCAAATTGGTCTGAGGTCAGTAACATTTAGCAATGTTGGCATATTGGTGTTCTGACTCAGATGGTCCATCAACGGTACCTGGACTGTGGCATGAAGCAGTCATAACCCACATCCACTTAAATCCAATGACTGCAAATTGGTAGCAGCACATGCACAGTGTGGTGAAGGTTTTTGGCTTTCACTTAAATATAACATCCAAATATATACAGTTTGGTACACAACATGTCAAGCGACTGCCATGATGGTGGAAGGCAAATTAGATGGACATTGATCTTCTTTCCCCAAGCAAATTTTTACGTTCTTCTGGTTACCGGAAGTGATGATGTCCAATGTAGTTCTGAAATATATCACACTGACCCCAAAGTATATCACAAGGAGCAGAGTTCCCATAAGTCATTGTGAAATACATCTAAGCTGTTACTTTCCCAAATGCAAGATATCAAATTTTTGAGTTATGCAGAATTTTAAATTGATACCTGCCGGAATTTGTTTCTTAAAAAATCTGAACTGCAAAAATAGTTAGAAAAATCTCCCCCCACCCCTCCACCCCCATAAACAATTCCAGTGGTGAAATTATGGCATTCACTTTTTTGGATTTGCTAATAGCAATTCAGAGTCCCAAATAGCTTCTGTTTGTCGGGAACCAGAAGTATATCACACCCACCAGTTGCAGCTCCCCTCCCAGATGTAGATAACATTGTACTGGAGTTCCCAGTATCTGGCATGTTGCACTTGCAGCTGTCAGCAGGCATTGCTATTTGCAACTTGAGTCACTACAAGCAAGCAAATCCTGATAATAAAGAGTCAATCCACTTCACAAAATGAAGTGCTTTGAGACATCTCAATGACATGATAATACGCTATATCAATACAAACATTAATATTATTATTATGAATTCAACCGTAAACAGCATGGTTTCATTAGTGAAACTCGTCAAGAATCCTTAGACGCCTTTATGCCTGGACAGGACAGCATCCCCCAGAGCAGAAAGGGTCAATAAGGCATATGAAATAGCAGCATTCGTAGCCTTAATTAACAAGAACAGTTTGTAACTGTATGTAACAGAAGGAAGTGATGAATCACTTTGTCATTAGTGTGATTATTACTAATCCTCATGACTATATATTGTAATGATTATACATTGCCTCCATTGAAAGCATTGATGTTTCTTATGGGTAGATTCAAGTATCCTCTCAGTTTACTTAGTTATAAAACAGACCGATACTTTCCACAGCTAAGCAGATGAAGATTCACTAGATGGAGTGTGTGATGGGTTGCATTGAAAAAAGTATTGTATCATTACCTTCATTAGGCTGTAATAGGGCCGGACATCATCTTAGTCCAAGGTGGGTTTCAAGCTGTTCAGTTCATAGTCACTTGGCATTGATTCCAAATAGGGTTACAAAGATTTACAGTCGATAGAACATGGAGCACAGAAACAGGCCACTCGGCCCAACCAGTCAACCACATGCATCTCCATCCATTCTTTACATCATCCCCTACCCTGCTATTCCCCTCCGTCATGTGAAAGTCTAGTTTCCTCTTGAATGCATCTATACTAGATGATGTGGAGTCCTGTAGCTCAGTGGTTAGAGCACTCACCTTACAAGTGTGAGACCTGTGTTCAAATCCAGGCAGATCAGGGCTAAACCTTCAGTAAGTTTCTTTACTCCACACATCTAATAATAATCGCTAACAAAAAACACAATTATAAAAATTGGTCATTTTAGTCCACGACTGTTTGTGGGACACTGCTGTGCGCAATTGGCTGCCGTGTTTCACCCACAAATATACGATCAATTCACTTTACAGTATATTCTGTGAAGCGCTTTGAGTCATTGATAAGATGTGAAAAGTGCTATATCAAATGCAAGGATTATTATTATTATTGATTCGGAGAAGTGTTACATCTCTATCAATATTCCTGTGACTCCAGTATTTCAGTACTATGTTATATTTTTTACCACATTTAATCAATGAGAATTAAAATGTGGTTTTAGTTTCCAAAGCTTCTTAAGGCACCTGTACTGATAATCAGGTATGATTCCGGAACCAACACAAGTATTGAAGGAACTAGTTGCATCATGCTTTCGTTGCTCTGGCTGTTCAGTAATTGCATTATTTATAACTTACTGAAAAATATTTATTAAATATTTAAATATAAAAATTGTTTTGCAATAGTAAAGGAGATACTATGTATGTCAGAAAGTAAAAATAAAAATCTTTGACACCAACTATAATCATAATGTGTTTGATTTATCTCCTGTTCTTCGAAACAACTTGTCTGGTTCTGTCCCTCCCCATTACTTTGAATTGAAAACTTTCCACCTTGTTAAGATCTTTACATCACAGAAAATGTGATGTCAGGACAGATGTCTCCGGTGCCATTGGGTCACTCACTTGTGGATTGATCTTGTCACTTAAACAAAGACCGCAAATTAAACCAAAACCATCTAATCCTGTTCCAAATGCTAATTTCCTCCCGAAGTCAATTGGACAACATATACAGTTGCATTTGTGCTTCCTGCGGCATGACAAAATGACAGGAACAGATAAATGATGCTGCATTTAAAGTGAAACACTTCAATTTGTTTGAAGAAATGAATTCTTGCAGCTGTTGTGAAGATCAGTTCGCACTAAACCACCCTCCTTTTCCAGATTTATGAATGTAAGGCGTGTACACTCTTAGTGTAGACTCAGGCAAATACAACTCCAGCTAATAAAGTTCAGAGTTAATCTAGCCAGTCATAAATGCACTTTGTGTCCCTTCCAATATGAACCATTGCCAAATTCAGAGTCTTGTGTTTGTTAGACACGTATGTAAAATAAAACATAGTTGAATGTTATTTTCTTGCAGTTGGTTGTAGGACAGGATAGGAATAAGGACACGATCATTCTGGTTGAAAGAATTCTGATTAATTGTTCAATATGGGATCTAAATTACCCCAGCACATTCCATTCCATCATTTAGAAACAAGTTTAAAATGGAACAACAAAAACAACAACTTCGATTTATATAGCGCCCTCCACGCCAGACGGCGTCTCAGAGCACTTCACCATAGCGGATCCCGGGAAGGGATCCCGGGAAGGGATCTAACAAGGTTAGAATGTGCTTTGGAATACCCCTGCAACTTCTTAATAATGGTAGAGCTCAAAGATAGCTATAAATGTCATTTGGGTTCCTGCTTAGCAGTGAGCAATATTTCAGTTGCTGTTTCATAGGATATTGTTTTAGCAGTTGAATTGTTGCCCTGTAACCATATATGGTGGACCATATGTATCCTCCAAATCTATCTACAACACATGCCTGATAATAATCCCTAAAAAAAACAATAATAATTTGGTTGTTTTAATCCACGACTGTTTGTGGGACATTTCTGTGCGCAATTGGCTGCCGTGTTTCGCCCAACAACAACAAAATTACATTTATAGAGCACCTTTCACATCGGGAGGATGGCCCAAGGTGCTGAACAATCAGGCCGTGATCCAAGCAAAGGAAAGGGGCAGGGTAGGTGGGAGTGGCGGGAGAGAGATAGGAGGGGAGGGAGACAGTTGGGAGGGTAGCAGAAGGCATGGTCAAAAAGGAGGGTCTTGAGACCAGCCTTGAAGGAGGCGAGGGAGGGAGCGAGGCGATGGGACTGTGGGATGGAGTCCCAGAATGTGGGAGCAGTGAGGCTGAAAGCCCTTCCGCCGATGGTAGGGCGGGTCGGCGGGGGACATGGAGCAGACCAGAGTCCGCTGAACGGAAAGGGTGGGGAGGTTCATAGGGGGAACAGCAGGCCGGAGAGGTAGAGAGTGGCAAGGCCGTGAATGGCCTTGAAAGTGAGGACAAGGATCTTAAATTCTATCCTCAGGGGGATGGGGAGCCAATGGAGCTGGATGAGGGTGGGAGTGATATGGCCGCGGAACTTGGTGCAGGTGAGGACACGAGCTGTAGAGTTCTGGATGATCTGCAGCTTGTGAAGGGAAGAACCATGAAGGCCGACGAGGAGGGAGTTTCCATAGTTGAGCCTTGATGTGACGAATGCATGGACAAGGGTTTCTGCAGCCTGAGGGGTGAGGCAATTCACTTTACAGTATATTCTGTTAATCGCTTTGAGACGTCTGAGACATCTGACATTTGAGAAGACGTGAAAAGCGCTACATCAAATACAAGGATTGTTATTATTATTACAGCTCACCTCCTGCCCACTTCTGGTCCAGCGGTTGCTCATTGGGGCATCCTCAACTCTGATTAGCCAATGGCCCTTTCTGTCAAGCCAAAGGCTCACCTGTCTTAAGGACTGACACTTTAACTGAGTTACTGAGACCCTTTACTCTGCTGCTTATACCTATAAAGTGTCATTGTATAGACCCAATCCAACGGGGCATCCAAAAACTCAACGCAAGTTGTAAAATCTTTCATTAGCCTCGAAGACTCCATTCTTTTTAAGAATTGCAGGAAACCTGTTTCCACATTAAGACTGAATGACCACTAAAGCTATCTGGATTTGGATGATTAAATACTGCACAGAATAGCAGGGCCTGAGTCCCCGTGAGAATGTCATCTGAATTAAAGATGTTTAATATTATATTAGTTTCCCAAGTTTGCATTTGATTATCTTTAGAAATGGGGAGATATTTCACAGAGCTTTAATAATTAATAAATAATAATAATGATGATGATGGCCTTCGATGTAGCACCTTGTCACATTGTTGAGATGGCCCAAAGCACTTCACAGAATTTACTGTAAAGTGAATTGACTATATTGTTATTGTGAGCAAAATGCCTCTTATTTCCTGGATGATTTAATTCTGGCTCATCCTACTCCTCAGGACAATAAAACCACTTCAAAAAGTCAATGGCATTTAAAGTTATGTATTGTCTGTTGACAAAGCAACATTTGTGACTCTGTGACTGAGCAACGTTTCCTCGAAAAGGATGCAAATTGCGACTTGTGATGTACAGTATTAATTATCAAAAGTGATGAATTATCACATTGTTAGTAAATGCAATGAATGAAGCCAGGAAATATGGAAGAAAGTTCATAACTAAAGACTGGTTGCCTGTGTGACTTCCTCCCCACCCTTTATACATATATACCGCATAAATGGTTGGACCTGTTATAGGCAGTAGCACCATTGGACATAAGTCCACCTAAACTCCTACAACCGCTTACATTTATACAGCACCCTTCATGCAAGTCAGCATTTTGGAGCACTTATCAGTAATGGAGCCTGACTCTGAGTCGGAAGGTAGCGTAAGCATGGTCAAAGAGGAAGGTCTTCAGTCATGATCTAAAAGAGGTTAAAGAAGGGACAAGATGGAGGGATTGAAGGAAAGAGTTCGAAAGTTTCAGCGTATAATGGCTGAAAATACAGCTGTTAAAGGTGGAGCATAGAGGACAACCAGGAGCCCTGAGCTAGCCAAGTGAAGGCAGCAGGTGATGGAGTGGGGAGAAAGCTGGTGAGAAAGGTAGGGAGGTAGCATGGCGTGAAGGGATTTGTGGACGAAGATAAGTAAATACTAGCATATGGAGAGTCAAACTGGTATCCCACTAACCCACACGCTAATTCCATGTTCTGCAGATGGCAAGTTCAAAAACAACATTTACTTCATTTAATGAAGTGCTTTGAGCAAGGCACTATATAAATATAAGTTATTGTTGTAAAGAGCATAGAACTCACAAGTGACTGCTGATTTTACCAGGAGAAAGAAGCCTTTCAAAATTTCTTAACAGACTGCTGAGCAGCAGCTGCATTAGGTTAGCGTCAAGCTCAACTGTACTGTGACCTTTCTGAATGTATTAGTCAAACGAAGCTAAAAGACAAATTGTGTTAGAACTATGTGGTTTTAATTTTTATTCTTATCTCTAAGAACCTGAGCTTTGCATGGCCTCTAGGGATACGTAGAAAATAAAAAGCTGACAATATGGAATTATTTTCCAGTGCTTGACATGAAGCGATCAGATCTGTTCCACTGTGAGCAGATTCAGGTAGGTTACTGCCATGAGGGTGTGCAACAGATTTTGCTTTCATAATGATAGGATGGCACATCTGAAAGGGAATCATGAAGATTCCGATGGTGATAGTGGCTGTTTGCTGTCAGTTTGACCCTCTTGAGGTGGGGACTGGACATTTCGGATTCCCAGAATTATGATTTGTCTTACCAAAAAGAAAATCGCAAAGACTCATAGGCTTGTTTCCTGAAATAAAGCTAACTCTATGGACTCTCAAGGACATTGGTAACAACAACAACAACTTACATTTACATAGCGCCTTGCACGCTGGGCGATGTCTCAGAGCACATAACTTCAGTACATAAAAGTTGGCAATGATAAAAGGAGTATACCGATTTTGGATGATTTCTGTTTTTACCAACAACTTGGATTTGTATAATGCCCTCCACGCCGGTCAGTGAATGGTAAAACCAAGCTGTTGAATGTTTCATTAGTAGACTTGGCATGCGTGACCAAAAAGGTCTGAGTTTGGGAACAATGAAGACAAGTCTAACAGATTTTGAGAAAAGATATTCTATAATCAACACTGATCAAATTCCATTACAAGTCGATTCCTAATCACAGCCATTATATCAAGCTGATTCATTAATTGCACTGAACTTTATTACTCATGATTTATTCTTTAGTGATTGCCCAAGCCATCATTTTATTTACATTGATTTTGTCTTTATGTTGTTTGAGCTCCCTATTATGGGCTACTCAGTTGCAATCTGACCATTTAGATTTAGCTATCATAATAAATAATAGATAAATGAGAGATCGAAAATTTTATTTTCTCACTCTCAAGATGGGAACTGTAAGATTATATTTGTGATACTTACTGTTTTTAAGGTTTTAATTAGCATACAGTAAAAAGCCCGTTTATCCGGCACCCGATCAACCGTAACTTACGTATAACTGGCACTTCAAAAAAAAAGTCAGCATTCGATTAACCGTAATCTATCTGGAAAAATGCTTTTTTTGAGTGTGTGTTTTTGCCCGAATATCTGGCATATGCTTTAACCGGCATTGGCCAGGTCCCGAGGGTGCTGGATAAATGGGCTTCTACTGTATTTTTATAATATAACCAAACACTTATAATGTTTTTTATATAGCATTCCTTACTTATTAGGGCATAGCAAGGCTGTTTGTTTTTAATGACTAACTTAGTTGCCAATTAGCATTTGCCAATTAGCTCTGCAGAAGTAACAATATATTGGCTTGATCCCAGCTGAGGTCAACTTCTGATTACTTTCCTTATTTTCTTGGGAGGATTTTCCTGCTCTGAGATAATGAGCAATGGGGTCCTTGAGCATACATGTAACAATGGACCACAGAAAGTAAAGGGTACAGCCTCAGACACCTGCCTATCTCAAGACTGAAAAACAAGCAGGCTGTGGAAGACTGCCCAGAATTTGTCCATAGTTCCCTCTCTGCACAGCAGCCTGAGAAGGATGGAGGCTATCTCTGTGACAAAGGGTTAGAAACACATAAAAGAAAGATGTAACTTCAGAATAGTTGGAATCATAGAAGAAGGAACAGTTTGTGAGGCAGCTGGTAGTCAGCGACTTGCACAATGGAATCCGGTAATATCAGTTTCATTGAATCTTACTGCTTTTATGGAACTTAACGATACTTGTATGTGTTAAAGCATTAACCTTTAAATTGTGTACAATATTAAGATATTTGTAATCCACACCACCTATATTGGGTAAAGTTTCTTTCTGGCGAACCTTACACCCCAGAAACACTTGTTTATTCCCTTCATGGTTGTTTGTGGGACATTGCTGTGTGGAATTTGACTGCCGTATTTGCTCTCAAAACATACAGTCACTCCACTTTACATTATTTCCTTTGAAGAGCTTTTGGACATCTTCCCGACATGAGTCACCGTTCCCCTGAAAGCCCCCCACCCTCCCCGCACCCAAACCCCTACCCCCCTCCACGTCTAGTCCAAGGATATTTATATGATTTCAGCTTAACTGATTAAGCAAAACTCAGAATGATATAGCAATACTGAATAACCAATCAACCTGTCACATTTTGTAACAATTTTCACCACCACTGTAAATTCCACACTGGAAGTAGATTGTTTTACAGTGGAGTAATCATGGGTCAATGTGATGTTTTCCTGGGTGCTGGGAGAATTCCGCATTTGTATATTCTGGAGTTCTTATCAAAGAACTGAATTAAAAATCCACATTCTAGATAGTATTGTTTAGGACAGTGATCGTCATTGCCCACCCTAGTCTAGGTAAGTCCGTGTTACATCAATATTTTTTTTCCAGTAGCTATTGAGTGAGCAACAATAATTACAGTGTGGCCATAAATCAACATTTATTTGGTTGGTCGAATGAAAAGGTTGGCCACCACTGGTCTATGACACCTGGAGCAAGTTTAGCCAACATTCTAACTTCACGGGGCAATGGAACTTCCCCAAGAAGCTGTACTTCATTGAAAAGTCTTCAGAGCCGACGCTGTAATAACGCATAGCCATAAAGCATAGAATGTTTAACTGCCCTCTGAGTGTAGTTGTGGGCTGGTCAAATACTGCTAAAAAACAAATTGAGTTAGAAATATATGGAGCATTAACTCTCATAAACCTGGGTGCACTTAAATCACCATATATTGGAACAAGATGGTCTTAAATTAAGCAGTATCAGGGAATCTGTCCTGTCTATGGCCTCCAAAATTTATGTAAGGACATATTTAGAGGAGTGGAACTGTGATGTGACATTTGAGGGCAGTGGTGACTTTCATTGCCAATAGTAATTCAGTCTTAAAGGAAGCATGGAATAAAAATTCCAGGATGCAGTCAAGGCTGAATCTATAATAATAAATAATAATAATCCTTGCATTTGATATAGCGCTTTTGACATCTTATCAACATCTCAAAGCGCTTCACAAAATATACTGTAAAGTGAATTGACTGTATATTTGTGGCCGAAACGTGGCAGCCAATTGTGCACAGCAGTGTCCCACTAACAGTCATGGCCAAATGACCAATTTTATTATTGTGTTTGTTTTTGTACAGATTATTATTAGGCGTATGGAGTAAAGAAACTTGCCCAAGATTTCACCATGACCTGCCTGGATTCGAACACAAGTCTCACGCTTGTAAAGCGAGTGCTCTAACCACTGAGCTACAGGAGCTCTTAAATCTGTCCATCTTGGACAATTGAATGCACTGTAAAGTGAATTGACTGTATCTTTTGTTGGCAAAAACGCAGCAGCCAATTGTGTGCAGCTATGTCTCACAAACAGTCGTGTTTCTTTCACTTTCAATAAAATTAAAAAAAAACTTAAAGTGAGACTTTCAATTAGCAGTCCAAGCTGGAGTTCGAAGCCAGATACCTGAGATGAAGACAGAATTCTCACTCATTGCACCACCACCTAGTGCCCTTTCTGCTCATTTGTGTTGATGTTTGAATGTGGCTGTTGATTCAATGTCAAAGATCTGAAAATCACTAACCATAGGTGCCCATCAGTAGATGCTCACCCACCATCAACAGTGTCGTACTCAGCGTAGTATAGGTCAGACCAGTAGACACTCAAGTCAACAATGGCTTAGTGGCAACATATAGTCAAGTAATAGAACGCACCACCTCTAAGCACGGAGCTCACAGTGATCTGTAAAAGGTACCTGACAGGACAACAACAGGGGATTATACCGGAAAAGCAAGTCATCTTAATCTGCTGTGACTCAAAATCTAATCAAAACTAAGTTCTCTTGGGTTGACATAATACAAATGGTTTTTCCTGCACAATACACTTTAAATTCCAAGGCTTTATCCGGTATGGTTACATTTATGCTGCTGTTTTCCTGATCAGACCTTTATAACCTCAATGACTAATGCCAATGATCAATGCAGCACAAATTCTACCACAACTGGAGGTCTGTCAGGGTTAGTCAGATGTACATATACAAGTCATGATGAGCCTTTTCATGAATGATAGAAATGTTCAGCACATTATTTCTGGGCTGACTCTTTCAGGTCACAGTTGAAGACCTTTCTCTTCGACCAAGCTTTTGGTCACCTTCCTGCCCCTGCCCCTGGCTCGGTTCCGGGATCCGCTACTGTGAAGCGCTCTGAGACGTCGTCTGGCGTGGAGGGCGCTATATAAATCAAAGTTGTTGTTGTTGTTGGCTCTGTAAGAACTACCTATTTAGTCCCACTTCCCTATCTTTTCCCCATATGCTTTTATATACAGTATTTCCTTTCATTCACCCAGTATCCTTTTAAAAGCCAATATGAATTGCACATCAACCAGTATTTGTGATAAAATATTCCATATCATCAGTGCAACATAATTTCTCCCAACTTCTCTCTGCATGAGTGCCTGAACTTTGATGTAACATTCTCTTTCTAAAGTAATTTCACCACTTGCCCCAGTACTGAAATTTAGGATTCAGCATTCAGTCATTGGGTTGTGGTGCTCCAAAAAGAGATCCAGTAGAAATAAACTGGACATTTATATTCCTTGCACTGATAAAGCGCCTTTCATGTTGGGAGGACCTTTCAAAGCCCTTCACTGGAATTACTTTGGAGGATTGTGGCTCCAATTACTGAACAGATCGATTTCAAGATCTTCTCACTCATTTTCAAATCCCTTCATCCGCTTCCACTTCCCTACCTATCCAATTTGCTTCCCATCCTAACTGCTCCCCTCCACTCCACCATTTTTGGCTGTGCCTTCAGCCACTATGCCCAGAAACTCTGAAACTCTCTCTCCCAATCCCTCCGCCTTACACCCTCCCTCCCCACTTTTAAATCCCACCTAAAGACCTTCCTTTTTGATCGTACTTACAGTCATCTCCAGCCTCTTTCACTCCCTCCCTCCTCCCTCTGCCCACTCTCCCCCTACCTCTCCCCTTTGCTCGAGGTCATACCCCGACACTGCCAAATGCTCCTGGATGCTACCCCAAGTGAAGGGAGCTATACAAATGCAAGTTGGTGTTGTAGTGATTGTGTAAATACACTAAGTGAAAGTGCATCCAATTTGCAGATGAACAGCCATGAAGTGAATGACAACTTTTATCCAGAGCAGGACATTAGTCTAATGTTTCATCTGACCACAGCTCCCAGCTATGCACTAAAGCATCATCAGTTTAGTACAGCACTATCTGTTAAGTGGAGATCACCTAGTAAGGAAAAGCTCATGAATCATCATAACATGCATAAAACATTCAACACAGGCACCACTAACAGTGCATTATTCATTTTAACATATATTGCAATCCATCATTCTTTAATTTAAAATTAAACTATGACTAAACTATGAGAGGTAAGTAGTTCTAGCAGCTGAGCTGGCTCCAAATTGATGTTCTTGTTAAAACAATGTCAAACTCAAGGCAACTCTCATTAGTGGTCTTGATATTCCAGCTTCTGAGCCAGACCACTGATGACACTGGCTTGTTTGCAGGAGTAGCCAGTGTCTGGGCCAGGGATTCATCCCAGTAAACTCCTGTTAACCCCATATGCCCTGATGGGTAGGATGGTCCAGGCTGGATAAGCAATGGTAAGCTTACCAGCCAGTGCTTTCAATGGCAAACTATTTGGTTTTAACTAGTTCAACTCCAGCAGTACCCAAAGCACAATTGGCTTTCACCCACCTGCGCCTAATACTCTCCAGAATTACATGAGCAAGGTGCAGCTCCATGGAGAGAGAGTGTACATGTCATTCCAGATACATGGAAATTTACTCACTTTTAGATCTTTATTACAGCCTGCCAGCCCTCGATAACTGGGATATAACATAAAAAATGATACACTTGGACTAGCAACTATACCTTAACAGGAGTCACCAGCTACAAAGAATGGGATGGTTAGCGAAAATTAAATTGAGTTGTTTTAAAAGATCAGGATGAGCAGGTTCGATTTTAGCAGTGCTATCAATCAAAACTTGCATTTGTATAGCGCTTTTCATGTTGAGAGGACATCCCAAGGTACTGTACAGTTAGGTGGGGACAAGAGCAGGGGTGGAGGGGTCGGGACAGGATAAAGAAGAGTAGGAAAATTGACTGTATATTTGTGGGCAAAACGCAGTAGCCAAATTGCGCACAGCAGTGACCCACAAACAGTCATGGAATTGGGATTAGGGGAAGAAGGGGGGGAAAATGGCAAGGGGAGGGGTAGGGGGAAGGAGAGCAAGAAAGCCGACTGTATATATGTGCGTGAAACGCAGCAGCCAAATTGCACACAGCAGTGTCCCACAAACAGTCAAACTTTCAAATCTCAGTTGCCCACAAAATGCAAGCAGGAGACTGGATATCGATCTAAATAGGTTTTGAGTTGATCTGAATTGTTAAACCTAGTATGCTAGTTCCAGATGTTATGCTATGCTAATCTGTGGCCTCCGGAGACAGGGCATGTCAGCTCCACAGTTTGTGTTGCTCTCAGCAGGTGACTGAACACAGAGCTTCAGGCTTTTGGGGAGACTTCATATCAAAGAGTGTGGGGATGCTCTGGGGCAGTGATACAGTCAAGCAAGGAGCAGAGCCTGCTGTGAACTTCCTTATAACCTTTATTTGCTTAAGAAATTAAGCATAGAAACGGAGCAGTGTGTTGGTACGGGAGGTCCTAGGACATGATAGCAAGTGGGACAGGGGAAGTTGTTGATTCACAGTTTTAATGTCCTTTTAACTGAACCAATGTTTTAGAGTCTCTTTTTAAACATGCCTGATTGCCACTGAATAGGAGCGGGATTACGGGAAGGATGAAGAGCTGACTAAAATCTGAGAATTAAATTTGTAAGACATTTCTAGCCATGGGAGACAACTTCAACTCTCTGCAGGCCAGACAGAGAACAGATTTGGTTTATAAATATTTCATTTTTTATGTGTTCTCTCTCTCTGTTGCTTTCTCTTTGGAAAAATTGTGATTCCCAACTGTTTGCAAAAGCAGTGCTTGGCTGACCAATTCATTTTTTTAAATGGAATTATTACCCCCAGAAAAATAATCTGCCAACCAACTAACAATTGGTTTCCCACTTACTTCTAGGTAAACAGAGGTGAGTGGAGTAAGGAGACTTGCCCAACGTTTCACGCTGCCTGGAATTGAACCCGGGTCTTTCACTTGAGAGGTAAGTGCTCTAACCACTGAGGTCCATTATTCTGCATTGAGCAAATTTTTCACCAATCTACCAATTTGTCAATATCCACCTGAATTGCTGCACTCTCTATCACTGTCACAACATTCCTAATTTAGCATCATCCGTATGTAGATATTCCCTCAGCTGCATCCAGATTGTTGGTATACATAGAGAACATGGTAGCAGCCATCAAGCTACTGACCCATCTCCAACCTCCCATTTATATCTAAGGTCTTTGAAAGAGTGGTTGCCTCCCAGCTCCACTCTTCAAGGCACAGTCCTTGACTGGTTCCAATCCTACCTGACCCACCGCCTACATTTTGTTTCTTCCAACGGTTTCTCCTCTAACCCCTGCACAGTTTCTCATGGCATCCCCCAGGGCTCTGTCCTCGGCCCCCTCCTTTTCACCATTTACACGCTCCCTCTGGGCGATTTCATCCGCAAACATGGGGTAAATTTCCACATGTATGCGGACGACACCCAGCTGTACCTTTCTGCCTCATCCCTCAACCCCCAGACCATCGATGTTCTGACAGCATGTCTGTCCGACATTGAGTCCTGGACGAGGGACAACTTCCTCCAATTGAACGTGAGCAAGACCGAGGCCCTCCTGATTGGCTCAAGCCAGCGCCTCCGCACATCGGGCGCTGCCAACCTCAACATCCAAGGCTGTACTCTCCATCTCACAAAGCCAGTCAGGAACCTCGGCATCACGTTCAACCATAAACTCTCCTTCCTCCCCCACATCCGCGCCTTGACCGGCACCGCTTATTTCCACCTCCACAACATTGCCAGGCTCTGCAACTACCTCACCCCCCACGCTGCCGAAACACTCGTGCAAGCGTACATCATCTCACAGCTGGACTACGGAAACTCTCTCCTCGTCGGCCTCCCCAGTTCCTCCATTCATAGACTGCAGGTCATCCAAAACTCTGCAGCCCGTGTACTATCCCGCACCCGCCTTCGCGATCACATAACCCCCACCCTCGCCCATCTCCACTGGCTCCCCATCCTCCAGAGTATCGAGTTCAAGATCCTCGTCCTCACCTTCAAGGCCTTACACGGCCTTGCCCCGCCCTACTTAATCGACTTACTTTCCCCCTACAAGCCCACCCGGACCCTCCGTTCAGCAGGACTTGGCCTGCTCCAAGCCCCCCGCCCGAACCGCCCTACCATTGGAGGCCGGGCTTTCAGTTTTTCCGCTCCCACCCTGTGGAATTCCATCCCCCAATCCCTCCGTCTTGTTTCTTCCCTTTCCTCTTTCAAGGCCGGTTTGAAGACTTTCCTCTTCAACCGTGCCTTTTGTTCCCCCACGAATTTTTCGACCTCCCCTACGTGTTTCACCCTTTCCCGAACACCCCCCTCCCAGCTTGGGTCACACGCCTCCTGTGCAGCGCCTTGGGACGTCCTCCCAACGTGAAAGGCGCTTTACAAGTTTAAGTTGTTATGCTGACCCCTGAAGCTTACTACTAACTATCTCCTACCAAATGGAAAATCATTCTCTTCCCTTAATTCCCATTCTCCGCCACTTGTCCTTCAACCATTCTGTGAGACCATTTACTATCCTTATAACTACAACTAGCAGATAGGAACCCTTACAGCCCTCTGGTCTTAATATTAATTTAAGTAATTTCAGGGCATAACAGCTCACCTTCCTCCTCTTCTGTGACCATGTATCTGTCTGTTCTTTCTCAATTTCACCCCACTTTGTTTAACATTATTAACACTTCCTCTCTCCAGTTTTGTTGCAATCGCCATCTTTTATTTCACAACATTAACACCTCTTTAACCCATCATCTCCTGTCCTCTATCACAATTCTCTCCTTTGTCTTCCTTACTCTGCCTCTCCCTGTTAGTAGTCCTTAAAAGCCTCTCCTTCCCAACATGCCCCAGTTCTGACAAAGAGTCGTGGACCTGAAAAGTTTATTCACTTTTCCTTTCTCCATAGATGTTGCCTGACCTGCTGAGTATTCCCAGCGATTTCTGTTTGTGTTTCAGATTTCTGATGACTGTTCAGAGCCTTTGGATATCTGCTCGTGAAAGGCACTCTTTAAATGTAATTTTTTTATTGTTGTTCCAGTATGACATTCATAGACCAAGTTAAATAATTGTTTTTTCCCCCAAATATCTGTTTGTATTCAATAGATTCCTTCGCTTTGTTAGTATTGAAGGCTGAAGTATTGAGGCTATGCAACAGAGATTCAAAACATGTTTATTGTTTAAATTGATAAATTTTCTAGCCGAAACATAATATTTCTTGGAGAACCAGCCATGCATTTATCATTTCCAACTTTTCTGTGTACATTTAGCCACTTCTGATTTCAAAGAGCAAAACACCGCATACAGTGGAAAATATTGTGGCAGTCCCACTTGGGTCAGCTGTTCATTTCAAGTGCTAAGGTCCAAGATCTCATCAACAACTCAGCCTGCAGATGTCATTGCACATGGTTGGCTTGGCTGATCCAAGTATCCGTTGGTTGAACAAATAAGTCCAGTGGCATCTGTATGATTGGCACATTGGCACATCTGGCAGCTATGTGGCAATGAACTGGCAAAATGATTTAGTTTCACAGGGACCTATAAATTGAACGGTTTACAAATAAAGGTCACAAAAAGTTGCAGATTTTGTTCCAATCCAGCTCTAGGACTTTATGAAGAAAAAACTGCTTATTTTTCCATAATTAAGGTTCTGCTGTTTGATGCAGTTAACTGTCCTCACACACAAGAAGACACCTAAAATCATGTGAAGAAGATTATGAAGGGTTATTGGATATGATCACAGTATTGAATATTCAGCATTATGGATGAGTGTGTCAGCAAATCTAGTGTAGTCCAGATATATTCACTACTGAGATCCCATAGCCCACTCATTTGATTATTCCATGGATAAACACTCCATTTGGTGTGGAACTAACCAAAGCAACAACATAACATTTGTATTGTACAGTACAAGGGTCAGAAAGGTCTCAGGATCAATGAGTCCCTGTGTTCCATGAGTCAATTTCACTCTACTCTTGGTGGTGCTAGTGGACTGACAGTTAGCCCAAGTGAGAGTGATCGGACAAAAGGTTTAAGTTAACACTTCAGATTCACTGCTGAGTTACACCCACAAAGTATTCAGTCAATTCACTTTACAGTATATTTTATGAAGCGCTTTGAGACATCTCAAAGACTTGATTAGCACTATATGAAACGCAGGAATTATTTTTATATTAATACAAATATAATACTTCACAAGAGATGAGACAATTATCAAATGTGTTATGAGTTGTCACATTTTTCCATGTGTTAGGCTCAATACTGCTCTGGAACACTGCCCTGCTCGCGGGGCACTATATAAATATATATAGACATCCCCAGTTCTGACGAAAGGTTGTGGACCGAAACGTTGACTCACTTTCCTTTCTCCATGGATGCTGCCTGACCTGCTGAGGTTTCCCAGCAACTTCTGTTTTTGTTCTATATAAATAGTTATTGTATTGCTTGATTATTAACCATCCCATCCCCTTGCCTATCCCCCAACAAATTCACAGTAATGCCATTTCCTTACCTAGTACTTTATTATAAATCATTACACACAGCTTTGCATTCAAAAATGTATTTCCGCCTCAATTGAGCAAAGTCTGATGAGAAAACAGATGGCTCCCAGAGTGGAATGAATTTTTTCATGTGGTATAATAATATCACAATAGGCATTGCAAGCCCCTTGAAGTGCACGTTTACAACAAATGTTACAGTTATTTATATTTTGTAAAGGGCTTTGAGGTGTTAGTTGTATGCGTTATGCTTTATTACTGTGGACTTTCTCACATCACTATTTGGATTTTCTCTTCAATTCCTTTCACATTTGGTTGCTCCTGCTTCTCTTCTCTTCCCCATTGTTGGTTGCCAGATGTTAATAAATCAGCATCCAGCTGGACAAAGCCTGATTAAATGCTCAATGACTCTGAGAGACCACATGTCATGACATTGAGCCAACTGCATTAAACGCTTCACTTTGAGTTCACAACCAGCAAAGGGTGCAAGAAATATAAGATCAGAATGTACTATATACTCAGTGTAACATTCAATATTTTGCATCTGTGCTGACAGCGTGTCCAACATGAATATCAATCAGCTGTTCATTACATACTAGCTGTATGGTTTTGGTTGGTAAGACTCCAGCAGCACCCCAACAAACACTCTGGGGTCCCAAAGCCTCGACTCTTGCCAATCTGCATTTAATTCTTTCTGGAATTAGGTAAGTAGGATGCATCCCTCCAGGGAGATAATGTGCATTCGATTCCAACAATCTATCTCTGGAATTTCCACATGGGTTACATGGAAATCTCGGTTTGGTTTGGATACTCTTAAACATGGTGATGGATTCCATGTGTATAGACACCTAGCTGATCAAAAAAAAGTTTGAACAATTCATAATAGTTTATAGGATATAAATTTAGGAGTAAACTCAAAGAATTTACAAACATAAGAGGTTTTAAAGTCCAGGTACTTAAAGAAACATAATATAGGGCCCTCAATGCAACACAAGTTACAACCAAATTTATATCAGTTTTGCTTCCAGCACGGAAGACGTAAGCTGACAACTTGCACATAAGTGCAAGTTGTTGTTGTAATATTCAATTGACCTGACTGCTTATTTTGAGTGGCTCATTTAAAGAGCATGTGTGTCTGTGCTCTTTTTCATGTTAGGGAAGGAAGATATATTTAATGACCATCTGCTTCTCAAAGGCAGTGTGGCTTTACAGATTCAGCAATAATAAATTGAGTTCTGGGGAAAAGTGGCAATTTCAGGCGTGCAGAAAAGTAGAATTGCAGTACAGTAAAACTTCGATAATCCAACATTTCGAAAGCCAGCAACTCCCTAAAACTGGCAAGATTTCAAAATACAACCGTATTAGATTTTTTGTCCGATGTCCAGCAAATCTCCCGAAATTCGGAAAAACTGCTTGTAGTTCCACTTTGTTATCTGGTGTTGTGGGTGGAGCTTGGGCATTTTTTGGCTTCAGTGCTGTCAGTGCTGTGTTTACAACACCGGCAAACTCTGAAATCCAGGAGGTGCGTGGGCCCACAAGGTTTTTACTGTAAAATGGTTACTTGTCAAATGAACACTTGTTAAAGAAAATCCTTCAGTCTCTTTACAGATCATAAAATTTAATGTGGCACATCAACAGTACACGTAAGATATCCAAGTTATTTTTCTGTGTGGAAGAAATTTTCTGAATGCTCTGAAAGGTGGCACTTTTAACATTTCTTCCAGCCTCTATCTCAGTGATCACACAGCTAAACTACTGAATGAACACCACATGTTTGTTGCTTTGCTATTAATAGTAGCTGGTTTGTTGGAGAACTCCTGCAATATATCACAGCGTTCAGGGTTCAAGTGGGAAGGAAGTATCTTGCTCAAGTCCCTAGAAAATTAGAATTGGGGTTGCATCTGTAATCTTTACATAGTTGCAGTTATCTAAATTTATGGTCTTGACACATAACTGAATGTTTAAATTGAAAGAATATATTCACATTTGTAACTAATTTCCAGGTCAACATATCTGGCCCTTTGTACATCAGCTTGTATCCATGATTAAGACAAATCTAAAAGCTGTAAATGAATGTTAGTGCTGAAATTGTTCAATAGTCCGGAAATCATTAACTAACCCTATTACTAAGCAGTTACTATTGTCTTATTATTGATTTTTCAAAGTTATGACATTTATTTCTCAAGAAAAAGGCTTTGGAAGTTCATATATACATTAACACCACTTTATTCCCCAAATTACACCACCCATCTTATTTAGCATTGCTGAAGTACTGCACAGAAATTCGACCCAGTATCTGCTTGGGTTCATCAAAAGGTTATCTTTTTTTTCCCCCTTCAAAAAATGGACTAAGTGGAAACCTGAGAAATCGCTGATTTAATACCAGCCAAATTGGTTCAAATATCTCTCAAGCACAAAGAGGTTAAGGTGCAAAGTAGCATCAATTATGTTCTTAGTCTGTGGAGCCATTGAACAGATAAGACAGCAACTTGGGGCAAGAAATTCCTCTTGCTGTTAAGTGTAGCAACTGTGACTTATAAGCAGGCAACCCCTCAGGCCTTTGCTTCAGTTCTGATAAAGGGCTATATGATGTGCTTCTGTTTCACACACAAATGGATTTCTACCATATTCTGTTTAATATCAATCTTTCAAACTAATTAAATCCGTTGAGCTCTAACTCGTGATTTAATTTATTTTATTAATATGTCCAATAATTTTCTAATTTTCTACCCACCAGCATATCAGCCACACAGTCTTGATCTGAAAATGGTTTCTGATCAACTACATAGTCCTTCCATTCTTTTTGAAACCTTCCCGAGATCGACACTCACAACTCACAATTTCTCTGGGGAGGGGTTATGGCATTAAAAAGTTACACCAACCACTTTCCAGGCTCCTTAACAGCATCTCTTTGTGTATAATAGAAATTCCATCCCAATAGATTTACAGGTTAAGACCAAGTGGAATTTCCAGTCTCAGGTAAGCTACCACATTCACAATTTCAGAATTATTATTTAGCAAAACCTAACATGATTCATTCCCCATAGCTGGTTTAATTACTATGGCTAATGTGTCCATGCCAAACTCTTTAAATGTAAACTGTAAAATGCTAGCCAATGTTATTATCACATTACCTCAGCTTGGCTCAGTTGGCACTAGTATCACCTTTGAGTCAGAAGGTTGTGGGTTCAAGCCCTACATCAGGACTTTGAGTTCACATAGTTCAGACTAGACTGACACTCCAATGGAGAGCCACTGCAGTGTTGAAGGTACTGTCCTTTGGATGAGACACTGAACTTGAACTGGGGTCTCTTCTGTCTATTCAATGGGAATGTTAAAGATCCCATAGTTCTATTTGAAAAGAGAAGAGTGTTTCTCCCAGTGTCCTGTCCAATAATCCCCCAGATAAAATGAATTATTGATATTATGGCTGTTTGTGGGACATGACTGTGGGCAAATTTGTTGCCCTTTTCGCCTACAAACAACAACAACAAAATTACATTTGTAGAGGGCCTTTCATGTCAGGAGGACATCCCAAGGTGCTTAAAAAACAGTGGGGCCACCTGAGCATGGGGGGCGTGGGGAGCAGGGTTGGGATCAGGGAGGGCAGAGAGGTAAGAAGGTGACTGAAGGCATGGTCGAAGAGGAGGGTCTTGAGACCAGTCTTGAAGGAAGCAAGGGAGGAAGCAAAGCAAAGGGATTGTGGGATAGAGTTCCAAACTGTAGGGGCAGAAAAGCTGAAAGCCCGATGGTCGGACATGAGACATGAAGCATGTCACATCCTGTTGAACAGTGGGAGAAGAAAGGTTGGTAGGGCGTCAGCAAGTCAGAGAGGTAGGAGACGGCAAGGCCATGAAGGATCTTGAAAGTGAAGACGAGGAACTTAAATTCAATTCTTATCCAGTGAAGCCGGGCAAGGGTGGGGGTGATGGGGTCATGGAGCCTGGAGCAGAAGATGACACGAGCTGCAGAGTTTTGGATGATCCGCAGCTTGTGGAGGGAAGAGTTGTGGAGGTCGACATGGAGGGAATTGCCATAGTTGAGCCTTGAGGTGACAAACATGTGCGTAAGCATTTCGGCAGCCTGAGGGGTGAGGCAGTGATGGAGACTGGTGATGCTGTGGGTGATCTGTACAAAATACAGATGATACAGGTTTACAGTATAACCTATGAGACAGCCCCTGAAATAAAAAAGGTGCATTATCGAATGCAAAGATTATTATTATTGTTTTTATTAGATTATGGCTTATCTGTAACGTAATACCATTTCTCTGCTGTTTCCCTATATCTTTTGATATCCTAGCCTATCAATTATTCATCCACCTCTCTCTTCAGTCCTCAGCCATTGGGAGGCTAGTCTTCCACAGTTCTTAAAAATAAAAATAACTGACTTTCTAATTAAAACCAAATCTAGCAATGTTACCACAATTCTGCTCTGAACATTAAGACAAAATAATACAGTTGTACACTTTTACAGTATATAGTACTGTATGACACTATTACAGCATACAGTATACAGTAGTATAATATTACACTATTACAGTATACAGTAGTACAGTATTATACTATTACAGTATACAGAAATACAGTATTACACTATTATAGTATACAGTAGTACAGTATTACACTATTACAGTATGCAATAGTACAGTAGTACAGTATTATAGCATACAGTATTACACTATTACAGTAGTACAATATTACAGTATACAGTAGTACACTATTACACTATTCAGTATACAGTAGTACAGTAGTACACTATTACAGTATACAGTAGTACAGTATTACAGACTTGGACAATGTGAACTGCGGAACTTGAGGGAAATCTGATTTGAGACATTTATAAAAAGCAGAGAGTGGTAGTGAACGGTTGCTTTTCAGACTGGAGGGAGGTGTGCAGCGGTGTCCCTCAAGAGTCAGTATTGGGACCACTGCTCCTTCTGATCTATAAATATATAAATGATCTGGACCTAGATCAAAGAGGAAGCTCCTGAGACATACCTTGGAAAATGTGAGGGAAGAGGTCAGCCAGAGGGAGTCTGGGTAGCATTCCAGAGAATGGGAACAGATAGGCTGAAACCTGAACGCAATTGGAAAAGGTGGGTAAGGCAGGGGACATGAAGCATGCCTGTGAACTGCCCTGTCTCTGAAAGATCTCTGCTTAGCTAACTATTATGTCATTCCCCTATACCATCCCATATTTCTCCTTTTCAGATATTGATTTTATTCCCTTTTAAAACCAATTAGCATTCTGTCTCAACTATTATTCTAGATATAGTACTCCATATCGTAACTACTCTCTGTGTAAAAAAATAATCCTCCCAGTCTCTCCTTTTTCTCTTTTGGAAACAATTATGCAAATTAAATATTTATTTAAACCAAATATATTGTTATTGTGGATTTTAAAATGCGTTGCATTGAGGTATGGACCACTTTATGTAATTATAGTGCTTTAAATCAATGCCCAAAGCTACTGCCTCACCAAGAAGCTGAAATAATTTCTCCTGTTTATCAAAACACTCTCATACCTGTAACATAATAATAATGATAATCTTTGCATTTGTTATACCGCTTTTCACATCTTCTAGACGTCTCAAAATGCTTCACAGAATATACTGTAAAGTGAGTTGACTGTATATATATGGGCAAAACATGGCAGCCAATTGTGCACAGCAATGTCCCACAAACAGCTGTGGATTGAAGTTACCAATTTATTTTTTGAGGGATTATTATTAGGTGTGTGAAGTAAGGAAACTTGCCTAAGGTTTCACCATGACTGGAATTTAACCCAGATTTCTCACTTTCAAAGCAAGTGCTCTAACCACTGAGCTACAGGACTCCACTTAAAGCTTCCCTATAGCACACACACCCATTAAAACCCTTTCACAAAGGCATCACTAAAAAAAATTTGTAAACATATAAATTTTATTGAAATTTAGATGCTAGCAAGTAAATAACTTACATTTGGTATAGTCAGGGGAATATCTGAAAACATTTGACCACATACACAATACAGTGCAGTAACTGTTTTGTGGTCTAATGTGGCAGCCGATTTGCACATAGCAATGTTCCAGAAACAGCCATAAAGTGGAATTTGCAATATTTGGTCATTTCATCCGATTATTTCCTTAAGCATTGAGGAAATTATCAGGTCCCTGAGGCCTTTGCTCTAACCCTTACCTTGTTTGGACCTAAAATTTCACAGCGAGCAATACATAAAATGAAATCAAGCATTATAGAACTGATTCTTTCTTCAATAGGATAAAGATTTTTAATTCTAAAAGAAAGTGGATATTTTGTTAAAGGTAACATATGTTGTCTAAAACTATTTTGAAAATAAGTAATCATCAATAATAATTTTCCCACAAAAATAAACTTGTACACAAATCTTTATACACAATGAAATGCTGTGTTTGATTTGGATGAATGCTGCATTTGCAAAATTACCATTCTCACAGATAGGGATTCTCAGCAACTCCGGTCAGAACATTAACAAAGAGTGGAATGAAAATATATCCCGACTCGAGAGAATTTTGCTCCAAAATTATTATTTCTTCTCTTGCGTTCTGCATGTTACTTTGGGAGTGGATAATAATAAGGACTCCCCTATCCCATACAAGTAGGATGACTGCAGATTATTATGGGAATTGAATGTCACAGTCTCTACTGACTTCCGAGTGAACTCGGGCTCAGATTTACAAGACTGTGCGTAAAGTAATCTGCCATTGTATTTCACTTAGAGGGGATCACAGAATGTGGGAAATGGCAAACTCCAACTCCAACAAAACACCTGAACCAAAGGAGTTAGAGTTGGAGTGAGGCAGTGGTGTGTGACCAACCTTTTTGGTGGCCAACAAAATAATTGTTCTTAATGAAATAGAGAAATATTCAATCAAGGGAAAAAATGGAAACGCAATATTGATTGAAAACACACTTACCTGGAACCGTGTGATGGTTCAGGGGGTCACTTCTTGACCGCCTTGAGGTTCACTTTTGGATATGGCTTGGCCACCACTGGATTAAGGCATGGTGGATAATGCTCCAATCAGCATTAGTGTAGCACCTTTAGTCAAGTACTAGAATAATCACAAAATCAGTTTGGATAAAGAAGGCCCTTTCGTCCATTTGATCTCATGCTTCCAGAGTACCCACCCTGCCAGCTTCCTATCACACAATCAAGCTGGTTTCTTTTCAATAAGACCTGCCCTCAATCAACCTTCCTGGGAACTTGCTCCTGTCATTGATTACCCTTTGGATAGAAAATCACTTCTTGGTGTCTCCTGAGTTCACTCTACATCTAATCATTCTATAACTGACTTAAGAGTGCTTGATGCACATACTTTATTGATGCAAATAAATGTCCATGTGTTAATGTGTCTCATCTTGATGAAGATAAACATAAGTTACTTTTGTTTATAAGCTGTTCATTTTGAACATCTCTAAAACGTTTAATATGGAGTAAAGGAAAGTTACATATGTAAAGCAAGAATAAATGGTTTTCAATAAATTTATTTCTGCAACTTGACTTAATAAGGGAGTGAAAAATCACCAGGTGCATATATGTTTGTTTCTAAAATGGTCTTTTAGCAGCACACACACTTTCTGACACAGGTCATTTATTAAATTGGCAAACGCTTTCATTGTCTTTTGTAGTGAATCATTATGTGAATCTCGATGGTTGGTTATGATATCTGTTTATTTATTCATGGCCCAGTGGAGATCAGTGGAATGAGAATGGCATTGAACACAGAACATATGCACATTCCCAGACTGAAATTTGGTCTCAAGTGATGGCAAATAAATCCTCTATCTATGGAAGGTTAGGAGAACATGTTTTTAATCTATTCATCTCCCTGCATCACAGTGCAGGAGGATTCCATGTAGACAAAATCTTATTGCGTTTTGGTGAATTTATAGGGCATAAACATATTCACAATGCGCATTCCTAGACTAAAACTTGTTTTGAGGTGTTGGCAAGTAAATCCTCCAGTACCACATGTGCTGTCTTGTCTAATTCTATCTATTTTTTAATACAGTACTAACCATTAGGTTGAAGGGTGACCCGAGAGAGGTCTTTAAAATCATGAGGGGTTTTTATTGAATCAATAGAAATAATTATTTCCACTGATCAGTGAGTCAGTAACTAGAGGACATCAATTTAAGATAGTGAGTCGACAAGCAAATGGGAAGGTTAGGAAAAATGTTTTCATGCAGAATGGTTAGGATATGGAATGCCCTGCCGAGAGTGATGGTTGAGGCATAATCCATATTAGGAAAAAGGAAACTAGATAAATATATGAAAAGAAGTAAACTACAGGGATTTGGTGAAAGGGCAGATAAATGAGACTGAGATTGCTCTTAATAGAGCCAGCACAGACACAAAAAGTGCCAAATGGCCTTCTGTGCCATCAATTTCTGTAGCTGCTGTAACTCATTGGATAGAGCACTCACGTTACAAGCATGGGACCTGTGTTCGAATCCAGGCAGATCAGGGCGAAACCTTGGGCAAGTTTCCTTACTCTACATGCCTAATAATAATCCATCCCCAAAAAACACAATAATAACAATTAGTTATTTTCAATCAGGGCTGTTTGTGGGATACTACTGTGTGCAGTAGGCTGCTGCGTTTCGCCCACAAATATACAGTCAATTCACTTTACATTATAGATTTTGTGAAGCATTTTGAAATGTCGATAAGATGTGAATGGTTCTACGGTTCTATTATAAAGCCAATTCTCTCAAGGATTTGAACACATAATCTATACTGATCCTCCAGTGGAGTCCTGAGGGAGTCTTGACCTGTCGAAACTGTCCCTTGAGATATTAAACAAAACTCTGTATCAGTGATTCCGGCGGACCTTAGAATTGTACAACAATTTTTCAAAGAAAAACAAGGAAGTCTTCTCTTGCCTCCAGAAAATGTTATCTGCTGGTCTTCTGATACTTGTGAAAGGAAATCCCTAACCTTCCTGTAACTCTCTGGCTTTTTTCTCTCTCAGTGGAACCAGTTTGGCATTTCATAGCTTGAAGGATGTGATGTAAATCATGCACGCCTTGTCTTCTCTGTCCACTATGAAACTTCCCAATTGGTTACTAACAAGAAGTTGCCATAGCAACAGTGTGATGCCAAGCTGCATTTACTAGCTCTGTGCATGACTGGATTCCAAGGTCCAATACCTGTAATTAGCATAAACGCTTCTCATTATCATTCGATCTCAGTGGGACCTTCATAGAGTCAGACTGGGCTCTTTGTGTGAACAAGGTATAGACGTCCCTGACAATAATACTATGACTGCATGACTGATCTCTTTTAACATGCCTTTATTATGGGTGGAAAGAAGATCTAACTGTTAACCTACCCTAGCATGAATTTGATATGGTGCTTTCAGTGGGATTTCACATTAGAGACGACAAAATTTGCCAGAATGAGTCCCCTGTGATATCATTGCTCAATGGGATGAAAATTTTCAGTAAAGTTTCATAACAGTTCATCATCAGGTCAAATCTGTGATGATGCTATGAATTGTCTCCCCACAAATCTAGGTTACAAAGTGTCCTTATCGCCCTTGAAAGGGGATTGTTTTGGACCACATTTCCAGTGGGTCAGTATGACATGCTTCCGGTTTTCCTAGTAAAGAATCTTACTTGAATTTATCGTTGGATAGAACCCATTGTGCCTCAATGCCATTGAACACAATCTCCATAACTCTTATGCATATGACATTGCAGTGACGTGACAAACCTGTCTAGTTTTACTCCTTTTTTTTTAGCATTTCAGAATATGCAGAATTGGCCAAATTGTTGCATTCAGTCTTATCTTTCAAGTTGTTTTAAAATTAAGATTATTTATTTCCTTTTTTTTAAGAAACATTTATGAAATAGGCATTTTGCTTTACAAAATATAGTCAATCCACTTGCCAAAATATTCTGTGAAGTTCTTTGAGATGTCTCAATGAGGTGATATGGCACTATATAAAATGCAAGGATTATTATAATGTTATTATTATTTAAGAATCTACCAAATTTTGAACTGCTACAAAAATGAGAGTAAAAATAAAACCAGGTGGAATTTCTACCCTTTGCTTCTTTGGGGCTCTCCTCCTCCTTGGAAAGGTAAAGGTGCCTCTTCAAGACCTCTCACTCAAACCTTTTATTCTCTCTTGTTCCCTCTTTTTAGGAATGCAGAAATGCACTTGCCATTAATACCGGTGTTACTCAGATCACCCCCAGTTTGCTTATGTTATACATCTACAAACACAAAAAGGAGACACATGAACTAGAAGTAGGAGTCTGCTTGATGCTGAAAGGAAAGGATAATTAATTCAGGTCAGTCAGCAGGTCTTAAGGGTAAACATCGTGGCCCTTTTAAACTGTCCAATTGTGTGAAGAACACCAGGCAAGCAGCATTACCATGCATTGTGTCAATAAGAAGGATTTTAAAGGTTGCTGTCAGTGAGAGAGATTGGTGACCTGTGATGTAAAGGGGAGCAGGTGTCACGCAACCTATAATTAAAACAAGTAATGTGCATAAAATACTGAGTCTATTCAACCAAAGCTTCACTTGCTCTGGTGTTAAACAGGCTACCTGGAGCATCTCAACTTTCCAGTGTTCATCTAATACTGGCTATGAAGTAGTAGTTTGTATTGTGATAACGTTTCACCTTCAACAATCAAAGAGTTGCCACTGGGAAACCTCCTGCAGGTTAAAGATCACACCCACCAGGGCTGAGTACAGCCACAGGCCCCAATGTGTTAGCTAAAGAGGCCAATCACCTTCACTGCAGTTTGTACAAGGAAAACTGCATTTGCTGTATTTGTTCCCTTTAGAGAAGTGTTTAGGGGATGCTACCAATCTAACAATGTTGTGGTTTAGAGGTCAAGGTAATGGGTTAACTACACAGTACATCTTGAATTTATACAGTGCCTTTCAAGTCAGGAGACTCTCAAAGCACTTGACACTACTAGCTGGGATCCTGAGCTGCAGGTGGAAGCCTTTGGGGATAGTGAGGGAAAAGATAAACAAAAGTGCAATTAAAAATGTAGGTCTGGAGATGGTTCAGGAATGAGGGGAGGAAGGCAATGATGAAAGACTCCGGGATGGAGTTATAGAGAGTGAAGCCAGATTGGCTGAAAGCTACCTGCCGATGGTAGCATAGGATAAAGTACATGGAGCAGGCTGGTGCTCGTTATGTGAAGGGAACAGCCAGGTCGGTAAGGCTGAAGGAGATCACAAAATGAGGGTAGGGCAAGAGCATGGAGATGAGAATGAGGATCTTGAACTCAATCCACTGGGGTATACAGAGCCAGTGTTGCCGAGCAGGGAAGGGTTGATAGATTTGCGGCAATGGCATGGGGAGTTCTAGAGAGTCTTTAGCTTGTGTAAGGAAGAATTGGGGACTCAAACAAGTACAGTTTAGTGGGGTCTTCTTGGCTCTGAGGTAACTCCAAGGTGATATATTGGTTCCAGTGTCAGAATCAAGTTAATCCTCTGGGTCTTGTCAGATGGGGCTGCCTGACTCATCAGCAGGAATTGCAGAGGGGAGAGGTTACTGGGAACAGTAATTTTTCTCACTCCGCTTCTGTTAACCATGGAACTTAGCATCCTTATGGTGGGGTGGTCCAAGCTGAACAAGCAGCAGGAAGCATGGTTATGAAATATTGCAAACTTTAATTTTACGTATTTTCTGACTGAGCTTTCAGGCACATTTCACTAGCCATCAACTTTGCTTATCTTTGCCCAACTTCAGGCTCTCATTCAACTGTCTAACATGGGCATTGTACAACAACAACAACAACTTCGATTTATATAGCGCCCTCCACGCCAGACGGCGTCTCAGAGCGCTTCACAGTAGCGGATCCCGGGACCGAGCCAGGAGCAGGGGCAGGAAGGTGACCAAAAGCTTGGTCAAAGAGAAAGGTCTTCAACTGTGACCTGAAACTGGGAAGAGAGGGGGCGAGGTGAAGCGAGTGAGGAAGGGAGTTCCAGAGCCTCGGGACTTAGTGGCTAAAGGCACGGCCGCCGAGGGTGGGGCGGAAGACTCGGGGGACATGGAGGAGGCCAAACCCAGAGGAGCGAAAGCAACAGGTGCTGGGTTATGGGGAGAGGAGATCAGAGAGATAGGGGGGTGCAGAGGAGTGGAGGGATTTAAAAACAAGGGTGAGGATCTTGAAGTCGTTCCTCTCTGCGATAGGGAGCCAGTGAAGTCTGTCAAGGATTGGGGTAATGGGGGAGCGAAACTTATAGCGGGTGAGTGTGTGGGCGGCAGAGTTCTGGTTAAGATGGATTTTGTGGATTGTGGTGGAGGGGAGACCGGCGAGGAGGGTGTTGCAATAGTCCAGCCAAGATGTGACAAAGGCATGGACCAAGGTTTCGGTGGCTTTTAAGGTGAGGTAGACGGGCGATCCGTCGGAGGTGGTAGAAGGCAGTGCTGGTGACGGACCGGATGTGGGGGAGGAAGGACAGTTGGGGGTCGAACCTGATGCCAAGGTTGCGCACAGGTTCGGTGAGTTTTAGGGGCAGGCCGGGAAGGTGGAGGAGGTGAGAGCCGTGCGAATGGAGACGTTGATGAGAGCCAAGGAGTATGGCCTCTATCTTGTCAACATTCAGCTGCAAGAAATTTGTGCTCATCCAGCCCCTGATGTCCGAAAGGCAGGCTGACAGAACATCGGGGCACTGGGGGTCACAAAGTGAAGTGGAGAGATAGAGTTGGGTGTCATCCGCGTACATGTGGAAGTGTGCCCCATGTCTGCGGATCACATCCCCAAGAGGAAGCGTGTAGATGAGGAAAAGGAGGGGGCCAAGGATGGATCCCTGGGGTACCCCGCAGGTAACTGGGTGAGTGCGGGAGGAAAAACCGTTTGTGGAGATGTACTGCTGGCGGTTTGTGAGGTAGGACTCGAACCAGGCGAGTGCGGTCCCACTGAGGTGGATGGCGGAGGACAGGCGGTGGAGGAGGATGGCGTGGTCGACTGTGTCAAAGGCAGTCGACAGGTCCAGGTGGATAAGGAGGCAGAGGGAACCCTGGTCACAGATAGAGAGGACGTCGTTTGTGACTTTCACAAGCGCAATCTCTGTAGTGTGGGTAGGGCGGAAACCGGACTGGAGGGGTTCGAAGAGGGAGTGGGAGGAGAGGTGGGCGTGGAGTTGGTTTGTGACAACGCATTCCAGTGCTTTTGAGAGGAAGGGCAGGTTTGAGATAGGGCGGTAGTGGCTGGGGTTTGAGGGATCTAGGGAGGGTTTTTTAAGGAGGGGGGTGATGACGGCAGTTTTGAGGGGGGCAGGGACTGATCCGGAGGAGAGGGACTGGTTGATGATATCAGCCAACAGTGGGCAGAGGAGGGGGAGTTGGATGAGCAGTAGGTTAGTGGGGATGGGATCGGGGCAGCAGGTTGTTGGCCTTATAGAGGTGAGAGTGCGTGAGAGGGAGGAAGGAGAGACGGGGGAGAAGGAGTGTAGGAAGGGGGTCGAGGTAGGAGCTGAAGGTGGGGGTGGGGGGAGGAGGATGGGGTGGGGAAGGTAGTGGGAGACAAGAGGCTGGAGGATGATGCTGCCTGGCGGATGTTGTGGATCTTGGAAGAAAAAACGTCCATGACCTCCTCGCACTTCGTATTTGAAGTGAAGATTGAGGAGGCCTGAGGGGGTGCGCGGAGGAGGTGGTGGGTGGTGGAAAAGAGGACTTTTGGGTTGTTGCTTGCCTCCAGGATGATGTTGGAGTAGTAGGCCGTTTTTGCTTGACACAAGGAACAGCGGTAGCTGTGGAGTTGCTCGAGCCACAGTTGGTGGTGAACCGTGAAGCCGGTTTTCTGCCACCCGCGCTCGAGCAGCCGGGCTTGGCATTTGAGGGTGCGGAGATGAGAGTTGTACCAGGGGGAGCGGGTGTAGTTGGAAATTAACCCGGATTTCAGGGGGACGAGAGAGTTGAAGGTGGAGGAGAGGTGGTCATGGAGCAGCTGGACAGCTGCTTCAGGATCCCTGTGGATGGAAGACCAGAGGGGCAGGAGGTCAGAGGATGTGAGGGCATCTGTGAGAGTCTCAGGGGGGAGGCTTTTCCATGGGCGGAAAAGTATGTTTGAGGGCTTGGTGGAGGGGAGAGGAATGGAAGAGGAGAAGGAGACAAGAAGGTGGTCCGAGATGGCCTTGTCCGAGATGCTGAGGTCAGAAATGTCAAGGCCATGGGTGATAATGAGGTCAAGGGCGTGGCCACGGTTGTGGGTCAGAGACTCAATGTGGAGGGTGAGGTTTAGGGAGGAGAGGAGGGCAGTGAATTCGGAAGAGGTGGCACAGGGGGAGTTTAGGTGGAGGTTGAAGTCGCCCATGATGAGTAGGCGTTCGGAGCTGAGGGACAGGGAGGAGAGGAGAGTGGAGATATCGGAGATGAAAGATCCAGGGGTTTAGGAGCATGATAAAGAAGGAGGATTTTTAAGGAAAGGGAGGGATGGTGGAGCGTGAGGTGCTCGAAAGAGGGGAAACAGACAGACGAGTAGGGGCAGAGACCAAGGGAGAGACCAAAGGAGGCAATTCACATCAATGTGAATTGTTTATTTCTAGCAACAGAAATTAGAGGCATTGCCATTTTACCTCCTTCCCTTAAAGACAGATACATAGAAAATTAATCACTTTTGAAGCACTTCATCTCAAAACATTGTTTTCACAAATAGCACCGTTGGACATGAGTTGTGAATGAATAAAACATGTCCCATTGATATAAAACTTCTTCCAGAGTCAAAGTCAGTGACGTGAGACCCACCTGAGGCTGCGGAAAATGATTACAACTGAGACTTCCAGATTTGGAGTGTCATGTAGGCCTGTAACATGACCCCTCGTAACCTCTCCTGGTACACTCTCACACCACTGCATCATATTAAAGGCTTCAAGCGGGGAAGAGTGAACTCGTTCTGGTTCATGTCATTCCCAAATTGACCCCATTGAACTCCTAGGCAGATCAGACCCACTTACTGTGTCAAAATCAATAGTGGAAGTGAACATTTCCCTTTGGTTCCCTGATTTTTATTTCATGGCCCACTTCAAATGTCATTGTCTATCCTTTTCTTAAATAAGATTCCTATTTCCCACCTCGTACACTGAACCGCCCCCTCCCCTACTGCCTGGGTTCAGGCATTCTGAGCCAAGTTGATATTGGTTCAATGCTTTTTGTCCTGATATTGGATTTTTCTCCTGTGTTACCTTTTGAAAAGTGTAGCACTTTTCAATTCTCCAGTAATTTATTTAGTGAATGTTGGGGGGCGGTGTGGTGGGGTGGGGGAGGGTGCATTGTCAGTGGTTCTTTGGTTCAGATTAGCTGTGATTTGTCTGCCTATTCAAATAGAGATTACAGATACCATGGCATCCCACAGCATTTTATTTGATAAAAGGCAGTTTATCCTACTGTTCTGACCAATAATCCCCCAGATACATTGGCCTTTCATGTCATGGTCAGTATTTGTTGGTTGTTTCCCTACAAATTAACAATCACGACACTTCATGGTGAAATCCAATGAGACACTTTGAAATGGCTCGACAACATGTTAAGGTGCTATATCAAATACATGAATTATTATTCATTAGATTTTCCCCCAAAAAGCAGTCACTACATTGATAACAATTGTGTGTGAAATACATTGAGACATTTCTGAATGTTCTTTCACTCTCTGGGTCTGATTAGTCTGTACATTTACAACTGAAGCACAGTCATGCTAAAAAATTAATAAAATTACAGTAATAAAGCTATTAAATAATCCAGATAGCTTTATGAATTTAACAGCAACCTGAATGCACTTATAAGGCAAAATAAAAAGAAATGGAATAATAAAAATTGACGATCCTAACTCTTTTTCTGTGTTCACACGTTTCTTCATTTTTCCTGTTTTTCTCCTTTGCTTTACTTTTCTTTAAAAAAAGTACTTTGGAATTCTTCTACTGTTCTTCCATTTAGTTCTTACTTTACGATACCAAATGCTACACATACCGGAACATGTCACAGACTGACCTCTGGTATTTTGTTCAGAAGCCGATCCCTTGCTGGGCAAGGAGATCCTCTTAGATCCTCTTACACTGCACTTCAAAGCTTCACAGAGATCCAAAGGCTTGATCTGAGACACATCTAGGTATTTGAGGGATATCTTTTTTTATAAAGGATTTACGCTTTGGGATCATGGAAGAAAATGGAAACTGGATAGAGTAGATTCTGAACGAAAGCCTGGCTGAACTCTTGTTCCTAAATTCTTACCTTCTGTTATTTAAGGGAATGTTCTCAGAGCAGAGAATGTTAAGGAGATATTTAATAGATATTTAATAGAGGTGCTTTTATGCATCCTGTACTTTGAGTTAATCTATAATATAGCCTGAACTAACTTGATGTAACTTTAAGCACTAAATTACTCTGTGTCCTGTTGTAATTTACTGTATATCCGTCACTATGCCACTGTATGTCACAGACTAAATAACTGTATAAACTCCTCTGAAATCCTGTAAATCCTGCAATAGCTTAAATGGGAAATGCAATAACAACAAAAAAAAAATTACATTTATAGAGCATCCTTCACATCCGTAGGATGTCCCAAGGCACTGAACAGTCAGGGGTTGGGAATCGAGCTTGGGTAGGGGTGCGGTAGGGGTGAGGGGAGGCAGAGAGGTGGGAGAGGCATAAATAAAATGCTCTCCGTTGATCTAAATTTTTCACAGATGTTCATCACCTCACTGTCATCACGCTGTAATGTTTACCACCACCAACAACAACAAAATTACATTTATAGAGCGCCTTTCACGTCGAGCAGGTATGGGATGAGAGGAAAGAGCGAAGCTGGGAGGCAACAACTCTTTCAAGGACCTTCGACGGAAAAGGGAGGTTGGAGGTGGGCTGGTAGCTTGAAAAGTGTGAAGTGTTGAGGGAAGGTTTCTTCAGGATGGGGGTGATAGTGGCTGTTTTGAGTGGGAATGGTGCCAGATGAGAGGGACAGGTTGATAGTGTCAGTGAGTAGTGGGGCAAGGAGTGGAGTAGGGAGGTAAGCAAAGCAGATGGGGATGGGCCATATAGCTGCTCCAGCCCAGATTATGAGCTCAAATTTTTTAAGTGGGCCTTTACCCCACAAACATGAACACAAGTGGTCTACAGTGCCAAAGGCAGCAGAGAGGTCAAGGAGGGTGAGCAGACAGAGGGAGACTTGGTCACAGAATGTCATTTTCAAACCAAACTTCCGATGTGAAAGGCGCTCTATAAATGTAATTTTGTTGTTGTTGTCACCTTGACCAGGGTTGTTTCAGTGCTGTGGGCAGCATGGAAACCCAATTGGAGGACTTAATAAAGGGAAGAAGAGGAAGGAGTGAAGATGGAAAGCAACAATCACCATCTCAGATACTAATAATAATCCCTGCATTTAGTATAGCACATTGCCGCAAAGCGCTTCACAAGGTATACTGTAAAGTTCAGTTTTGTTTCTATCAGTTTATACCAGGGTGGTTGAACCTAATAGATTTATTTTTTAGGGATTATTATTCTGGAGAAACCATCAACCAATCGACTAACTGGGTTCCTACTTACTGCTTGGTAAACAGAGGTTTGTAAGAGTTTTTTTTATTTGTCACTTTGTGACTTTGAGCTTACAAGTTCAGTATTTAATTGATATTCACTGCATTGCTATTTGTTGGACATTTCTGCTACGTTTGCCTCCACTGGTTTTGGGAGAATCATGAAGTTGAGTTGATCTTTTCAAGATACTGGAAGCCAGTAAAGCCTAGCAATGATGGGGTTAATGAGTGTGTGGAATCGCAGTTGTAAAAGTTCTGTATTATATATGAATATAGTTTGTTTTTGTTGGTTAATTTATTAAATTTTCACTAATTCCTTGACAGTATTGTTATGTTATATATATTCTAACTGGAATAATTCAGCTATAAATAGCAGTCTGTATGACAGATGCTGGATAAGCAGAAAATACTAACTGACAATAGCTGGGAGTGAGCCAAAGGCGGATGATGCAGTTACTTCCATTCAGTTTGCTAAATGTTCTGTTGCCACTGAAGCATCAATGTGAAATATAATTCTTAATTCTTGAAATTAATAAGAAGCATGTTATGAAATCTCTTCCGTTGTGAAGAGAATACCCAGAACAAGATAAAATATTCTGCCACGGTAATGAGAAACGATTAATTCACTGTTGTTTTATAATTATCACTTTTCGTTCACTGAAGCATCAACAGAAAGCTCAGAAACCACACAAGGCTCAGGAGGGTTAAGAGAAAGTTTTTAAATCGGTCATTAAATTTTCCTAGGCCACTGCAAACACAAGACTAGAAACAAGGGTTAAAATATCAGTGTGTCTCTTCTGTTACTCTGTTTCACTGTTTAATAAAGGTCAAGGGAATTGGCCGAAACCTTTGTCCACCAGCATTTATTTAATCCCAGAATGACAATGTACATTATTGTTAACCCAGTTTCAGATTGAAATAGCAACTGACTATAAATCTGCTGTCACTTGTGTCCTTGCACAAGTAACATACTCCAGATGGGGGGGGGAGGGGATAATAAATGAGTAGGAGGCCTGATTAATAACTTTATTAACGAAGGCCCTCGCAGTGAAAATGTCAGAGAAAGAAGTAAGGCAAGTTTGTGTCAATTTGTTTATGTAACATTTTATGAGGGTGTCTGTGTAGACAGTTATATGTGCACTAAAAGAGAAGAGATGGATGATTTCCTCCTTGAAGGGTGCGGGCGAACAGGATTTTTGCATTGGCAATGTGTGCCTTACCATTGACAAGGAGTATCTGCTTGTTTCTATTACAGAGATTTATTTTCTCCAAGATCCATTGTGAATACCCAAGAAATAATTGAGGATATTTTGTGCTGTTTTTTCCCAGTGAATCAGTCAGGTGAGCTGTTTCTGTTGTATAGCAGTTCTTAACTATGAAAGTATCATCTGTTTGCTGTTATTATTGGCATTTGTTCCTATCTTTCATTTATTTTTTTCCACTTCTGTTACATGAAGCAACAGTTTATTTTATACCATTTTAATGCACGTCTGTCCATCTAAATGTTTTGTTGCAAAATCCACCTCTCCCCCCTCTCCATGCACGTTTTTCATTTTTTCCAGACTTGTGCTATAAACAAATCTCTCAGCAAAGAACCTAAACTCTTAGAATAACTTTTATCCCTTTTTGACCCCCTCATTTGCCAAGGATTAGTGTTAACAGTCATTTGCAATTCATTTAGAATCCCTGACTGACAGCCTCCTTCTGGTTTATGCTGTGGTATTTTTAGAGTTAACGTTTTTGTGACTTTGGTTCAGACATGTTCTGAAACACGTGATCAATCAGCTTAAGACCAGAGAGACTGCAATAAACTGTCAGCTGCGGCTCTTCATAATTTGTGATAAGAATAGGCCACTTCTAGGCAAATACCTGAGTTTCCATATCGAGGTTTATAGACGTGTAAGGCATGCAGAAACTTCCAAGAGAAATGGAAAGATTTTGTGACACACATTCTGCAAATGTTATTGTTATTTCAGGGAATATTTTTCAATTTTTCTCTCCTCTCCTGAAGGCGTGAACTCTTGCTGTTTTACGACAGCTCTCTGATACCAAGAGGCCACTTGTGTTTAAGTCTCACAAAATGCAGTCACTATACTGTACCCTGTGAAACATTTCAAGACTTCCTCAAGACCCAAAAGACACGGAATATATATCAAATACACGGAATATCATTATTTGAAAGGGAGTGTCAAAGGGTTGTTTTAACTTACAGCCAGGACTGATCCCATGCACGTCCAATCTCATGATCAAGCTGGGGCTTCCCCAGTCTGTATAGTGCAGTAGCAAATTGAGTAAGACCATCAAGAATTAGGAGCAGGAGTAGGCCATTCGGCCCTTCGAGCCTGCCCCATTCAATAAGATCATGGCTGATCTTCTGACCTAAATCTAATTACCTGCCCCATCCCCATATCCCCTAATCCTTCTATTTTTTAAAAAATCTATCATTCTCAGCCTTGAAAATGTTCAGGGACTGAGCATCCACAGCCTTCTGGGGTAGTGAATTCCATAAATTTACTACCCTCTGAGTGAAGAAATGTTTCCTCAACTCCGTTCTAAAAGGCTGACCCTTAATTTTAAGACTGTGACCCCTGGTTATAGATTCTCCTACCAGGGGAAACAATCCCTCAGTGTCTACTTTATCCATCCCTTTAAGAATATTATATGTTTCAATAAGATCCCCCCCTAATTCTTCTGTACTGTAGAGAGTACAGCCCTAGTTTATTCAACCTATCCTCATAGGTCAGTCCCCTCATCCCAGGAACTAACCTAGTGAATCTACGCTGCATCCCCTCTAAGGCAAGTATGTTCTTTTTTAAATAAGGAGACCAAAACTGCACAGAATACTCTAGGTGCGGTCTCACCAAAGCCCTATACAGTTGCAGCAGGACTTCCCTATTCTTGTACTCTAAACCTTTTGAAATGAATGCTAGCATGCCGTTCACCTTCTTAGTTGCTTGCTGCACCTGCAAACTAACTTTTTGAGACTGGTGTACAAGGACACCCAAATCCTTTTGAATACCAACACTATCTAACCTCTCTCCCTCTAGAAAATAATCCATCTTTTTATTTTTGTTAGCTAGTTGAATAATTTCACACTTCCCCACATTAAATTCCATCTGCCACCTACCTGCCCATTCCCCTAACCTATCTATATGTTATTGCAATCTTTTTGCATCATCCTCAGAGCTCACTCTCCTACCTAGTTTAGTGTCATCCGCTAATTTAGACACGTTACATTCAATGTCCTCGTCTAGATCATTGATGTAAATGGTAAATAGCTGAGGCCCAAGCACTGATCCTTGTGGCACTCCACTAGTTACAATTCGAGAATGACCCGTTTATCCTTATTCTCTGTTTTCTACCAGTTAGCCACTCATCTATCCATGTTAATATGTTCCCACTAATCCCGTGGGACTTGATCTTGTGCAACAGCCTTTGGTGTGGCACCTTATCAAATGCCTTCTTAAAATCCAAATATACCACATCTACTGGTTCTCCTCTAACCAAACTGCTGGATACATCTTCAAAAAACTCTAAAAGGTTAGTCAAGCATGACTTCCCTTTTGTAAAGCCATGTTGGCTCTATCTAATCTTTTTGTGGTTTTCCAGTTATCCCATAACGACGTCTTTAATTAAGGACTCAAGAATTTTCACTACCACTGATGTCAGACTAACTGGTCTATAGTCATTCTTCCAGAGTACTCATCCTACTGTCTTCCCATCACAGCATTTAAGCTGTTATTTAAATTAATTGAGTCTCCTGGCCTCAACCACCTTTCGTGGTAAGTTATTCCAGGTATTAATTACCCTCTGGGTAAAAAACTATTTATGGTATCTTTCCGGAAATTGCCCTTTACTACCCTAAATCTATCTTACCTTGTTCTACTGCAGTGATGGTCAACATGTGGCCTGTGGGCCAGAAGTGGCCTCCTGAACATTTGCATGACTCTAAGCAAGTGTGTGTTTGATCCAAAGTGTGTTTTCACTATTCAATCAGGGAAATGTATTTGGCCGACCATAAAGGTTGGCCAGTACTGTCTTGATGTATACTTTTTAATCTGATTCAAAATGTTAAATAAAGGTCCTCTCTAAGATCTCTTTTCAACATTGATTATTCACAACCAAAACATTCTATGATTCAGGAAGAAATATCTTTGTTTCAAAAGTATTGGAGTAAAAAAGTTTCAACATCAGAAAAGTCCAGGAACAATATTAAACATTATAATAATTATCATCAGAAATTATTAAAATTGACTCAATTTATTGCCTCACTCCTTGAAGTTTTCCTTCAAACTGGGGCCAGTTATGTTGGGAGTATTTTTTTGCTGGCGATTTAAGTTTCGAAGAATATTATTCTTGGATTTTTCTATTTCTTTGGCAAAAAGAAAACAATCTTGAAATAAGAAAATGTTGTTCAACCAGAAAGTTATCTTTGGCTGAGGTTCCCTGGGCGGCTGCCTGGTACTGCAGCTAGCTGGTTTTATGTGGATGAGCTTTATGAGCTCTTGTATGGGCTGGTGGATGGAGCGCTGTTCATCTCAACGAGTTCCAAAACCCAATCCAGATCAGCACACACCTTGGATCTGGCACCCTGTAGGCTGTGCTTTGAGGAGTTTTGAAAGCAGAGGTCTATGATTTGATGCCTAATTGGGTAAAATTATAAGGAGTAATTCATGATAATATCTATTATGTAATAATTATGCCCTTTCACTGATCGGATTTCTCTTTTGAATTCTTAAATAAAATATGAGATATTAGCACAATAATGTCAACACTGGTTATTCAGATTAATAACCTGTTATTAATCAGCCTGTTACAAAGTAAAGGTGAGACTTAAAGGCCAAGGAGGGGGCATGCCCCTAATTTCTGACCATCTGGTCTCTGAATAACAACCTGTGTAATGGGATTAATCTTTCTTCTGTGATGAAAGTAAAGATTACAAATGAGTTGAGTTTATGATGTTTCAATCCAGTACATGCTGAGTACATATCCCAGCACAAAACTGGCCATCATTTGCCATTTATTTGTGTACCTTGCTCTCAACATAATAAAATAGGGGTCAGCGATGGTTTCCTTTATATCTAATAACAGACTATTCATTAAGTGAATTAGACAAGGCATCAAAACTATCAATTGCCAATGGTAGATAATTCAATACACGCATTGGATCTGCCATCCTGAAGGCTGTACTTTTAGGATTATTGACATCAAGGACTATGATGTGATCACTAATTAGGTAAAATTATAAAGGGTAATTCATAATACCTTTTTAAAGTGTCAATGGGCATCTTATGGAAAAAAAACTCTGAAAGAGGCATGCGTTGCTCTGCACAAAAGTGGTTGGTCATTGTTCTGCAGCAATATGTCCAGCAATAAACAAAAATACTCTGATAAGAAAGCTACTAGGCAGATAACAATTTTGTGTTTTACTGAATATTTCCACAGCCTTTGAGCGCAACCACACAGTTGAAGCTATGGTTAAGGGGTAATTAGTATAGTGTCTTGAGGTGTGGTATTTGGGTATGGTTTCTGGGTATTTGGAGGGCTGGGGATCATTATGCCTAAAATTAACCACAATTGTGAACTAAAATGCTGGTGTTTCTAACATCACATGATTCACCTCATTGATTCAGAATAGTGTCAGCAGTAAGGTTACACTAAGGTACCGTAGAATCATGGCCTCCATCCCGGGAACTATAGGATTAATATTAAATGTGTTCATAAAGTGTGCAATAACTTTGCAGGATGACAAGTGCGAAGATATGTGGCAGACAATGGTTGGTGAAAGTGAAGAGGAGCTTCCTTTGGCCCACTTGCAAAATCCTGGATCAAGCAGTGAAATGGAATTGTGGTAAAAAAAGGGAAGTGGTTGCAAGGAGGGAGGTCTCCAACTTTCACTAATTCGTTGTTAAGCACCCTAAAGGGAAAGGCAGCTTCATAGTGGGCATATTTATTTCCCAAAGCCCCTCACATAAGGACCTGTATTCAACATGTGGTACATGGCATTGGACAAGGACCTCATCATGATGGCTGACACATCGCAAGCTGTCCAGTAAAAGTCCTCCCTCCACAGCCTTGCTCCTTCCTACCTCTGTGACAATAACAACAACAACTTTGATTTGTATAGTAACCTCCATGCCAGACAGCGTCTTAGAGTGCTTCATAATACCGGATCCCATGGCCTAGCCAGGGGGAGGGAATAAGATGACTAAAAGCGTGGTTGAAAAGTATTTAGGTGCAACCTGAAAATAATAATATAAATAATAATATAACCCTTGCATTTGATATAGCACTTTTTCACATCTTCTAGACTTCTCAAAGTGCTTCACAGAATATACTGTAAAGTGAATTGACTGTATATTTAGGGGCGAAATGCAGCAGCCATTTGCACACAGCAGTGTCCCACAAACAGTCATGGATTGAAATGATCAATTTTTATTATTGTGGGTTTTTTTGGAGGGATTATTATTAGGCATGTGGAATAAGGAAACTTGTCCAAGGGTTTGCCCTGACCTTCCTGGATTCGAACACATGGAGCAGTTTGATGAGTGGAAGGCCAGAGGGATAGGATGTCTGAAGATGAGAGGGCCTTTGTGAGGGTCTCAGGGGGAAGCATTTTCCATGGGCAGAAAAGTATAGTTGAGGGCTTGGTGGAGGAGAGAGGAATGCAAGAGGAAAATGAGATGAGGAAGTGGTCTGAGATGGGCTTGTCCTTTATGCACAGATCGGATATGTCAAGGCCATGTGTGATGATGAGGTCAAGGGGGTGAGGAGGGCAGTGAAGTCAGAGGATGTGATGCAAGGGGAATTTAGGTAGAGGTTGAAATCGCCCATTATGAGCAGGCATTCAGAGCAGAGGGACAGGGAGGAGAAGAGAATGGAGATGTCAGAGAGGATGGAGCCAGAGGGTTTCGGGGGGCAGTAGACCAGAAGAATGACTTGCTGACACCAAATCAACCTGGACTGTCTCTTGATTCAGCTGACTCCAACCTGCTCCAGATACCTACCCAGCGCACCCATCATTGGCAGTTGGTCATTCAGTCTTTGGAACTTTTGGAACCCTATCCCACAGTTCCTTCGCTTTGCTCCCTTGTTTCCTTCAAGGCACATCTCAAAACACTTGTCTTCAACCACGTCTTCAGCCACCCTTCTACTCCTACCCTCCACCCCTCCTAATCCCAATTCAAAATTTCTATAAACATATAAGATTCTTAAGGGGCATGACAAAGTAGACATTGGGAGACTGTATCCCCTGGTAGGAGAATCTATAACTAGGGGTCACAGTTTTAAGATTAAGGGTCAGCCTTTTCAAACAGAATTGAGGAAACACTTCTTCATTCAGAGGGGAGTGAATTTATGGAATTCTCTAGCCAAAAAAGTTGTAGATGCTTAGTCCTTGAACATATTCAAGACTGAGATTGATAGATTTCTAATAGATCAAGGGATTAAGGGATATGAAGATAAGGCAGGCAGATGGAGTTAGATTAGAAGATCACCCATGATCTTATTGAATGGTGGGGCAGGCTTGAGGGGCTGAATGTCCTACTCGTGCTCCTAATTCCTATGTTCCAATTCCCTGCTCGGATGCAAATTCCTGACTGACCAGCACTTTGGGATGTCCTCCTGACATGAACAGCACTACACAAATGTAATTTGTTGTTGTTGAAGTAAGATGTCTACCAGGTAACTGGAGAGGAAACTCTGTGGCTTGGGTCGACAGCTCTGGTAGCTGCTTTCTGGAATCCATGTTTTTGAAAACAAATTCATCTATTCAGAGCTTGGAATCTACATTGATTAGTTTCAGATTGGGCATTCCATACACTTAAATATCTCTGGAGTTTCCATATGTGTAGGTGAGATGCATGAAACTTTCAGTTTGGTTTGGATATTCTTAAGCATGGTGATGGTTTCCAGATTTATATCAAACTCTAGCTGACACCAAAAAAATGTGAAAACCTTATTGGCCTTAACTCTTCCTCTCTTTCCCCCCCACCCCCCAACCTCCCACCCACCCAGCACTAACATACAGAACACGAGGATTAAGGCAAAGTGGAAAATGATGAGAGGAAATGGCAAAAGATTCTTAACCAGCTTTTTACCATTATATTGATATTGATAGCACTAATACTAAGATTAGTCTCAAGAGGCTTTCTGGAATCTCGAAAGGATTGACTGAACACATCAGCTTCAGGAAATAGTTCCTCACTGTTAGTGAAGCCGCCTTTTTGTGCAAGTTTTCTTTTACATACATAGAGTTAGTGAAGCCAGTAGATAATATCTACCAAATGTATTTGACAGCAGCATATTATTATACATTGGGCTACAATGTTTTCATGATAATTGATTCAAACATTAGAGCATTGACAAGATAATTTTATCCCCTAGGTATGTCCAATTGTTTTTCAGCTCATACACCAAGATGCTTTGGAATCACTCAGTACCACTAAGTTGTTAAGAATATCATTGATGTATATTTCTAAAAAAAATACAAATTAAACTAAATGTTTACAAAATCATGACTTCTGCTAAAGCTGCTTTCTCTTACCCAGTCTTTATTTTATTCTTAGATTGTAACTGCTCATTATTCTCCATGTCTTCCATATTTTGATTTCACAATTTAGTTTAGTATAAAAACGTTGTAGTGTACTTAGTTTAAAAAGTTATTTGGTTAAAAAATATTCCTGGCTACATTTTTCCCCTCTGTCTCCCTTCCCCAATTATTCTCCCAAGCATGCATCCATCCTCTTAAAAGTATATAAGTTATAAGCAAAGTAATATATTTTAATATTATCTAAAATACACCATATTGGTTTGGTCTATAGTATATATGTTACAAATGTGTACAACTAGATTATATTTGAAACATTGATTTTCTTTTTAGTGCCAGGCGTATATAGTTATTAGGCCCTCTACAATAAATTATTCAAAGCAGAATGTTCTTCTTGGATTAAGAAAGCACTAGAAATAGGTAATAAAAAGTTTACAGATAGTTCTGAAGGTTCTTAAAAGTTTCCCCTTTTAGATCCGCTGCATAAATACAGCCATTTGCTCCTGAAGAACCTAGAATTATGGTTTCAATTTAGGCTCCACGTGAAAGTTTCATTACTCCAAGGAATCAAAGCTAAGGCTTGGAGATTTATCCCCAAGTCAGTAAAATATGATCAGCTCAGTATGAATGCGGCTTGGTGACACTCAATTCCATGAATCCAACTCGCACATGGAAATTCCCATGTACTGGTGACGTAAAATAATAATCCTTGCATTTGATACAGCGCCTTTTCACATATTTGAGACATCTTAAGGTGCTTCAAAGAATATAGTGTAAAGTAAATTTATTGTATATTTTGTGAGCAAAACGTGGCACTCAATTGCACACAGCGTTGTCCCACAAACGGTCACAGACTGAGTGACCAAGTTATTATTATTTACTTTTCAGGGAATTATTACCGCCAGAAAACAACAACAACAACAAAATTACACTTGAATAGCGCCTTTCACATCAGGAGGAAGTCCCAAGGTGCTGGACAGTCATTGTTTCAGAACTGAGCTGGGGTTGGGGACGAGGAATATGGAGGGAAAGGCGGGGATCTGGGGTGACCAATGAGACTATCGAAGACGAGGGTCTTCTGGTGGGACTTGAAGGAGGTCAGGGAGGGGGCGATGTGGAGGGACTGCGGGATGGAGTTACAGAGATTGCAGAGTGGCTGAAGGCTTGTCCGCTGATGGTGGGGCGGGTGATTTGGGAGATGTGGAGCAGGCCTGCTGAACGGAGGGGGCGGGCAGGCAGATTGGTAGGGGGTTACGAGGTCACAGATGTAAGATGGGGCAAAGCCGTGGAGGGCTTTAAATGTGAGAACTAGGATCTTGAATTGGATCCTGTGGATGGTGGGGAGGCAATGGATTTGGGTGAGGATGGTGGAGATGGGTTACGAAGCTTCGAGCGGTAGAAGATAAAGGCCACAGAGTTATGGGATTATCTGCAACCTGTGGACAGAGAAATTGGGAAGTCTGACAAGCAGGGCATTTACGTAGTCAAGCCAAGAAGCGATGAAGGCATGAATGAGTGTTTCAGAGGCCTTAGGGGTAAGATAGTGGCAAAGTCGGGCAATATTGCGGAGGTGACGGAAAGCAGACTGAGTCATTGCTTCGATGTGGGGGAGGAAAGGCAGTTGAAGATTAAACAAGACACCTAGGTTCCTGACTGGCTTGGTGAGGTCGTGTGCACAATCATGGAGGTTGATACTGCCAGTGCCTGATGCGTGAAGGCACTGGCGCGAACCAATCAGGAGGACCTCTGCCTTGTTGACCTTCAACTGTAGAGAGGTAGCTCTCATCCAATACCTGATATCTGACAGGACAGGAGTAGTACTGGAGTGAAAGGTGGAGGCAGAAAAATAGAGTTGGGTGTTATCCACATACATGTGCAAGTTCCATGTCTGCGGATTTCACCAAGGGGGACCAAGCAGATGTTAAGAAATAGGGGGCCAAGGACAGAGCCCTGGGGGACCCCACAGATGACAGTGCAGGGGCTGGAAGAGACAAGGACACCAAAATCCCTCTGAACACTAACACTATCCAGTCTCTCCCCTTCTAGAAAATAATCTGTTTTTCAGTTTTTACTACCTAGGTGAATAACTTCACACTTCCCCACATTATATTCCATCTGCAACCTTCTTGCCCACTCATCTAACCTATCTATATCCCATTGCATTGTTTTTGTATCATCCTCAGAGCTTACTCTCCCACCTAGCTTTGTATCATCCGCAAATCTAGATATTTAAAGTTTTATATCTTCGTCTAAATCATTAATACAGATTGTAAATAGTTGAGGCCCAAGCACTGATTCTTGTGGCACTCCATTAGTCACATCCTACCAATCTGAAAAGGACCCATTTATCCCTACTCCCTGTTTTCTTCTCGTTAGCCACTCTTCAATCCATGCTAATATATTGCCTTTAATTCCATGGGCCCTAATCTTTGTATCAGCCTTTTATGTGGCACCTTGTCAAATTCTAGAAATCTAAATACACTACCATCTACTGGATCCCCCACTCCCCATCTAGTGGGTTGCCCATTTAAGGGTACTTGACCTTTACTTCCATAGTTACTTGGCATCTTCTTACAGAAAGGATCTCAGAGTCAAAGAAAAACCAAGATTGGCTTCAAACTGGCTTGCAGTTACTTTGGATGCCAAAGCTAATAACGTATCTCATTGGTTGCAGCTGTGTGTTGCTGCTTTTCGACTACGGTAGCTGTTTCCTCATAAAATCGCTGAATCTATCAATACAATGGCACCTTATTGTTTCATATCAAGTGTGGTTATGCCAAACCATTTTTAGTACATGTTATATAGCCCAACCAAATGGTGTCCAAATATAATTCCAGCTGAGCTATGAAAAGTCTGAACAAAATACTGAACCAGTTGGATGTTTTTCAGGAACTTAAGGTATTATTCTTCCTGCACACAGAGGAAGCCGTGCTTGTTTTGTGTTATACAATACTATGTTATGCATCTCAAGACTTTCATTATTACAAAGTCCTCACTGCAAAACAAGTCTTAAAATGCATGGATTAATGGATAAACAACAAACTACATTTGTATGTTGGATGACATCCCAAAGAGCTGGACAGTAAGTTGAAGATCCTTCTCTGTTTTCTTGAGAATGATAATATACAGTTTTTTCATCTGAAAAACAAGGAAGGGATATATTCAATTCCCAAGATAATTAATGAGCCACAGTTTACCGATTTGACTCTCTGACTAGTGCTTTAATACACTGGGTGTCTTTACTGCTTGAAACTCAAAGTGGCCATAATAGGATCTTTGAGAAACTTACAAAGTGTTTGGTCAGACGCAGTACCTGATCTTTTTCCAAAATGTTGGTACCACTAAAATCTAGACTCCCAAAGGAAGTCCTGGAAGTGTTTACTGCCAAGATTACTCATTTGATTCATAATGCATTCCAAGGGTATAGGGAGGCAGTAATCCAGATAGACTGCTTTTGATATTTTGTTGTTGGCTGTGACCCATTCATCCAAACTATATGGCATGAGAATGGAGCTGTAACTTTAGAAGAAATACTCCCTGCAGCCAGTCAATGGGACATGACACTCTGAAAATAGCTACACATTTTGCAATGACACAAATAAAAATCATGTCACCAGCAGGACATGCACACATACCTAAAACCTAATTTTAAAAACTAGTTTGGGTTCAAATTTGTCATTTGGTGAAGTCAGCAAAATTCTCACGCTTCAAAGAGAGACCTCATGTTCTGTAAAGAAGCAACTAAACCCAAAACAGATTGCTTGAAACAATTATTACACTCAATGAGCACTTGAAGAGACTGTGTTTTGTCTACAAAATATACAGTCAGTTCACTTTACAGTATATTCTGTGAAGCGCTTTGAAATGCCTCAACAACATGATAAGGCACTACATCAAATACAAGGATTATTATTATTACTGCAGCAGAAGACTATTTTCAGCAGAGTACCCAAAAGATAATAGCCACTTTGATGAGACGAATTTGTCCAACTGCATGGAAGCTCCAAAACACTACCCAGCATGAAGGGTGCTGTATAAATGCACATTATTGTTGTTGATGCTGTTGTTGTTGGTAAATGATCTTATATTCAGATATGCACTAGAAAAAGATGGATCAGGTGTAGGTTTGTACAAGTGTAATTTTAGGACAGACACTAGGAAGCGTTTCTTTAGCCAGATGGTAGAGCGGATGGATAATAATAAAAAATAATCCTTGCTAAAGAGCTATTCTTGTTGGAAGGATGTCTCAAAGAATTTCACAGGAATCGAAGACAACAAAAACATGTCCCCTTCATGTGGAGGCTCTAACTCATAATTGCTTAATTTAAAAGGTACTATCTACCTTAGTATGACTTTTACACCAGGGCGCAGGAGCTCCCTCCAACACAATCTACCTTTGAACTAGGGTCCGGCGATATATCGATATATCGGTTATATTCGATATAGTTTTCATATCGATACGCTGATAGACATTTAAAAAATATCGATATATCCGCGGAAAAAATCGGAATGTGCGCACACTGAACTACAAGACCCAGAATGCTCATCTCTATACACAATGCACAGACCAAGGTGCAAGCCACCATATTGTATTCATAGTCCTCGAATACAATACACAGGTATGCAATGAGTGACGGGAGAGAGACGGGGGGGGGGGTGAGGGGAGAGAAACCGGGTGGGGGGAGGGAAAGAGAGAGACGGTGGGAGGGAGAGAGAGAGACCGGTGGGGGGGGGGGGGGAAGGGAGAGAGAGAGAGAGACCCGGGGGGAGGGAGAGAGAGAGACGGGGGGGAGGGAGAGGAGGGAGAGAGAGACCGGGTTGGGGGGAGGGCGGGATGGAGAGAGGGAGACCGGGGGGGTAGAGGGAGAGAGAGACCTGGGTGGGGGGAAGTAGAGAGAGAGACCGGGTGGAGGTTGGGGGGGGGGGGGGGGGGGGGGGAGGTAGAGAGAGAGAGAGAGACCGGTGGGGGGGTGGGGGGCAAGAGAGAGACCGGGGTGGGAGGAGGTAGAGAGAGAGACCAGGTGGGGGGTGGGGGGTGGGGGGGGAGGTAGAGAGAGAGAGACCGGTGGGGAGGTGAGGGGGGGGGGGAGGGAGGGAAGAGAGAGACCGGGGGGGGTTGTTGGGGGAGGGAGGTAGAGAGAGAGACCAGTGGGGGGGGGGGAGACGGGAGGGATATGATAATATTCAGATAGATAGATAGAGATGGGGGGGGATGTGAGAGAGGAGAGAGACACAGAGATACAGACAGAAAAACATGGAGATGGAGAGAGTGAGTGTGAGAGACACAGAGAGAGAGAGAGAGAGAGAGAGTGAGAGAGAGAGAGAGATTTACCGCCTGAGGAGATAGGCCTCGAATGCGCGCGCACCTTCGAATGCACATGCACCTCCAAATGCGCGCGCATGCGCAGTACGAAGACCCCCGAAAATATCGATATGTCGGTATATCTCGATATGAGCCCATCGATATATCTAAATCGGAAAATTTCCATATCGATGGACCCTACTTTGAACTTTTGAGTCATGATGAGGTACTTTTAGTTATATGAAGATGTCCCGACCTAGATTCTTTAGTAAAGAATCGCATGAGAAATCACTGTATTTTAGACTCCAGACTCCAATGTTCCTGGCCGACACTAGCTCAGGTCTGAATAACTGTCCAGTATCTTGGGACACCCCCGGATGTGAAAGGCGCTATACAAATGTAATTTTGTTGTCGTTGTTGTTGTGGTGAGAATCACAAGACCAACCAGCGGAAATATGATGCTGTGGGTGATCAAGTGGTCAAGGTGATCACTGGTACCTTTTTATTCAATCTGGCTAAAGATGGGTTTTCAGCAGGACAAATATCTTTCACAACATAATCATGATCAAAATCACAGGCAGGGTAACAGCACGAGGTAAAACCAAACATAGATAGTCACCAAAAGATAAGGTTCTGCTAAGATTTATCATTGAGAAATCTAGGTGACAACCCCAAGTACACCTCAGCCATAGCTCAAGTGCTCTATAGTCATATGGCTTACACTACTAAAACTGATCATAGAATTCATCATCCTTACAGACAATAAGGATTCCACCTGCAAAAATATACAGTCAATTAACTTTACAGTATATTCTGTGATGAACTTTGATGCCTGAATAACGTGATAAGGTGGTATATCAAATGCAAGGTTTATCATTATTTATTAAAAAATAAATTGTAATAGACAAAATAACATGACATAAATTAATTTACAAATAAAAAGATTCCATTGTATACCCCACTAAACACTAATCTCAGTGGTTCATAGCTTATTTGTTGGAAGGCCACTACCCATCTGTCTACATTACATCACATGGAAAGTTTAAAGAAACAAACTGCCTAAGAATGTTTTAGTTAAACTTAAGACCTAGCTTCTACAAGGGAGCTGTTTGTCCTTTAACTCCTCCCTCCATAACTATCTGCCAGATTACTTCTTATCTCAAGGCTGTTGCCAGCTGGTCCACTTCCTACATTAAAAGCTTGAATGCCAAAAGGGCTGTTGGCTGTCACAACTGGTGTTCATTCTTATCAAGACATTTCACAACTTTATCATTGTATAAATAAGCAGCTACATCCTTCAAGAAAGCTTCCTGTTCAAGATGTTGAGCAATGAACTTTCAGAGTTGCACCATAATTCAAACATATAATATGTTACCTTCAAGAGTTGATGTTGCAACATTTGGCTTAAAACAAGCAACACTTTGTTCTTCGTCGATGTAATGCTGTTTCAATATTTCTTCTATTCCATTTTTTCATACGTAGCAAATACAGTGAGTTATTTTTTTTAAACAAAATAATGTAAATCATTACTGGATTCCAGTGCAAGAATATCCAATTAACAGGAGTAAAACAACAACAACCACAAAATTACATTTGTAAAGCGCCTTTCACATCAGGAGGACGTCCCAAGGCGATAGACAGTTACTGCTTCCCTCCCCCACACTGTCCTCCGAGCTGAGGATATTGTCGGGGAGGGAAGGTGGGTTTAAGGAGTAGTCAATGAGTCCATCAAAGAGAAGAGTCTTGAGGCGAGACTTGAAAGAGGGCAGGGGCGAGGAACTGTGAGGCGGAGGGACTGCGGGATGGCGTTCCAGAGGTTGGGGACAGAGTGGCTGATGGCTCGCCTGCCAATGGTTGGGCGGGTGGGAAGTGGAGCACACCAGAGCATGTTGAGCAGAAGGGGCGGTCAGATTGGTAAGGGGATAGGAGGTCACAGATGTAGAGTGGGACGAGGTTGTGGAGGGCTTTAAATGTGAGGACCAGGATCTTGAATTGGAAGAAAACAAGAATGGAAGGTCACAAAGGCAAGCTAACCTGTATATTGGGGTCTGGGTTATACCATGAGTAAAACAATGTGTTTTATGTTTGTGTATTATGACCATGTGCAAGTCATATGTAAACATTTGTTCCTGTAATTATTTAATTAACAACTAATTAAAAGGATTGGTTGCTAATTACATATCGCATTTTAGGGAACTTTTAATCCCCTCTATTCATATATTGAAAAATGCACATGGCGCATAATACACATTTGTTTATAAATGGTTTGCAAATGGCAAAATAGAATCCATTGTCAATACTGAACCTTTGGTTTTCATCTTCAATTTCTTCAACCGTTGACTATGGTCACTTCTCTCCACCTCCAATGTTTGGTATCCATTCAGACCATTGTAAAAATATTATTCTACATAATCGGTGCTATATAAATTCGGGGTTTTGTTACAATATAATTTACATCGATAAAATATCTTTCTTGTTCGGAGTACATCTCAAAGTACTTATTGTTCATGTTTGAAATCTTTAAATGTTTTTAGAGAAATTATTCTACATGAATTGCGTAGAGTTACATAATAATAATACTTGCATTTGATATAGCACTTTTCACGTCTTCTAGACGTCTCAAAGCATTTCATAGAATATACTGCAGAGTAAATTGACTGTATATTTGTGCGCAAGATGAAGCAGCCAATTTCACACAGCAGTACCACAAATAGTCATGAATTGAGTGACCAAATTATTATTTTGTTGAAGCACAAATTTGCATTGAAAAGTGATCCAACGATCAACTAACAACCAGATTCCTACTTACAGCTAGGTAAACGGAAGCATGTGGAATAAGAAAACCCAGCCAATATAACCCCAGCCAGGAATAAAGCCCAGATCTCTCACTTGCATGCTCTAACCACTGAGCTACAGAATTCCATTATCCAAAAATGCTACATGTAAGAATTTTTAATAGAATGTCACCCTCTATCAAAAAATATACTTCAATCCAAGACTGTTAGTGAGCCATTCGTGTGCGCAATTGGTTGCCGCATTTTGCTCACAAAACACAGTCAGTCCAATTTACAATATAGTCGCGAAGTTCTTTGAATCGTCTCCACGAGGTGATAACATGTTCCATCAAATGCAAAGATTATTATGTTTATCTGTACAAAATATTATATTTGTGTAACTGAGCCTGTACTCAGTGACATGATGTATTCCCCTGCAATTAGTTGGAATTTGCTGCAAATACATTATCTGAGCAGGGAAAGGAAGGTGCAAGGACTCAAATATATTGAAGTTCACCACCAAAACATCCAGTCACTCCACTTTACAGTATATATTCCTTGAAACCCTTTGAGAAATGCAAGGTGTTATATCAAATGTAAGGATTATTCAATTATAATTAAATGAAGGGAATTATTTGAAGAAGCTTTAGTTTAAACATTTTTATTTTCCAATGGGCCCTTTTATGAATAAAAACAAATCCTGCAGTCCATATAATTCCTGGCAAAGGTACAACTGTACTCACAACTCAAATTTAGATGTTGATTAAGACCGAGCAAACTGGAACAAGTTCAATGGTTCAGCTCAGCTCAAGCCAAACCAGAGAAAACTCCCAGATAATGGACTTAATTCTACCAGGTTACCCATTGAAACAAAACTACTGAAGAGCAACAAACAACTGAAGAAACTCCGGAAAAAAACAGTGGTATGAACAGATTAGCCACCAATACATAGATGTAACATGGACAGCTGAGCTGAGCAAATCATTCCTCAACAAAGTGGTTAACACCATGAGTTGAAATGTATTATGTTGCGTGGCTCAATGTTACATATTTCTACTCATACTTGAGATGAAGTGCTGACTATTGAACTATATTTTAATACATTTGCACATCACCATATTCAGAGACAAAAACAGTAATTGCTGGGAACACTCAGAAGGTCAGGCAGCATCTATGGAGAAAGAAAATGTTTTGGGTCCACAACCTTTTGTCAGAACTGATATTCAGAGATTTACTATAATAATTTTTTTTTACCATATTCAGAGATTTACTATTTTCCTCTGTGGGGTGATGATCCACATTTCAGCAAATTTAACATTTTAACAAAAAGAACTCCACTTCTTGTGCATGCATTACTTTTCATCTTCTGCTAGAAGTTCAACACTTTTTTGTCTTCTACAGTAAACTCCTGATAACTCAACCTTGACTTACCTTGTCACTACCCTTAAGTTATCATGTGTCAGGCTGGTTCAGTCTTGCGTCTGAGTCAGAAGATTGTAGGTAAAAAGCTCCACGTCGCGTCTTGGAATCATATAAGTGACACCCTAATGCAGTGCTGCGGTGTGTTGCATTGTTGGAGATGTCATCCTTCAGATGAGACGTTAAACCGAGGCCCAGTCCACCTGCTCAGTTGGTTGCTTAAGATCCAATGGCACTATTCTAAAAGAGAAGGGAATTTCTCCCAGTGTTCTTCCCAATAATCTCCCAAATAAAATTGGTCACTCACTCTGGCTGTTTGTGAGACACTGCCCTGCACAATTGTCTGTTTTTATTTCACCCACAAAATATACAGTTAATCCACTTTTCAGTATATTTAGTGGAGCTCTTTGAGATGTCTCAACAATTTCAGCACCTTTGGAACATCCTCCCTTCCTACAAATGTAATTCTGTTTTTTGTTGTTTGTTGATGTGATAATATGCTATATCAAATACAAGGATTATTATTATCATGCTGTTAATATCCCAGCCACATTTATTTTTGTATTTATACATATGTCTAACTCCTCACCTTCAAGGCTCTTGCCCCCTCCTACCTCTCTGACCTGTTAACCCCTCATTAACCTGTATGCTCCCTCCAATCAGCAGGCTCTGGCCTGTTCAATGCACCAGCCTGGACCCTAAAACACTCTGCCCCACCACTCTACTTGATCCTAATCCATGCTCAGGTCCTAATCTCTAACATCCTTCAGATGTGAAAAGTGCTTTACAAATATAATTTTGTGTTGCAACTTGCCACTCCGGATAACTCATCACTGAGTCCTTTTCCCTTGGAGTTATCAGTAGTTTACTGTCTTTTATCTTCTGTAATTGTTACCTTCTTCCTTCCCAGACAGTCTTCCTTCAGCAATGTCCCATAAAAAGCCATGAAGTGAATTACCAATTGTATCTGAGGATTGTTGGCCAGGATACCAGGATTAGTTTTGAGAATATTGAAAATCATTTGAATTGCAAGACCAATCCACAAAAAGAACATAAGAATTTACTAGGCAAAATAAGACCATCTAGTTCACCATCCTGGCAGTTGCTTGACATGTTGGGTCTCAAAACTATATATTCTATTCTGAGATATAATTTTTTTTGCAAAAATCTAGAACATTTTCTGCTTTCACTGTCTCCAGGGGGAGCCTGTTCCATAGGTTTACTACTCACTCACTTGAAGTAGTGATTCCACAGATTTGTTCTGAATGTAATCGGATGAGGTATCAGAGAGTAACCAACACCAATGGAACTTGTACCATTTGATTCCTGGTCTAAATAAGTATTGTTGTGATGTGAACCAAGGTTTCCTTCCAAGGTTAGCATCCAATTATAGGTAAGTGAGTAACTCAGACTGAGAGGGTAAAATATATCAGTGAATTATTGAATAGTCATGATGTGGTCCTCCCTGAGAAAATGGCCTGTTCTGTTGATAGCCTAATCATGTCAAGGTCTAACCTCCAGCCACTCTGTGGTCCTCAAGCCTTGGCTCCTGCCAATTTACGCCTAACACTCTCTGGAATTAGATAAGTAGGATATATGACCTCCAGGGAGGGAATGAGACACATGGAAATGTCCATATGTTGGTGGCATACATACAACTCTCAGCATGGTTTAGATACTGCTAAGTGTAGTGATGGTTTTCAGACACCTGGCTGACCACCCAAAAAATTCAATTGGTATTAGGCTTCTTGGTTTCCAAGTTCTGTGGAGTCTTGTAGCTCAGTGGTTAGAGCGCTCACCTTGCAAGCGTGAGACCTGGATTCAATTCCAGGCAGGGCGAAACCTTGGGAACGTTTCCTTAATCCACAAACCTAATAATAATCCCTCAAAAAAAACAATAATCAATTGGTCATTTCAATCCACCACTGTTTGTGGGACACTGCTGTGTGCAATTGGCAGCCGTGTTTCACCCACAAATATGCAGTCAATTCACTTTACAGCATATTCTATGAAATGCTTTAAGACCTCTAGAAGATATCAAAAGCGTTATATCAAATGCAAGGATTATTATTATTTCCACCTATTCTGAGCATTTCTAATGAATAGATAATCCAGGTCCATCTATATGAAGGCTTCAGTATCTGTACCTTGCCTGGGGGAGGTCAAATTGCATGAAGCAATCCCTCAAAGTTGGGTAGCCTATAATAGCAGCTGTAATTTAGGAGCCTGATTCAACCCTCTGTTTGAAGAGCTGCAGGCACTTGGAGATATGTAATGTGCTTTGCCCACCTGGAGGAAAGCAAATTTGTCAAGGTCTTGGAGTTGCTGTGCCAGGACTCTTGACAAGGAACATCTGGTTCAGAAAGGGGAGGCAGGAAGTATTTTAATCTTTATTGAAGTAGCCCTTTCCAGAAGTTCTAGGACCAAGCTGTCTAACCTCCGCAGATTACTATGAATGTTAGCTAGGAGGCAGGATTTTACTTTCTCTAACCAGGAAGTCATGCTGCATAGAATACTGGAATCATAGAAACACACAGCACATAAGCAGGCCATTTAGCCCATCGTATCTGTGCCGACTCTTTGAAATTAGCTCTTCAAATCAATCCCACTCCCGGTCTCTCTCCCCATAACCCCACAAACCCTGCACCCGAAATAACCATCCATCTCTCTTTAAACAGTTATTATTCAAACGACCTCCACCACCCTTTCAGGCAAAGTATTCCAGATTCGAACAACTTGCTGCGTGAAAATATTTCTCCTTATCTCTGCTTCTTTTAGAAACTATTTTAAATCTGTGACCTCGAGTCACAGACACACCCTTCAGTGGAAACAGTTCTCTGTTTACCCTATCAAATACTCTCATGATTTTGAAAATGCTCCAATGCGAATAATCCTAGCCTCTCCAGCCTTTCCTTATTGCTAACCAAAATCCCCCATTCCTGGTACTATCCTGGTAAATCTCCTCTGTACCCTTTCCAATGCCTTAACATCTTTCCTAAAGTGTGGTGCCCAGAACTGAACACAGAACTCTAGCTGAGGCCTGACCAGTGTTTTATACAGGTTAATCATAACTCCTTGACTTTTGTATTCTATGCCCCTATTTATAAAGCCTAGTATCCCATATGCTTTTTTTAAACAGCCTAATCTACTTTCCCTGCAACCTTCAAAGATTTACTTACATGAATCCCCAAATCTCACTGTTCCTTCACCCCCTACAGATTGTACTATCTAGCCTATATTGCCTCTCCTTATTCTTCCTCCCAAAATACATCACCTCTCATTTCTCCACATTAAGCTTACCATTCTATCTATGTCCTCTTGCAGTTTGCTGCTATTCTCATCATTATTTACTACATTTCCTAACTTTGTAATAATCCCTCCAAGTCATCTGCACACTTGGAAATTGGACTCCCTATACCGAAGTCCAGGTCATAAAAAGAACAGTGGTCCCAATACCGATCCCTGGGGGATCGTCACTCTACAGTTCCCTCCAGTCAGAAAAACAAATGTTCATCACAACTGTCTGCTTTTTGTCTCCCAGCCAGTTGTGAATCCATGCTGCCACTGTCCCTTTAGTAACACGGGTTTCCATTTTTCTTACAAGTCTTTTATGTGGCACTTTGTCAAATGCCTTTTGAATATCCATATAAACTACATCAACTGCACTACCTTCATCCACCATCTCTATTACCTCATCAAAATACTCTGTCAGGTTTGTTAGACAAGATTTGCCTTTAACAAATCCATGCTGGCTATCCTTTATTAACCCATAAGGTTAATATTTTGTCCAGGATTATTGCCTCTACAAGTTTCCTCACTACTGATGTTAGACTGACTGGCCCTAGGTTTGTCCTTCTGCTCCTTTTAGTACTGGGGAGTAACGTTAGCAGCCTTCCAGTCCTCTGGCACCAACCCTGTGTCCAAGGAAGATTGAAAGATTGTGGCCAGAGCCTCTGTTATTTGCACCCGTACTTCCCTTAGTAACCTAGGATGCATCCCATCCGGACCAGATGACCTTATCTACCTTGAGCACCATCGAACTTTTTAGTACTTCCTCTCTGTTTATTATTATCCTATTCAATTCCTCTACCCTCTCCTCCAATACTGTGACATTGGCTGCATCCTCTTCTTTTGTGACAACAGATGCAAAGTACTCGTTCAGTAATAATGTAATAATAATTCTTGCATTTCATATAGCACTTTTCATGTCTTCTAGACGTCTCAAAGCTCTTCAGAGAATATACTGTAAGATGAATTGACTGTATACTTGTGGGCGAAATGCAGCAGCCAATTGCGCACAGCAATATCCCACAAACAATCGTGAATTGAATGACCAATTTTTTTTTTTTTTTTTGAGTGATTATTATTAGGTGTGTGGAGTAAGGAAACTTGCCCATGGTTTCGCTCTGACCTGCCTGGATTCGAACACAGGTGTCATGCTTGTAAGTCAAGTGCTCTAACTACTGAGCTACAGGACTCCAGTACATCAGCCATGACCTCTGCCTCCCCAGTAAGATTTCCGCCTTGTTCCCTAATTGGCTCCATGCTACCTTTGACTAACCTTTTCTTTTTGATATGTTTGTAAAATACCTTAACGTTCCCTTTAATGTTACCTGCTAATTCTTTCTCGTATAATCTCTTTGCCCCTCTTATTTCCTTTTTCAGTTCTTCTTTGTACTCTCGTACAACGTCCCTCTCAACATCTCCATTCACACGGCTCTCACCTCCTCCACCTTCCCGGTCTGCCCCTAAAACTCTCCGAATCTGTGCGCAACCTTGGCGTCAGGTTTGACCTCCAACTGTGCTTCCTCCCCCACATCCGGTTCCTCACCAGCACCGCCTTCTTCCACCTCCGACAGATCGCCCATCTCCAGCAATACCTCACTCCAAAAGTCGCTGAAACCCTGTCCCATGCCTTTGTAACCTCTCGGTTGGACTATTCCAATGCCCTCCTCATTGGTCTCCCCTAAACCACAATCCACAGAGTCCAGCTGATTCAGAACTCTGCCGCCCACGTTCTTACCCAAATCAAACTTCGCTCCCAATTACCTCAGTCCTTGCTAGCCTCCACTGGCTCCCTGTCCTCAAGAAAATTGATTTCAAGATCCTCACCCTTGTCTTCAAATCACTCCACTCCTCTGCACCCCCTACCTCTCTGACCTCCTCTCTCCTCAAACCAGCACCCGTTGCCTTTGCTCCACCGGGTCTGGCCTCTTCCATGTCCCTCGAATCCTCCGCTCCACCCTCGGCAGCCTTGCCTTCAGCCACTGTGCCATGAGGGTCTGGAATTCCCCTTCCTCGCTCCCTTTACCTCGCCCCTTTTTTCCCAGTTTCAGGTCCCAGTCGAAGACCTTTCTCTTTGTCCGCGCCTTTGGTCATCTTTCTACCCCTGCCCCTGGCTCGGTCCCAGGATCCGCTATTGTGAAGCGCTCTGAGATGCCGTCCAGCATGGAGGGCGCTATATAAATCAAAGCTGTTGTTGTTGTACTTCCTATATTCTATTTGGTTGGCTTCTGAATTTTGGTCCTGACATTTGTCATAAGCCTCCTTTTTCTGTTTTATTTTAGTCCCAATTTCCTTAGTCATCCAGGGAGGTTTGGATGCCCTACTTTTTCCCTTTGTGGGAATGTATTTATTCTGTCCCTGAACTATGTCCTCCTTGAGGACTTCCTTTTTACTCTTTTACTGTTTTACCTGCCAATCTTTCTTTCCAGTCCACCTTGGCTAGCTCCCTTTTTAACTGATTGAAATAGCCCTCTTGAATATCTTCACCTTTGATTGTTCCTTGTCCCTTTCCATAAGTAGTCTGAATCTAATGATGTTGTATCACTATTGCCCAGATGCTCTCCAACTGAAACCTGCTGCACTTACCCCACTTCATTCCACAGAACTATATCCAGCACTGCTTCCTTCCTCATTGGACTGGAAACATACTGATCAAGAAAGTTGTCCTGTACACGTTTCGGGAATCCTTCACCCTCCTTGCTGTTTACACTGTTATTTTGCCAGTATATGTTAGGATAATTGAAGTCTCCCATTATCACTACTCTATTGCTTTTGCATGTGGAGATGGATTGGAGTGTACCTGTATTGGAGTGGAGACACCATGTGGAAAGTAAAGAAACAACTTTCATTTTTGTAGCATATTATCGCAGTGAACTGTCACAATGACCTGTGTCGTAATTGCTGTATTGACTGTATTTGGAAGCAAAAATAGTAGCCACATGTGTACAGCATGATGGAGATGAATTATATCTGTTTAAACAAGGGCATTGTTGGTGAAGACACTTCCGTTTTGTGTTCTTTACAACCTCCTGAAATCTTTCATTAGATAAACACGCAGACGGGACCTCAGTTTAACATCTCATCTGAAAGTCAGTAACTCCAACAAAGGAGCACTTCGTCTGAATCCATTGATTCGGTTTGAAGGCTGTTTTTGGAGAGGAGGTATGGCTCATGGAGAAATCCATCACTATGCTTCAAAGTATCCAAATTAGACTGAGAATTTCACTTATTTCACCACTTGTTTGCATCAATTGTGCAGAATTGTTGAAAATCCTTAAATTCACTCCCAATTTGGAAATTGGCCTTTTTTAAACTGACTCCATGGAAACAAGGCATGTTCATCGATAATAAGAATAATTGCAAATCTGAAACAAAACCCAACGAATAGCTACTGTTTGAACATTGCTGCATTTAAACAGTAATCGAGCACCAGCTGCTAAAAATAGAATATAAAGACTGTTTTTTTCAGAAGAAAGCTGAAATTCCCTCTTTATTGTACTATTCTTTGATATTCAGCAGAAGTGTTTTGAAAATGCGCTCCTGCTTCTTTGAAAAAATTTTCACCTGAAGGAAGACAGAAATGAATCGCTTAATGATTACCCGCAGTGCAGTATGAAAGAAATTCCACTTGTTCCACCTGAAACAGGTGTTCGCAGCTGGCCAGAGGGACAAGTTGCAGGCAGTAATCTATTGCCAAACAGCATCCTGAACTGGTTTAAAGCAATGCACCGCCAATGTGATTTGCAAGGCAAAAAATTACTTCAAGACTCCGGCCGGTCACAATCATTCATTCTCTAAAAATATCCGCCCAGCCAATTAGATATGAGACACATATACAATAAGACGTAGTTTGATGCAAACTTTGCATGTATAAACAGAAGTTCTGCTTTGTTTGTTTGTTTGAAGATTACGGCGTCAATCTGTGCTCATTCTGATTGATATTTGTTTCCGAAAATTAGCTCTCCGCAGCTCCTGGCTTAAAGGAACAAGGGATAGCTTCAAATATAAGAGTGAAATTTACAACATTTCATTAAAGTATACCGTGTATCACAAGGTTGTAAATTTCAAGCCTTAAGTACCAACTGTAGAAAGAGTGGGGTATGAATTTCAGGGTCAAAAGTGGATAGACAGGAAGAATCCCTGCCGTTAGTGTTAAGTACTATTCAAGAATAGGTTTAATAATACAAAATAACATGTTTCATATATGAATGTATATATACATATTGTAGCCTAGGCTGACACTCCAATGCAGTGCTGGGAGAATATTTCAATGAACGTTGACGATTCCATGGAACTATTCAAAAAGGGGAGGAAGTTTCTCTAGTGTCCTGGCCAACAATCATGAAGATAAAATTGGTCATTCACTTCACGGCTGTTGGTGGAACATTATTGTGTACAGTTTGGAGTTTGTGTGTTGCCTACAAAATACAGTTATTACACATTTCAATAAAGTGCCTCCAGACGTCCTCCCAATATGGAAGGTGTTGCATCAAACATGAATTTAAGACTAGATTGAAGAATTTTTGCAATTCCAAAACTAGGTAAAGTTACAGGTTTTAATCAATGGAATGGAAGGATTATTTTAAACAAAAGCAACATTGAATCAAAGGAGCATAGAAATTTATAACAGAAGAAGGTCAATTGGCCTATATGCATGTGCTAACCTCTCTGAATATTTGGGACACATGTGGAAACCTACCACCATGCTTAAGAGTATGCAACCAAACTGAGAATTCCATGCCTCCTCAGTTTCATTTGGATACTCTTAAGCGTAACTCTGGAAGAGCCTTGTTATCCATCTGCTCCCATTCTCCTGCCCTTTCCCCATACATTTCCCCTCTTGATATTTATTTTGTAAAATCGCATAAAGTGCTTTGAGACATCCTCTAGTGTGAAACGAGCTGTAACAAATGTAAAGGTCATTATTATTATTATTCAATTTCAAAGTTTTTTTTTGAGAAATGTGGAAATCTGGCTTCCTAATTAAGACTCCATTGTAAGAATTCCTGCTGAACAGAGATAATTTGCGAGTTCAAAAAGCTCTCTTTCCGATCCCAATCACGAATGCTGACCAAAATGACTTGACCAGTAACAATGCTTGAAAATGATTACTACTGCTCCAGACATAACAAGTACGGTTCGTCACAATCACTTTTCATTTCAAAGTATTCATTTTGAACGCCATTCAAATTTTTAAACCAAAAATATGGAAAGCAAGATTACCTCTTCAAGGAAAGCAATAAATGGAACATCATTTAATAATGTTCAATTACACTTTGACATCAGCTGGTTGGAATTCCATCAAAATAGTCAGAAAGAAATGACTTTTGAGGACACAATTCACAGTCCTTTCCTTAGCAGAGAAAATAGGAACAGAGCAGAATTATAACAGAACTAAGACAATTTCTAGATTACATAATGTGAACATAATTTTAAAGTAGGAACCTCTATTTAACAACTCATATAAGCCTCTCCAAATATGCTGTATAAATTATAGCAACTATAGACAGACATGTCAGTGATATGTGAATCTTTTTCCTAAATCGCTGCTTAACATCTCAGATTGCTGTCCATAATCAGCTGTCCAAGTTTCCTTACTCCTTTTTACCTAGCAGTAAGTAGGAACCTGGTTGTTAATTGATTGGGGGAATCGCTTTTCCAGAGATAATAATCCCTTTAAAAATATAAAAACAATAAATTGTTCACTCAATCCATGACTGATTCTGGGATGGTTCATTATATTCCAGTATATTCTGTGAAGAGCTTTGAGACTCTTCACAATGATATGGCGCTGTATCAAACAGAAGGATTATTATTATTAGAATATGGGGAAAAAACATACAGCACATTACTTATGAATTTTAGGCAACAGAATGTGTCAGTTATTACTTTATGACTGTTCCGTAAATACGGCAAAAATGGACATTTACTATGGTTGAAAAAGTGTTCAAACAGAGTAATTGCTTTGTAATCTCTGGAAAAGCAACGACAACATAAAATCTTGTATCTGGAAGAATTGCAGGCAACGTCCCGTTGACTCACAAGACCTCGGTACTGATGAGATCTTGTATCTGCGTAGTGTGTAGTGAATTCCCTTTAGAAAACACAGCTCATGTCAAGGGCACTTTTTAATGCAGTGGTTATGGCATTCAGGCACATTTTCAGCTCCAGTGTCTCTTTAAGACTGCTTCCTTGGGTAAAGCAACAAAATGAACACTCTCACTTTAACTCCACTCGTTTAAGTGGTGCAACAAAAGAACAGCTTTGTCCCGAAGGAGATTTCCTAGGCAGAGGAACAAAAGACTCACTGCCTCTTTAAATCCAGTAGCTGTGGTGGAAGAGAGCTGTCTCTTTAAACATTTTTGGAAAACGTTACTTTATAATATTTAACTACTGGAGCAATACTGGAGCAAGATCAAGATAAGAAGTTGTTCAATAAAAGCTCTAAATTGATTAGTTCCTTCCCTCTGTTTACTTCTCATGCAAGTTTGAGGTTCACTTCCGAAAATCAGCACAGTACAATGACCTTATTGTGCACAAGCCAATTACCAAAGTCCTCCAAGGTCCAGATTAGGCACGTAATGGTTTGTGTGCAGCTCAGCAACAAGATAATCGAGTGTTTCTCTCTTCAGTTTCTTATTCCTCAGCCCTGCGCGCGCCCCATCCCCCCACCAAAAAAAAGAGAGAAATAGCAACCAGTGTCTGAGACGACCATTAAAGGTGTAACGGACACAAACTCGCACGACACAGTGCCAGAAACGGAGCCTTGCTGTGCCAACTTCCAGATTATGTAGGCTTTCTTTTTTCTAAAGAGCCCCATAGCATAGCTATTGAGTGCATCTGGTAATAAGTAACCAATTGTTTGCATGAGACGATTCTAGGTTGCTTGTGTAGACATTTCATAAATCATTAACAAGGCGCTTATGCAACCAGTCATTGGTGGCTAATGTTGCTTGAATGTCAACTTGTTAGCTACAGTCTACTGAACTTTTGAGCAAGAATGGCTTTTAAGTACTGCTGTAGAACTAATGGTGATTAAAAGTTGTAATTTGATTTCAATTGAATCACAATATGCAGGGATGTAAAGCAGCTCTGTTGCTTGATACAGGTCTGCCTCAGCTGAGGGGAATAATCCTGCTGCAGGCAGAAAGGCTCTTCGGTTTCACATTAGGGTCACTGGTGGGAACACGTCTACTGTGGGTCTGAAAAATTAAACGGCGGCTTTGGTGTTTTGACAGACGACACATGGAATACAAAGAGTCACAGTATTCCCCTTGTAAACCCTCTGAGCTCATTGCATTGTCTTTCATAGCGTGCAGAGTCCATAGCGGACTAACAATGGTGGACAGCAGGATACGCACTTGATCCTGCCAGTGTAGAAGACCTTGTAACCCACAAATAGTAAAGTCACAAGTCGATCTGAAGATCTCATTTACAAGCAGAACAAACTCTGTTTCTTGATGATACTCAGCACCCCACCCCATTCATTGTACTCTCTGTTTAAACCATGGTCATATACCATGAAGAGATTGTTTCCTGAACACCCAGTATTTGCCTGCAGAGAAATAACAAACTATTATTCAGTAGTGCACATGACCAGCAAGAATTCCCCCCCACCCCCCCCACCCCCGCAATCGTCTTTTGCTGAAAATAATTGTAGATGCATTTGAAATAGTGCCTAGAATCTCAAAGCACCTCATCAATGTAGTGATTGTGTATTTTTTAAGTTAAGGTAGCAGCCAATTTGAGCACAACAATTCCGCAAAGCACAGTGAAGTAAACAATCAATTTTAACTGGAGGAGTGTAGGAGAAACTCCCTACTCTTTTCAAATAGTGGATAGAAATAGCATAGACTCCTCCAACAATGCAACCCCCTATACAAATGTAATGTTGTTATTGTTTGTATCCTGGAAGACATTTGTTCACCCAAGTCTGTACCTATCCTCCATTTTCTTCTCATGCTGGAAGGAAACAAGTCTCTGCAATGCTCCTCCATACTGTTCTTGAAGCATGAAATACAATCTGAGCCCAGCGGAGAAGAAAGCAGCAATACCACTGCATTAAAAGTGAATTATGTGGGATTTGTAACTTTAATCCTCTCACTTTAACTTAATTTGCTGTGAGGTATAACGTTCAAAGCAGGAGTAGCATAGACATGCTCCAGCCACCTTTAATGTTCGGAAGGCTTATTATGGATTCTCTAATAAATCATGCCCCAATACACATGATCATTTAGCTGACCGTGTTTCATGTACTTTAGTTACTCTGGGCTCTCTTCAGATCATGTGAACCAATAAAATAAAAGCGTAGACCTGTGCACCAAAAAACGTAGTATCATCATCAGATAGTTACTAATTTAAGGCCTTCCTGATTTGCCAACCTTGCATTTCTCCTTTCTCAAGCAATCGTTCACTTGAAGCAGTGAAAATTCATGTTAATGATCACATCACTGAACAATGTAATCAAACCAGACTTCAACTAATGATTGTTTCATACATCTCCCAGACCTAGCCCCCAGCAGCTGTTATTTTAATGCACTCCAGGACACTACTCCACATGAAGGTCACTGTATAAATGCTATAAAAGTTATTGTTGTTGATGTTGTTGTTGTTATTCAATTTTGAGCCTTGATAATGGGATTGATCAAATGTCAATCATTCTAAATAAAATAAATTAATTATAAGTTTATAATGGACTCTTGTTATAAGCACTTAACAATGTTTGCTATGTTGAGGGACCAGCATGAGATTGATGCTAGTCACAAAATCACAAGAGCAGTTCAGATGGAGGAAGACCCTTCAACCTAGTCGATCTCAACCTTCCAGAAAACTCAACTTGCCATCCTCCCATCACAGCATTAAGCAGTTTCTTAAATTAGTCCAGTGTTCTGGCCTTAACCAACCTTCCTGGTAACCAGTTCCTGTTGTTAAAGTGAAAAAAATGTTTGATGGACATCCTGAAATTGCCCTTTGCAACCCTGAATCTATGCCCTCTTGTTTTGTTATCTTGGCATATGTGACAGCATTGTACTGTAATAAGTTTATGTTTTCAACTGTTTAAAATTGTATAAGGTCTCCACTCTGGGTATCTCTTTACAAAACTGAAGAGTTTTACTTGACTAATCATTATTCACAATTCATTTCTCTAACCCTGGTGACAATTATCATTGCTCTCGTATGCACTGCCTCCAAAGTCTGTGCAACCCCCCCTTATGTCGCAAACCTAGAAATGTATACATTGACTCCTCATCCCCAGTGGATCGAATTCAAGGTTCTCGTTCTCACCTTCGAATCTTTGCAGTCTTGCCTTACCTTTCTCTACCACGTCTTCAAAGCATACCAACCTGGCCGCTTCTTTACCTCAGCAGCCCCCAGCCTTCTTCAAGTTACCCACACCTCTCACCCCTATAGTCTGTGCGTTGGCTTCCAGCCTGTCTGCCCCAAGTCTCTGGAACTCCATTCCAGAATCCCTCTGACTCACCCTCTCCCTCAACTTTTTCAAAGACCATCCCAAAACTTGCCTCTTTGAGTACAGGGTTGATCATCTTTCCCATCCACAACCATCTCAGGTCACCATCCGGTACCAAGCCAGGACTGTCAAGCGCCTTGAGACATCCTCCTGACAAGAAAGGCACTGTATCAATGTAAAATTGTATTGTACTTCAGGTGAGGTGAAGGTTGAACCTTGATTACAGAAAAATTGCTTAAGATTACAGCTTTATTAAACAAATTGCCAGATATTAGCAGGATCTGAAGTGAAAAGAAAATCAAAATTCAGGTGGGATTTCTTTTACTCCTGTATCTCTGATTCAGATGTGCCGGGACATATACTGCATTTTACATTGTGCAGCACTCATTGGAACTAAGTCATCTGCAAAACACAGTTTTTTTAGGCAAAATATTACTGACTGCTCCAAGAATTGATCCTGTCTGAACTTCCTGTCAAAAAGTGCCAAGGGCCTTTTATTATTGAAACCATGAGAATTAGCTGTGAGTTCAAGTGGTGAATGTGCCTGGGAGACCCAGGGAGCCATTGTTTGCTTACAGTACGGTCTGTTTTCAGCTTTGTGGCAACTTCATGAAATATGAATATGATTTCCTGGGCATGTGACACCAGGCCAAGTGGTGCATCATTCACAGCGAGCCCTGCTTGAATTGATGTGGAGGCTTTATTTCATTTTGGTTGGTTCTTGTGATATAGCAGCTGTCGCTGTGGACACAAGCTGTCTGCATCTCCCTGTCATTGATGTCTGACGACATTCACACAGGATGTTCAACAATTGGGGCATCGGTAGCTCATATTTATCAAGACATAAGATGCAGTCAATTGCCCGGAGGTTTGACATTGAGTTTACATTTCATGTGAATACTGAATGACTGATACCTATTGCGCAATGCATCCCCCACTCTCATATGTTCATATCTCTTTATTTGTACGTGCTCCATAACAATATTGTTGACAAGGCATTTCACAGAGAGAAAGGAAGATTCCAAATTTCCGATCCCATCTGTGTTACATCTCAATTTATTTTAGGTCATCTGAAGAAAAAAATGAACTAGAAGCAAGTTTGTTTCCTGGAAGGAAGATATAGATAGATTTTGGGGGGTCAGCCAGATGTTTTGACATTTGCTTACAAGTATCTGAACAAGACTGAGAGTTCCATATATACTTTGCCACCTGCACATGGAAATTCCCCAGAGTCTGGAGTAGAATGCATACTCTCTCCCTGGAGGTTCTCCTGACGTGAAAGGCACTCTATAAATGTAATTTTGGTATTTTTGTTGTTGGAGGGTTTGCTTACTTCTGAAGAGAATAAGGTATAGTTTAACAAGAGCCAAGGCTTGAGAGTGTGCGTTGGAGTACTGCTGCCTTGTAACCAACTAAAACCATTCAGCTTGCCATCAAAAGTACTGTCTAACAAGCTTCCCACTGCTTCCCACCCTACCCATTAGAGCTTTGGCTTACAAAGTTAGGCAAAACAGCAGGTGAATTTCCCTAGAAGCCAGTTACAGAGCAACTGTAGAGATTGGCAGAGATCATTATTACTTTGCATGGTGTAGTTATTAAAGGGTTAAATATGCAGTTGTTTAGCTACAGGAATATCAATGAGTTATCCCAGAGCACATTATGGTTCTTTGGGTGAGGAGTCAGTTTTCTCTCCAGCATCTCCTGATTGACAGGATTCATTTTTCGGCCACCCAAGCATGCAAAATTTTACTTCTGTGAAAAGATAGGATTTGAAAAGCGATTTGATTGATGCTCAGATAACAGTGAGTGGACAATGTTGTACAGAATGACCATCACTTCAAAGCAAGGAACGGGTGAAGTAACCCGTGCTATTGCATTTACCACTTGAATGAAAGGCTTAACCACAACTGAAATGCTCTGGTAGCTTCTCTTTCTTGGCTGGGGCAGCATAACAGGTTTGTAAGAACCCTTTTGAGTTGCAGCAAGTTAATATATGGCTTTGGACACCTGGTCTAGCTATATCCTGCGAGAAAGTTTATAGCTGGAAGTCAGTAAACTTTGTTAGATTGCCTAAAGGTGTTCAGTAATCTAGGTTATACGGTGCAGTGGAACAGTTGCTCAATCCCTCTTTGCAATAAATCTTAAGCAAATGATTGCTTCAGCCAGCCTCAGCTTCAGTGATTTAATACAGGTGGCCTGTTTTTTCCTTGTCAGCAAAACAGTTTCCAGCTCAGTCATAATTCATCCTGGGTTAAATATTAAAGATTATAACCATTTGTTTAGCAGCACCATTGTCAGTCAAACCTTGCTGCCACACTGGCAGGAGAATGACCTACTTTCCGTCACCATCTCTTCATATCCTGTCTTACTCCTGTCTTACCAAATGAGAGTCAATCACCTGGTAGTATCCTCATGCAGCAAACTTTATCAAATGGGAAACTGAGGCCTTATACTACATGCTTGATTTGCCAAGAAACTTAGTTCTTTGATCAGACCTAGAATGGAGTTGCCTGAATCGAATTAAATAGAATTTGATTTTATTTTCCTTGTTTTAAATCAGGACCAAGCTAAAATGATTGAAATTATATGAAAGTTAGAGATTCATAAATATTTCAGTTAATTAACATATGATTCACCTGCACACTCAATTGACTCCATCCACCCAGCATGCTTCATGTACTCCTGCCTGATCCTCTCCACCATCAGTGAGTGATCTTTCATCCATTCTAGGAGTGCTCCATTTATTAAATCCTGTTGCTCAGTGGTTAGAGCACTCGCCTCACAAGTGAGAGATCTGCGTTCGATTCCCAGTTGGACAAAACCTTGGGCAAATTTCCTTACTCCACATATCTCTATTTACCTAGCAGTAACTAGGAACCTGGTTGTTAGACAATTGACAGATCGCATTTTGGGGGATAATAATTCCTTCCAAAAAAAATACAGTAATAACAAATTATCACTCAATCCAAGACTGTTTGTGGGACACTGCTGTGCGCAATTGGCTGCCGCGTTTCGTCCACATATATACAGTCAATTAACTTTACAGTATATTCTATGAAGCGCTTTGAAACGTCTAGAAGACGTGAAAAGTGCTATATCAAATGCAAGGATTATTATTATAATTGTTGCTGTTCACAAGTGGTATTGTTTCGCCCACAAAATCAATGTTACTTTGCCTTGTATTCTGTGATGCTTTGAGATGTCTCAAAGAGGGGATGAGGCGCTATATTAAACGGAAGGATTATTATTATTCTATCCCTGCTTTCTGGAACTCCATCCCCGACTCACTTGATCTTTTTCCCTCCCTTCCCATTTTTAATCCAACCTCACGTGACAGCCGCTGACACCTAGTGGTGGCAACAATGAACCTTGCAAACACCGTTTGATAGCTTTCACTGCTGTTAATTAACGCTACCAATAATTGCGAATTTACACCATCATCCCAAAATTTAAGATCATGCAGGATTAAATGTTCTTCATTTCGATCTCAATTTGAATGCAGAAAGCCAGCTTCCCAAATACAGACTGAATTTAAGAATTTTCTACAAATATTAAATTTCAAAACAATGGTGCTAAGGCTAAAATCATCAGAAATCTTGAGTCCTGGAATGTGTGCAAGCATCAGGGAAGATCTTAACCACAACACACTTCACTGCTTTTCCCTCAGTTTTATTTACCCAGACAAGGAATTGAAGAAATTGTGTACAGTTTCACTCAGTGAACTAATCATTCCTCCTCCCATGTGTTTTCTTGTTGCGATTTCTTGTTACCTTTACCATTAGTCATTCATGATCAATCAAAGAGTAGTCTGGGCTCTTTAAATCCAGCCATAACGGATTGTTGACATGTATTACAAAATGCAATTACAATTGCCAGGGTGTCCTTGATCTAGCCACCCAATCTTTGTGCTGTGCTCTCCCTCAAGGGGGAATTGTCAAGTGTGTGCTCCCAAACAAATCAGTGTCCTATTTCTTCTTGTTGCAGACAAAACAAGTACATGTTGACATTTTTCAGCACATTTTCAGGGTGAAAACGTTTTTCAACAGAATTTCAAAATGCCCTCAATTTTTGTCCTGCCTAGAATGTCCCTTCCTGATTCTCGGGTTAGAGGATTTTCTTTCCATCTCACTGGTGTCAGCCTTCAAGGTATCTTAATCTCGGAACAATATTATTTATCGGTTGTACATTCTTTAGAAATAAAAGAGTGCAGAAATATGACAGAAAAGTATGCCAAATAGAATCACAGCTGAAGCAGTGAATGCAAGATTAATATTTCGTATGAAGGTAAGTATGCAAACAGATCATTAAATGCTGGGTGGAACTTAACAGTTGGTGAACGGCTGAGACTACGACCAAGGTCATGCCAACAAAAGTTTAAGGGTCTTTTCTGTATTTGTAGGAATTAACAACAGCAACTTGCATTTACAGTCCTTCATTGATGTAGCATCTTTGAGCACTTAAATCAATGGATAACAATCTTCCAGATAAAATTGGTTATTTGCTCCATAGCTGTTTGTGTGGCATTGTTGTGCATAATTTGGTATTGATAAATATAAAATAAAATGTTTACACCTTAAAGTAAAATCCCACAAGGTTTTGAAGATATGATAAGGCACTGACAATAATTGCAAAAAATATTCAAGCTATTGTGCAGTGCAATTATAACGCCTTTTTTAAAAAAAGAAACAACACAAATTCAGTTTTAGCTCAAGTGCAGTGTAAATAATAATAATCGTCACATTTGATATAGCATTTTTCATGTCTTCTAGATGTCTCAAAGCACTTCACAGAAAACACTGTACAGTGAATTGACTGTAAATATGTGGGCAAAATGCAGCAGCCAATTGCGCACAGCAGTATCCCACAAACAGTTGTAGATTGAGTGACCAAATTATTATTGGGTTTATTTGAGGGATTTATTATTAGGCATGTGGAGTAAGGAAACTTGCCCAAGGTTTCACCCTGCCTGAAATATATTGTGGTCTCTCTCAGGTCTCTCATTTGTAAGGTGCGTTGAGCTACTATAATCTAATGATTGAGCTACAGGACTCTACTTCACATATCAAATGGGTTCCGGTCTGTTCCTTTACACCCTGTCAGTACAAATTTGCTTTTACTTTTCACAACCAACAATATACATGGACATGTTTACCCCAGGAATCACAATTCTCCTTCGATATTTCATCAAAGAATGGTCCAGGTTATAGCAGATTTTAGCGAACCCACTGCTATCATTCAATATGTCAATGATTTCAATGATATATACTGTGATGCCAGTCTGTTCGCTTCCAGCATGCCAGCCATATTTTATAGTATAATGTCCAGGTCTTTGAACATGCACAGTATGCAAGATGCAATATTGTTCGTGACCTAATGACCTATGGAATTGCCTTTTTTTTAAAAAAGCATGGGCACCAGCCAGCATCCCACATTCACAGTGACACCACCTGTTATGCTTTCCATTTTATGGGTCCCGACCAGTGTTATAATGAGGCTCCACTGTACTTCTCTCCTGTACGTTTGGACCCAAATTTTTCTAACATTGGTACTGTTTAAATATCAGTTCCCATTTTATGCAGGCTTTGGGACCTCAGATTGTCTGTTGGGGTACTACTGCAGTCTAGCCAGCTAAAACTGCATAGTTTGCCATTGGCAACTTTCCTACTGCTTGTCCAACTAGGAGCATCCTACCAATTAGGGCTTTGACTGCAGGGTTAACTGGAGCTGAGTGGGATGACTCCCTGGAGTGTCCGGTCTGCCCTTCCAGGTCCTGCCAATGAGCCAGACGGGCTGTGCTGTCATTAGCAGTGCCCTGGAAAACTGTAGACTCCAGCTCAAGGACCAGACTACCACAGATGGCTGGCTCGATCTAACATGTTCAGGTTGACATTAAAGATTCCATGGCACTACTTGAAAAGAGAAGGGAGTATCTCCCCATGTCCTGGCCAACAATCCCGGCCCCCAGATAAAATAGGTCATTCACGTTATGGGTGTTTGTGGAACAATGCTGTGCACAAATTGACTAGCATTCACCTATAAAATACACTTTACACAAGTATCAATCGTCACTTTACAATACATCAAAATTAAATTAAATGTGACTTTTTTGATAACAACATATTATGATAAATCTCAAATTTCATATAATCAGAGAATTTTACGGCACAAAAGGAGCCATTCAGCCCATCTAGTCTGTGTCAGCTCTTTGAAAAGAGCAACTGAATCCCACTGCCCAGCTATCTCCCCATAACCTAACAGACCTGTTCTCCCTAAATACAGATCTAATTCTCTTTTGAAAGCTGTTTCATACCCTTCCTTAATATTCAACGGTATAAACCATTGTGTCAGTAGTGCAGCCTTCAGAGGCTTTGCCATCAGTGGCAGTCATTGCAAAATTATCTCAGCGGAGCTGTACTGTGATCATTGTAGGAAGATTTTAAAAAATTTAGTGTGTTCCCTTATCTACTGCATTGAAACCCATCACTGTTAGGTCTAAAATTTACTATCTTTGCATTGTGATTACTTAGCTAATCGATCTTCCATTCCTTAAAACTGGATGAAGTTGTGCCATTACAGAGGATGATACAGTAAATGTATTATATACCTATGTTTGGAATTTTTTGAGTATGATTGAGAAAATAAACATGGAACACTCACCACACAAGTGAGAGACCTGGGTTATATTTCTGGCAGGGCGAAACCTTGGGTAAGTTTCCTTACTCTACATGCCTGATAATAATCCCTCAAGAAAGAAAACAATAATAATTTTGTCACTTCAATCCACGACTGTTTGTGGGACACTACTGTGCGCAATTGGCTGCCGCGTTTCGCCCTCAAAAATATACAGTCAATTCACTAGAGAGTATATTCTATGAAGCACTTTGAGATGTCTAGAAGATGTGAAAAACGCTATATCAAATACAAGTATTAATATTATACCTTGTGAAGAGCTTTGAAACATCCTCTAAAATGTGAAAGGCACTGTATCACATGTCAGGTTTAGTATTTTTTTGGTCGTGTTGAGCAACTTGGACAACATGGCTACGTGAATGTTGACTATCTGGCGATGTTGGTTTCTGCATTCCTGGAACCCAGTGACCTTTCTGTCGCTGTTGGGTCGGGTTGATCAACAACATCTTGCACTTATATAACACCCTCCATGCAGGGTAACATCTCAGAGTGCTTAACAGTGGTAGAGCCTGACTCCAAGCTTGGGAGGTGCGTGAGAGGTGGCCGTAAGCATGATCAAAGAGCAAGGTTTTCTGGTGCGACTTCAAATAGGGGAGAGAGGGTGCAAGGCGGATGGATTGAGGGAGAGTGTTCCACAGTTTGGGGGCATAGTGGCTAAAAGTGCGACCTCTGATAGTGGGCGGAGGGTGCAAGGGTTGAGCAGGAAGCCAGTGCCCGTTGAACAGAGGCGCCGCCGGTTGGCTTGGGAGTGAGGGGGTCATAGAGTTAGGGAGGTGCTAGGGAGGGTGTGGATTTGAACATAATTGTGAGGATCTGGAAGTCGATCCATTGTGTGATAGGGAGCCAGTGCAGCCCGCCCAGAACTGATGAGATGTGGCTGCAGAGTTTAACCTGGGTCAGTATGCAGATCACAGAGATCTGAATCAGCTGGATTTTTGAATAGTGGAGCTGGAAGACTGGCAAGGAGTGTGTGGAGTAATCCAAATAGGAAATGACAAACCCATGCACGACAGTTCCAGCTGCATTTGGATAAGTTATGGTCAGAGGTGAGCAATGTGCTGGAGGTGGAGGAAGGTAGTCCTAGTCAAGGACCAGATGTGGGGTTAGTAGGACAGGTAGGGTCGAATAGGATGAGCACTGGTTCGGTGAGAGAACTCAGGGAGGTTGAGGAGGGCAGATCCACAGCAGTGAAGAAGTTGACAGGAGCATGTGTGTAAAATTAGCAAATTGGGCTAACCATGTGCAAATACATACAGCTAATTTTATTAATTTTTGTAACTTTATAATAATCAACGTAAAGAATTATAGAATCAACTGGAATTCTTTGTTTCCTGTAGTTTGTTATTGTAAAAAAAAAGGCATGGTATTTCATTATATATTTGTGTTAGCACATAGTTAGCCAAGCCTACATGTTTTGTAGCAATCCACAAATTAGACCCCATTAAGTAAAGGCAGAAGCTGTCAGGATTATTATCTCTCTGTCTTGTGTTTTTTTTATTTGTCCGAATTGTGCTGGTATTTCCTGAGCTCCTAATAATATTAACTTTGCTCCCATACTTTGGTGCTTGTTTACATCCGTTCCTAATCCTGGTTTCCAATCTTAGATTAGTTGCTATGGCAGTCGTACATTTAGAATGGCTTTCCACAGAGTTGTGGTTAGTCCATGGAGTGAAGTCAGCAATTTGTTCTTAAATCAAAATGTACTGATTTTTTCCCACCTTTGTTGCTTATATACTGAGCACCCTGTCTTTCACACATCACAAACCCTGCATCGTGCTGTTTACAATGCACCAAATGCTACAGAACATCAGATACTATACCGCACCCTTTCCACAGGGCATTGTTCTTGGAGCACATAACAGTAGCAGAGCCTGATGCCGAACTGGGGGAGGTGACCATAAGCACAGTCAAAGAGGAAACTCTTCAATCGTGACCTAAAAGTGGGGAAGGGAGGAGCAAAACGGAGAGTTTGGGGAGCTTTGGGACATAGTGGCTGAAAGTATAACCAGCATGGTTGATGGAGCGAACAGGTGCACCTTTGCTTTGCCTCTGTGGTTGGTTGGACACTCACAGGATGATTTTCACTTCAATCGCTCAATCCTCTTGGGAACTTGATCCGTCTCTCTATGATATGCCCCTCATTCACTCAATGTGAGTATGTTATCAATGTTTCTCAACCTGCCTCCAAAAACTCTAACAAACAACAACAACAAAATTACATTTATATACAGCCTTTCACGTCAGGAGGATGTCCCAACAAAAGCAGAAATTGCTGGGAACGCTCAGCAGATCAGGCAGCATCTATGCAGAAAGGAACGTTTCAGGTCCACGATGCTTTATCAGAACTAGGGCATATTGGGAAGGAGAGGCTTTTAAGGACTAACAGGGAGGGAGGAGGTACGGCAAGAAAGCAACAGAGAGAATAGGGTAGCGGACAGGAGATGATGGGTTAAAGAGGTGTTGATGGTGTAAAGGGGAGGATTGCAACACAACTAGAGAGAAGAGGTGATAATAATGTAAAACAATGAGAGGGTGGGGTGGGAATGTAATGGGACAGGCAGACCAGATGGTCAAAGAAGTGGGGGAGAAGGAAAATGAGCTATTATGGCCTGAAATTATTGAAATCAATACTGAGGCCAAAGGGCTGTAAGATCCCTAGCAGTTGGATAAGGTGCTGTTCCTCTAGCTTGTGCAGCAGTTCTTTGGAACAGTGTAGAAGACCATGGATGGAGAGGTCAGACTGCAAGTGGGAAGGAGAGTTGAAATGGCAAGAAACCGGAAACTCAGGGTTGTGCTAGGAGACACAATAGAGGTGTTCAGCAAACCCAAATCAATCACCCAATCTCCCCAGCATCTAGTAGTGGAGATTGTAGAGGAGAACACAATGTGGGCAGCGAATGCAGTATACAACATTGGTTGTAGTATATGTAAATTACATAGAAACGGTATTTGGGGCCTTGGACAGTGGTCTGGGAGGAGGTGAAAGGGCAGGTATTGAATCTCCTGAGCTGGCATGGAAAGGTACCGCGTGAAGGAAAGCAACTATTGGTCCTAAAACTACACTTCCTGAGGATATGGCCCTTGGTTTCAGCCCATTACACTCCATAAGAGGCTTTTAAAGTACAAATAAAATCCCAAAGAAACAACATTAGTAATTAGTCAACTAAACAAGCCCTCTATTAGTCTTGGCTTTTATGACCGGACTAATACACTGGACAATTTATATAGGACCTGTGAAGCAGATGTCATTTTCTCATTATGCCATATCTAGTAATGTAATCTTTTAAGCCAAAAGTGCTTCTGGTACCTGTAGGGAAAGAATGTAGTTTCTCTACAACTGGATCACCAGGCTGCTCCAACATACATAGAGAGACAGAGAGAGAGAGAAAAGAGGGGAAGGCTTGTGGGTGTTGTCTTTACAGAAGTGTGAAATTGAATAGTACATTGAAGACTGAATAAAGTTAAAACAAAGTTTACAAACATGCTGCAAAGTTTATGAAAGTTCAAGTCAAATCAGTTAGTCACAGCAAAGGCAGGCCTGACTTGATTAAAACTGAGGCCACTGGAAACCTTTGAGGAAATGGGATAATCTCTAAAATCAAGATCTATATTAGATGGGTAAGATCATACTTAGAATGTATCAATTTTCAAACTAACCCTTGGAATAGGAAGTGAATTGAAAGGCAATGAAACCTATCCTTGTGGGCAGCTGGGCTGGAGACACCTGCCCTCAGCAACCAGCTTCTCTCGAATCCAGTCTATTGAATTGAACAAGGTCTTACTGGATTAAGGAACCAGCTGCTAACACGGCTACCGCCTCTGGTAAAAGAGGTTACTGTTGTCTGGGAAAGACACGTTACTGGATTTATAAATGGGGGCAGGCAAGTACAGAGCTATACAGCCACTGGTGTCCTCAATTCAGTGAGTTGCCAGTTGTGTTTGTCACTTAAAATCTTCAAGTAGTCACGTCAAAATCTCCTCAAGAAGCAAGATTGCAGAATTAAAATTTAATTTTCACAGTTGGCATGAAAAGTTAGACTCACCTCAGTCATCCCTCCATACAGACACCCCTCAAGACAGACACCCCTCAAAACAGAAATATAGGAACAGGAGTAGCCTTCAAGCCTGTTTCACCTGTTTAATTAGATCACAGCTAGTCTGTACTTCTACTAATCCTTTCAATTCCAATTTCCCGCTTTCTCCCCATATCCTTTAATACACTGACCTACCAAAATGTATCATCCTCACTCTTGAAGGTATGGATGGATTCAGCATCCACAACCTTTTCAGGGAGAGAACTCCAGATTTCTACCAGCTTTTGAGTGGACAAAATGCTTCCTGATTTCACTCTGATATGACCTGGTTCTAATTTTAAGGCTATGTCCCCTTGTTTGGGATTCCCTCACCAGAGGAAATAGCTTCTCTCTATCTACTCTATCAAATCTCTTTATCATCTTCAATACCTCAATCAAATCACCCCCTCAGCCTTCTAAACTCAAGTGAATACAATTCAAATTTACGTAGCCTTTCCTCATAACTTGTCCCTTTTAAGCCTGGTGAACCTGCACTGCATCCCATCCAAGGACAATATATCTTTCCTGAGGCATGGTGCCCAAAACTGAATACAGTACTCCAGATGGGGTCTGACTAACGCTCTATTTCCAAGATGTTCCCTTACATTCAGATTGTTAACTAGTTCTGGTTCGTTACTCATCACCAAGTCCAGTATGGCTTGTTCCCTTGTTCGCTCTAACACATATTGTTCTAAAAATCTGTCCTGAATACATTCTAGAAATTCATTGCCTTTACTATCTGAGGTGTCCCAGTCCATGTGAAAGTTAAAATCTCCCATTATAAACACGTTGCTTTTGCTACATGCTTCCCTTATCTCCATATTTATGCATTTTCCCACTACAACAACAACAACATTACACTTGTATAGCACCTTTAGCACTACATCACAACTCCTTGGAAGTCTGTAGACTACTCCCAACAGAGTCTTACCTCCTTTGCTGTTCCTTATTTCCTCCCACAGTGTTTCCACTACCTGATCTCTCTTACTGAAATCTTTCCTTTCCACTGCTATAATAGTGGCTTTTTATCAATATTGCTATTCCTCCTCCTTTCCCAATGTTCCTGTGTTTTCGAAAGATATTATAGCCTGGAATATTTAGCTCCTAGTCCTGTCCTTCCAGACACCCATCAATACAGCCTATCCTCAATATACTCCTCAATACAGTACATACACGCCTCAGACCAGACACCCCTCAGCGCAGACACAGAAAGAGTGTTGAGGCAACTAGATCTCACTGTTCAGACTCACAGATGAGGAACGGCCACTCGGGCAAGGCAGTGGAGAACAGCCACCTTATATAGCAGGAGTCAGTGTCTTCAAATGAGAAGGTGCAGTTCATTGGAACCATATAAAGCACCTGGATATCTTACAGGTGTTTGAGTAATGACAGTAGTAATTAAGTAATGACTTCCTAGGGGCTAGAGCAATTTAACAAATCCTTAAATCTATAACACCTTTCTTGGTTTGAAAGCAAGAGGACCCAAGCTCGATTCCTGGGAAGGGTGAAACCTTGGGCAATGTTTCTTACTCCACACGCATCTGTGTACCTAGCTGTAAGTAGGAACCCAGTTGTTAGTCAACTAATGGATTGCTTCTCCGGGAGTAACCCCCCAAAAATAACAATTTGGTCACTCAATCTATGATTATTTGTGGGACGATGTTGTGCACTATTGGCTGACAATTTTGCATTGAATGAGAGATTAGATAATTCTGACAAGTCCATTGAAACCGAGACTGTATACCGCCACTGAAAGGCTGTGCATTTTAAATTAAATTACACTGTAAATATTTTGTCGGCAAGATTTTACTATCATTCCAACAAGGGTAGAATTTCTGAGCCCAGGGCACCAAAACTATCTTTTAGTTTTCATAGTATTATCAGCACCTTGGGACGTCCTCCCGACGTGAAAGGCGCTCTATAAATGTAAATTGTTGTTGTTGTTGTATTGTGGGTTTATTTTTTTTAAATCTTTGTGTCAGCCATCCGGTTCAGGTATACATTAAATATTCCATGGAACTGCTCAAAAAGAAAAAAATGAGTTTCTCTCAATGTCTTGACCAACAATAAATCCTCCAGATAAAACAATCCTGCTTATTCACTTCATGGATATTGCTGAGTGCAAATTAGCTGCCATATTTGTCTCCAAATACTCAGTGCCTAGAAAACTTTATGAAGTGCTTTGAGAAATGTTGATGTGATACTCTAGATCAAATGTTTTCAATCCACTTTACAATATATTCTGTGAAACGATTTGAGATGTCTCAATGATGTGATAATGTGCTACAGCAAATGCAAGAAAAAATTTCACAGAAAGTTCCTGTTAAGTGCAGCGACTACAATAACAATAAAATTACATTTGCATAGCACCTTTCACACCAGGAGGATATCCCTTTTTTAGACTATATTATGAAACCAACCACAGGTATATAAGATAATTTTCTGTACTTTTTTCTCCTTCAGCATCTGATCGGGGAAGGAACTGCTGTGGAGAAGTGTAAACTGGGAGCACAGTGGTTAACACAGTTAATTCCTGATTGAGATTATTGGTGTTAATTAAGTAATAGGAACAAATTTGTGGTATTTCTTAACCTGCTCCTTATGCTAATTAACACAAGCAACAGGATAAGAAAAAAGGCAAATCGTTCCCCCAATTTTCCAATTAATCATTTACAGATGTGTGAAATCAGCAATAAAGTTGATCCATTCTGCTCTCTATTGCACTATTTTCCAGCAAGGAACATGAGGGGAGGAAAAAGAGAAATCATTTGGGAACAGGTCAGGCCGCATCTATGGAGAGAGGAAAGTGAGTTAGCATTTCAGGTTGATGACCTTTCACCAGAACCCATGGTGGGGAGTAGGCTTATTCTGCCACTGAATACAATAAGACCCTATACCTCACCCTCACAGCCCCTGCCCTCCTAACAACGAGTCAAGAAAGGCCTGATATTTACATATGTATTTCGTTATATATTGGATGCAGAACCTCCTTTGCCAGATTTTTATATTGTATGCATTTCCTTGTGTAGTATGTTTTTATGGCAATGATCTATGTCTTTCATTGGATATGATTAAAAGATCACTATAACATGCATATACAGCTCCAATAATAATAATATTCTTTGGATTTGATATAGAATCTATAAAATTCTCAAAGTACATAGTTCATATAAATGATAGTAGGCTAAATATAAAATATAGTAGAGCAGCCAATTTGCACACAGCATTGTCCCATAAACAGCAATGAAGTTTGTCAGCCTGGCGAAATTGTAGGTCTTTTGCCTCTGAGTCAGAAGATTATGAGTTCAACCCTCATGTTGGGACTTGGAATCATACAGTCTGAGCTGATACTCCAATACAGTGCTGGAGGGATGTTGCGTTGTCAGAGTGCCATCCTTCAGATGAGATGTTAAACCAAGGTCCCATCTGCTTGTTCTGGTGGATGTTAAAAGATTCCATGACACTACCATGCTCCAACAAATCTCCAAATGAAATTGATCAGTTACTCCATGGCTGTTTGTGAAACATTGCTTTGTGCAAATTAGCTGCTCCATTCACCTCCAAAATACAGTCAATTCACTTTACTGTATATCCTGTGAAATATTTTGAGATAACATGAGATGGTGCTATATCAATTACAATGAATATTATTAAGTCAATAACCAATTTTATCTGGAGGAATCCTTACACTATTCCTGAACTTATTTAAAGAACGCTTTAAGGAACAACAGCAGATGGCGCCCCTCACCAGGTGAGTAGTTTCTTCCTCTTGGGGATCGAGCACCATCTTATTGTGACCCTTGGGCAAGTACAGTAATTATAGTGTGTAAATTTTAGGTCCTACATTGGGATCTGGCTTGGTTTTGGTTTAGTTTTGCTTTACCAGATAGATCTGCTGAGAACAGATGAAATCCCTATATCCCGCAACAAAAGCTTTCGGCGATCAGGCAGCCCAGTGGCTGATCACTGAAATGAAGATATGAGCAATGCTGTAACATCTTGATTTCATCTTTATGCAAACAAATATCTGCATGTCAGACTCCGGACAGTTGCACAGCCATAATCCATGAGAAATCCAATTTGTAAAATAGAGGGGAAGCTCAATATAGCACCAAAAAAAGGCCAATTTCCACGTTATCAGATTGTTGCTGATGTTACTTCCTGTGCATTATCACATCAGCGGAGTTTCCTGCACACAGCTTGTACATACATTTTGTGCTGGAAGTGACATCAGCAGCCACTTTCAAACTTACCAGCTGTAAGCAAGGCGTTGTTTTACCGTGGGAAGGGAGGGGAGTTGCACTAGGGTTTACCTGTACTTTGAAAGTACCATTACATGGCAGCCCTGCATTGAAAATACAAAAGCAAATTTGTGCTAAATATGCAAAGGAGGGAGTAGCATCCTTCAGTTACAACTCTTATTGTGTGATTACTTTATGAAGAACACACGTGGAAGTTAGGCCACAGAAGCAGCAAAAGTTCCATTAAGGACTGGAATGTGGTGCACTGTTCCTTCATTCTCCTACTAGACATAACCTGAAACATGAACATAAACATGAGCATGTAATTAATGTCAAAAAAATGTCAATCTTTGAATTATTCAGTGTCCCCAAATCAGTAAACTTTGAATAGCCCCTGAAGGGACAGGAAGGTACGTGGGTCTCAAGGTCACACTATGGTAAAACAGGTAAATATCATGTTCTCGTACAAGCAATTAGAACTTCTGTTTGTGCCATGTATGTCTAACATGTTTATTCTGCAAATTGGAGACATAATAGGGATGAACTCTGATATGCAGTTTGTGCTGAAATATTAGACAATGAGTTTGAATGTCTTAGACAGTCATATTTAGCTATTTATCAATTGCTATGTTATCAGTAAGAATGTATTTTCTGCTTCCAGCAGGAGTGAAACATTTGTGGAGCAGGATTACAGTTGTTAACTTCAGAAGGAAAGAGTTAGAGCTTAGAACATCATGAACTAGTCAACGCAAACTTGGAATTTTAATGGCGAAGTTGTAAACTTTCTTTTCTTTGCTTCTCTTAATTCCTTTTATAATAATAATCCTTGCATTAGATATAGCAAGATGTCTCCAAGCTCTTCACAAAATACACTACAGTATGTGTATTTTGTGGCCAAAACATGGTAGCCAATTGCATACAACAGGGTCTCACAAACATTCACGTATTGAATGACCAAATTTGTTTTTTTCAAAGGGATTGTTATCCTCGGAAAGCGATCTGCCAATTGTCTAACAACAAGGCTTCTATTTCTACTAGGTAAAGAGAGGCAAGTGGAGTAAATAAATTTGCCTAAAGCTTTGCCCTGCATGGGAATCAAACTCAGATCTTCTCGCTTGCGAAGGGAGTACTCTAACCAATATGCTACAGGATTCTACAATTTGTCTGTGAAATGTAATAGTGTTCCCCTGATGTCCTTTACACTGACAAATTTTGATTTCAATATCACCAGCGAGATAGCATAAGCAGAACTATGTTCAAGAAGCATTGGAGTGAACATTGTGAGAGTTGGTATTCCAAGCGCCCTTGCAGCAAGAGCCCAAACTGACAATTCCAGCAGGTGTGAACCACAATATGGCATCCCACAGGTGACAGATTCAAGTGTGTGCTATTGGGTTAAGCAGTGTACTTTGACTTTTTTTAAATTGTGTTGAACAGGACTCTTTTAGGATGCTTCACTGGACAATTGAAGGCATATAATTACAAGCTGATTGACTTCCTCTGGTTAGCTTTTGACCTCACTGTGGTAGAAACTGTAACCTTGCAAAGTGAGTAATGGGTTTAAAACATATCTCCCTCCAAATGCAACACTGCTCAATTAAAACACCACCAGTGCCTGAATTAACCTATTATGGGATGATTATAGTGCAGATGATACTGATAGCTATAGAAGGGTTTCCAACCACATGGCTTACCTACAGCAACAAACACAAAAACAAAATTACATTTCTAGAACACCTTTCATGTCGGGACGACATCCCAAGACAGTGAACAGTCAGGTCGGGACCCGAGCAAAAGGGAGGGGCAGGCTAGGAGGAAGGGAGAGAGAGAGTTATGAGGGGAGGGAGGGAGTTAGGAGGGCAATAGAAGGCACAATCAAAGATTGAGGGTCTTGAGACCGGCCTTGAAGGAGGCAAGGGAGGAAGTGAGGTCAAGGGACTGTGGGATGGAGTTCCAGAGTGTAGGGACAGAGAGGCTGAAAGCCCATCCACCGATGATAGGGCGGGTCAGGCGGCGAATATAGAGCAGACCGGAGACGGCTGAACAGAGTGAGTGGGCAGGTTCATAGGGGGACAGCAGTAGGAGAGAGAGGAGGGGGCAAAGCCATGGATGGCCTTGAAGGTGAGGACGAGGGTCTTAAATTCGATCCTCTGGGAGTTGGGGAGCCAATGGAGGCGGGCAATTATATATATAATCAAGATATAAGAACTGGCTCTTGTTTCAGTGTTTGGTTTGAAAGCTGTTTTGTTTTTTAAATGTGCTCTTCAAATATAACCATTTAAATCACAATATTTGATCTGCAATTCCAAATTGTATCAAATGGAGCTAGAGAATAATTCTATTGTGGAAGCAAATTAATCCTCACATTTTTTGAACTGAAATGATGTAAGTACAGTAGCAATGAATAACTTTCTAAGATTTCTGATTGCAAAAAGATCCAACCAAGCATGGGCCTGCAATAATAATAATAAGAAGAAGAAGAACACAGAAGCCAAATGAACACAACAGTGTCCCACAAACAGTTGTGGATTGAGTGACCAGAATATTATTTGGTGGGGAGAGGGGGATTATGACACACTTGGAAAGCGATCTGCTAATCCACAAATAAACAAATTCCTACTTATTGCAAGGTAAACAGAGGTGTGTGGAGCAAGGAAACTTCCATAAGGTTTTGCCCCGCCTGAGTCCTCTCACTCGTGAGGCGAGCGGGCTAACTACTATGATAGTTAGCACTATGATACCTTACCACCTAGATTCAATCTATAAGAAACTTTTGTCTTAAAATTTAAGATTGCAAAATAATGGAAGATTGTTAAATTTAGTCTCTATTAGGTAGCTTATTTTCCATGAACCGGTTTCAAATTCGACTGAGTTTACGAATTTTCCATGCTTTTTTTGAGATCGTACATTTTAGGCAAAATGGCCTTGCTGGCTAAGACTAGATGGAATTTTGGACAACATGTTGACAACATCCAAGCAGTAAGGATGAAAACAAATCATCAGTCCTCTCCATCACCTCTTTCAGAGTTTGTTGCTTTTCCTTTAACAAGAAGTAGCTCAAGTATTATGTGAAACACGCAGAGCAGAGCCACTGGGTAAAGTGCAGTGATTCCTGATCACTAAAATACACCTACTTATTTTCAATATTTTATGCAGTGTTCTTTCTAAGGTCTTTGGAACAACATTCGACACTCACTTAACTTGCATGCTCTGCTCTACCATTGGTGTTCTCCAGTCATTTCTGCCACATCTAGAAGCACCACTATTACAATAATAATAGTTCTTGTATTTGATATAGCACCTTTCACTTATGGAGGACATCTCAAAGTGCTTCGCAGGATTTACTGTAAAGTGCAGTGACTGAATTTATGAATTCCATTTATTTTATTGGTCATCTCTATCCATCAACACATGGAAAACCATCATCTTTCTAAAGAGTATCAAAACACACAGAGAATATTCCTCCATAAGTCTGGTGAGCAGAGAGTTAGTATAGTCAAGCCTGAACATGCTAAAAGCATGTATATTGTCTTGGCAGACTGAGGCAAGAAGGAGTAGCGGAGACAGCAATGTTGCAGAAGTGGGGGAAAGCTGAATGGGTCAATGCTTAGATGTGGACATTCCAGCTCCTTAGGATGTACTTCTGACATGTAAGGTGCTATATAAATCAATGTATTGTTATTGTATGGTATCTGAGTGATAAAAATGATAAGGCAATATAGACTTGGTAGCTCAATCTTAAGGGGGGTGAACGTACAGAGAGATCCGGGTGTTCAAGTAAGCAAATCATTAAAGGTAGCAGGGCAGGTAGATAAGGCAGTAAAAAAAGGCATTTGGTGTACTGAGCTTTATTAGTAGGGGCATAGAGTATAAGAGTAGGGAGGTTATGGTTAATCTATACAAAACACTGGTTAGGCCTCAGCTGGAGTACTGCGTCCAGTTCTGGGCACCTTACTTCAGGAAGGACATTAAGGCACTGGAAAGGGTGCAGAGGAGATTCACGAAAATGATACCAGGAATGGGGAACCTTAGCTATGAGGACAGGCTGGAGAAGTTAGGACTTTTCCCATTAGAGCAGAGAAGGTTACATGGGGACCTGATAGAGGTCTTCAAGATCATGAAAGGTTTCGACAGGCTAGATAGGGAAAAGCTGTTTCCGCTGGTAGGTATGTCTGTGACCCGTGGTCACAGTCTTAAGATATCTACCAAAAGAAGCAGAGAGGAGGTTAGAAGAATTTTTTTTACTCAGCGAGTTGTTCGAATTTGGAATGATCTGCCTGAAAGGGTAGTGAGGTCCGATTTGATAGCAGCTTTTAAGAGGGAACTAAATAGGTATCTGGGGAAAATGGGTTTGCAGGGTTATGGGGAGAAAGCTGGTGATTGGGGTTAATGAAAGTTACTTGCTCGGTCAAAGAGCCGGCACAGACTCGATGGGCCGAATGGCCTCCATCTGTGCCATAACATTCTATGATTCTATGAGTCCTTTCAAGACTGATGAGCCCTAGCTTGTCCACTCATTGCTCATAGTTTGCTGCTCCAGTACCTAGGGACGTCCTCCCAACGTGGAAGGAGCTATACAAATATAATTTTGTTGTTGTAGAAAGCACCAACCTCATGGCCCTCATTGAAACCTGGATCACCCCAGGCAACAACTTCCCCCTCACTGGAGCCACACCACCCAGTTACAACTTCCATCAAACCCCACACCCAACCACCATGGCAGTGGTTTTGCCATCATCTCCAGGTCATCACTCACTCTACTCACTCTATCCCCCTACTCCTCTGGCTCATTTACCTCATTTGACAACCTTAACCTCTGCCAGCACTCCAATCTTTCCCTCACAATTCTCCTCGGTTACCACCCCTAAAACCTTTCCTCACCTTCATCTTCGATATCTCCACCCTCCTAGCTTCTCTCTGCCTCTATACCGCATCAAGCTCCATGACTCCATCTCCCCCATTCTCACCTGACTCCATTGGCTCCCCATCATCCAGCGGATTCGATTCAAGATACTGGTCCTCACTTTTGAAGCCCTCCATGGCTTTGCCCCACCCTACCTCTGCAACCTCCTAACCCCCTACCAACCTGCCCGATACCTCTGCTCAGCGGGCTCCAGCATGCTTCATGTCCCCTATTCCACCCGCCCGACTATTGGCGGGCGAGTTTTCAGCCATTCTGCCTTCGACCTCTGGAATTCCATCCTGCAATCTCACCACCTCTCCCCCTCCCTAGCCTCCTACAAGTTCCACCTCAAGACCCTCCTCTTTTATCCCATCAGTCACCCCACCTCCCCTCCTTTCCCTCCACCCACCTCGATCCCCACCCCAGCTCGGGTCTGAAACACTGACTGTCCAGTGCCTTGGAATGTCCTCTAGATGTGAAAGAGGCTGTACAAATATAATTTTTTTGTTGTTGTTCCTCCTTATACTCGATGACTTCAACCTTCACTTCACCCCCATCTGCTCCATCTCCTCGGACTTGTCCTCTCTCCTCTCCTCTCTCAACCTCTCACTCCACATCCACTCCACCATCCACGTTCCTGGCCACTTACTCAACCTGCTGATCACCTGGGACATTAGTGTCTCGGATATCACCATCACCAACAAGGCCATCTCTGGCCACCACTTAATCTCCTTCAACTCCTCAGTCCCTCTTCCTACCTCCACCAAACCCACCTCCATCCTATACGTCTCCTGGAAGAAAATCTCCCCAGAATCCCTCTCTGCAGCCCTGGAGTCATCTGAACTCTGGTCTACCTGCATCACTGACCTATCCTCACTAACTCTTCTCCATACTACTCACTCCGCTACACTCACTGCCCTTGATCCCTCACCTCACAAACTGCCTCACAAATCTCACCCTGGTTCACCAGCCACCACCGTTCCCTCAAGGGTCACGTGTGTGGTCAAACGCACCTGACTCAAATGTGGCCTAACGGTCCACCGGTATATCTGTTTGGAGCACATCAAAAATTTACCACTCCTCTCTTGCCTCCGCCATATCATCCTTCTACTTCGAGATAATCTTGGAGCTGAAGGGCAACCCCAGGCTCCTATTGTCCACAACAAACCAGCTCTTCCATCCAGTCAACCCAACAACCCACAACCACCCACTCCCACACCATCCCATTTCGCCCCCTCCCTCACTGTGATGAGATACTGGATTTTCTCGAATGGAAAATCTAGGGATTCCCTTCAGCTGCCATTCGCCCTATCCATCCTCCTCAAAACAGCCACAATAACAATAATAATAAAAGTAATCCTTCTCAAAGCATTTCACAAAATATACTGGAAAGTGAATTGACTGTATATATGTCGGGGAAATGCAGCAACCAATTGCACACAGCAGTGTCCCACAAACAGCCATGGAATGAAATGACCAATTTATTATTGTATTTTTTGAAGGATTATTATCAGTTCTGTGGAGTAAGGAATCTTGCTGAAGGTTTCGCCCTGCCTGAATTGAACCCAGAGTTCTCACTTGTAAAGCAAGTGCTCTAACCACTGAGCTACAATAACTCCCATCCTCAAGAAACCTTCCCTGGATGGCATCACTGTTCTACAATTACTGGCGCATCTCCAACCTACGTTTTCTTTCCAAGGTCCTTGAAAGAGTCGTTGCTTCCCAGCTTCACTGTTTCCTCTCCTTCCACTTGTTCCGTGAGCCCCTTCAATTGGGTTTCTGTACTGCTCAAAGCACAGAAACTGCTCTGGTCAATGTCACAAATGACATCTGGTCCATCTGTGACCAGGGCTCCCTCTGCCTCTTCATCCTCTGCGACCTCCCTCCTTGTTGGCCTCCCAAACTCCTCCCTCCATAAGCTGCAGATCATCCAAAACTCTGCAGGTCATGTCTTCTCCTGCACCAGGCTCTGCGACCCCATCACTCCCACCCTCGCCCGGCTCCACTGGCTCCCCATTCCTCAGAGGATCGAATTCAAGATCCTTGTCCTCACTTCCAAGACCCTCCATAGCCTTGCTCCTGCTACCTCTCTGACCTGCTGAGCCCCTGCTAACCTGTCCACTCCCGCTGTTCAGCAGGCAGTGGCCTACTCCATGTCTCCCGTCCAACCCACCCTACCATCGGTGGCTGGGCTTTCAACCTCTCTGCATTTATGCTTTAGAGCTCCATCCCACAATTCCTTCATCTTGCTCCCTCCCTTGTCTCCTTCAAGACTGGTCTCAAGACTCTCCACAACCGTGCCTTCAGTCACCATCCTACCTCTCTGCCATCCCCATGCCAACCTTGACTGCCCCCCATACCCCACCCCTCCCCATGCTTGGATTCTGATCCCTGACCGTTCAGCACCTTGGGATGTCCTCCCAACATGAAGGGGACTCTACAAATCTAATTTTGTTGTTGTGGCTCTAATACTAAGGATCATCCTTCTGATCATTGTCGATCATGATCGATCTCTTGAAGCGTCAAGAAGTGGTCTGGCAAATACCTGCTTCAGTCTAGGCAACACTAAGGTCTGAGTAGAAACCGCGCCATAATATCCATGGCCATGCATGAAGAAAAATTCCATCAAGAAAAATGTATTTGTCGACTGACCATGAAGATAGGTGCCTACTGCTCTGGAGCCTAGCCATGCTCTAATGTTGGTGCGCTGCATTCTACGTTTTACATTGGCAAGCAGTGGAAAAATGACATTACAAAAAGTGCATTAATTATAATGCAAGTGTAGACCCTATTAAGCACAAGTGCACTGCTGCCCTTGAGACGTCCTTCCGACTTGAAAGGCGCTATATGAATGTAATTTGTTGTTGTTAGCCTTCTCACTTCCTTTGTGCTGTTTGGTTTCATGCAAAATGGCTGACTTTGGAGATCATTAGGCTTCCAAACTTGGGACATCCTCAGCCTTGGGATGTCCTCCCAACGTGAAAGGCACTCTATAACTATAATTTTGTTGTTGTTGAACTTGTCTTTCCTACTTTGTGCATGTGCAGAACATAGGAAGTGATGTCAGTGGTCACCTTCTAACCCGGAAGTCAGCATTTTTATCTTTTTGCATGGAAATAACAACAACGACAACTTGGATTTATATAGCATCCTCCACGCCGGACAGCATCTCAGAGCGCTTAGAAGCATGAAGAGGGTGTGACCCAGTTATTGTTACCTCATCTTATTGGATCCCAGCCACTGTGTAACAATAATAATAATAATCCTTGCATTTGATATATTGCTTTTCACGTCTTCTAGATCATAGAATCATAGAATGTTACGACACAGAAGATATCTCAAAGCGCTTCATTGTAAAGTGAATTGACCATATTTATGGGCGAAACGCAGCAGCCGATTGCGCACAGCAGTGCTCCACAAACAGTCATGGATTGAAATTACCAATTTAAATTTATTGTTTTTTTTGAAGGGATTATTATTGGGCATGAGGAGTAAGGAAACTTGCTATAACTATAACAAGATAGCTCAACTGCATCATCACCCAGTTCAAAAAGAACAAGTAAAATGATAACTGCTTTGTAATGTTCTGCAAAAAAAAGTTGAGTACAATCAAAAGTGTGGGTCAAAAGTATCAACAATGTCACAAAGGTATTCAATGAGGAGTTCACAATCCAGCATGCTCATGCCGTAAAAATGTTGGCAAATGCCAGAACTTTTGAACATTTCTCTAAACATTTGCAAAAAAAAAACCTGATTGATTTATCTGAAATCTTTAAAACATTTTTAAGTGGCAGCCAGTGTCTGTGCAAGCAGAGCAGTACCTGACAGTGCTAGGTGATATGATTAGGTGCACTGCACTGTTCTAGTGAGCTGCAAGACACAGACAGACACAGCATACACTCTGGAAGACCTATTTCACCTAAGAAGTCCTGGTTGGGAGAAGAAATTTCGCCAGAGCTTTTGCTGCAGGTATCTGTCCAGAGACTCCCTACCATGGGAAGTTATTAACCCTTTAACCCCCAGGATGAGGATTTCCATAATATTGAATATGATCTTTCAGTATATTCTGTGAAGCGCTTTGAGACATCTAGAAGAAATGAAAAGTGCTATATCAAATGCAAGGATTCTTATTATTATCTGTTAACCTACATTCGTATAATCATAACTGTGCCCCCAAATGGATAATAATAATTCTAATATAACACCTTTATCATGTCATCAAGATGGCTCAAAGCACTTCACAGGATGTACTGTAAAGTGTAGTGACTGTAGATTTTGTAGTTGCATGGACTGCCAATTTTTGTGTTGTCTGACAAATATCCATGAAGTGAATGACCAAATTTATTTGGGAGATTGTTGGCGAAAACACACTGGCAAAGTTCTTTCTCTTTTCAAGCATCCTTAACATCCACCAGAACTAGTAAACCTTGCATGGGCCTTGGTTTAATTAAGTCCGGCATCTCCGACAGTGAAGCGCACCCCAAGCACTGCACAGGAATGTCAGCATAGACATGGGGCTTGAACCTACAATCTTCTGATTCTGAGTGCTATCAACTGAGCCAAGCTGACACACAAGAATAATACGAAGGTAGGTGCTGTGGCTGTTTCAATGTATTTAATGGGTTCTTCCAAACCCTTCCCCTCTCACACTGTACAGACTGGTCAGTATTATACCTTGCAACCTGGTTATTTAATGAATCCAGGATCAAACAAAACAATGCAGGGAACATATGTTATAAAATGGATCCATATGCAGCCAAAGAGATAAACGTGGCAAGATTTGGGTGTGGTTTTTTTTTCTGTCTATCTCTTTCTCACTACACTGTTTGGCTATGAATGGGTATCAGGGATATAAGAAACTCACAAAGATTCAATGGTCAGAAGGATGAAGACTGGAAATGGGCCCAAGGTCATATTTTGAGTACCACTGAAAGTTGTAAAGTCCAGTGTTACTATTTCCCAGGCTATGTCACATTCTTATTTGCAATACCTTTACAACAATTGTTCCCGGGTGGGTGGTGGGGTGGGGGAGTGCTAGAGGAAAGCGGAGAAATAGACAAGCAGAGTCTCCTTGGGGTTGAATTGCCTTCAAGGTGATGTGCTCAGCAATCTTAAGTCAAAAACCAAGTCAATCCTCTGTGCCCGTCTAGCTCCTGAGCCAGTCAGTCCACCATAGTCCAGGACATGATTGATGATCAGTCACTGGAGGAAGGGATTCTTCCTACTTGGCTCCTGTTTATCCTGCTAGCCATTGCCTTAATGGGTAGAGTGGGCCTAGTTGGACAAGCAATGGGACAATGTTTTCAATGGGACAATGTTTTCAATGGTTTCAGCTGGTTAAACTCCAGCAATACCTAATGCACTCTCTGAAGGCCACAAGCCTTGCTTTCACCAACCTGCATTTAGTAGTTCCAAGAGAGGTGTGCCTTTCCAGGGAGAGAGAACGCTTTGCCGTTCAGGGAAATGTCCATGTGTATGTGACACAGGTATATGTAATATATAGAACTCTTTACAAATAATAACTTTACGCAATAACTTCATTTTGTTATGGATCACTATTTCTCAAGTGATGTTTCTGTGAACTAAGCAGTAGGTGTAAGGGAGCGTGCAGAAAACAGTGCTCCAGCTTTAGGATTGCTTCAGGAATGTACAGAGCTCACAAAACACGTTGCAGCTAAGATTCAAACAATCTGCTCTCAACAACATTGCATCCCAGAGTTTGTCTAATCACGTTTGGCAGATTTGACAGGTTTTGCTGACTTGGCTCTGTTTTTAAGAGGTTGCACATCACATCCTCCCAAGAGATGTCAGGAATACATTTTGCCTTACATTTATTGGATGCCAACATAAAGTATTACACATTTGGGGTCTAACACTCTCACTGTTTACTAATGAAGTGAACTTGTTGTTACGCACTTATAATAGGATTTTCCTGTGTTTCATCCATACGTATCTGCCAAACCTGCCTCAATGGTTGCAGAGGTTGTTTTGCGTTTCCTGGCAACACCACGACAACCATGGAGAGACATTGCAGCGATCTCCCTTCAACACACAATCAGACAAATTCTGATGCTTCTGCAAATTACCAGCTGAGCTTGTGTTGTCTTAAACTAAAGTGAAGTGTATAATTGCTCTGCCCCTGTGCAGGAAGTGATAGTCTGCCAGTCTGACATTGAGTCCTGGATGAGGGACAACTTTCTCCATCTGAACATCAGCCTCTCCTGATTGGCTCACATCAGCGCATCCGTACCTTGGGCGCTGGCAGCATCAGCATTCATGGTTGCACACTCCATCTCTTAAAGCCAGTCAGGAACCCGGGTGTATTCTTTGACCCTGAACTGTACTTTCTCCCCCACATCAGCCATAACCAGCATTGCCTTCCATCATTTCCATAACATTGCCAGACTCCACCACTGCCTCAACCCTCAGGCTGCCGAAACCCGCACCCAAGCATTCATCACACCAAGGCTTGACTATGGAAACTCCCTCCTCATCGCCCTTCCCAGCTCTTCCCTTCACAAGCTGCAGTTCATCCAAAAGTCTGCAGCTTGTGTCCACTCCCGCACCAGACTCCACGACCCCATCAATCCCACCCTCGCCCGGCTGCCACATTTGCCCATAAATATACGGTCAATTCACTTTACAGTACAGTATATGCGGTGAAGCACTTCAAACGAACTTTATCAAATGCAAGGATGATTATTATTATTTGCCATTATTCGAACAAACATAATATAACAGCTCCTAATAGAACTACATAAAATGTGCCAATAAAAACATATGTATCAGATCACAGTGGCACAATAAGCCTGTGAATGTTATCTCCTGATGAGATTATCCTGATTTGGAAACACTTTCCTCCTATCAATTTGAGACAATTTTGTTGCAAACAGCAAAACCTTTGTGAAATACAACAAGTGCACAATATACACCACAATTTACCATCCCTTTACTGCTGCAGCATCAATTGGAACCGTTTCCACTTTAAACACATTTTCCCCTAAGGATGTAACACTGTCAATGCATTTGACAATGCAAATGCATTGTCTATCTATTGCTCAGAACAGTCCTATCAGCACTCAGGATCAGGACCAGATAATACAAGAAACTCTTAAAAGCAGAGGAAAACTCCTCTGTACTCAGGCATTTTGGGGGCTATCCCATTCAGGAGCAATGGGCTCCATGGCACTCTGAGGAGTGGCATGTTTGCAGTATTTTAAATAATTTTATATTTACACTGAGCGGATACAATTGGTCACAAGACACACTGCAGCGAAATCAATACAAAAAATGTGGGAAACCCACAGCAGGTAGATTGGTGAAAGACAAAGGCGGGGGTCAGTCTTTCAGCAAAACTCACAAAACATTCCTGAAACAGTGTCACACCTGAAATGTTGAACTTTAAGATGCTCACGAAGAGCCTGTGAATTTGCAGCATTGTCAGTTTCTATTTCACCGTAGTCATATAAGCCACTCGGATTTTACAACAATGCAGACTAGCACTTATATCCTGTCTTTCACAAAGGATAGTATCTCCAAGCTATTTACAATGCTGACGTAATTGTCCAGAGTAGCATAGGGAAAGAAAGGGGGAGTTTTGGAGATGTGGAATAAAAATTTAGCAAGTATCACCACAATTGCAATGTTTCTTTCCGTCTTTCAGGCCATCCTCCTTTCTGAAAGCACGCAGAAAATATTGCTTAAAGCTACACAGCAGCATGTTGGTGCGAGACTGTTCAGGAGAGGAAAGTCCTGAGGGCTAGTTGCAAAATTACTCTGGTAGTGTTACAAGGCTTTGAATGGAATCTGGGCACTATAATCATAAACCTGTAGCGATCACTGTTATCTCTTTTACCTTCTAATATTTCTTCTTTGTAAATCCTGTTTTACACACTGCTATTCTTACATTGCGAGTCTGTTTGTCTGATGTGCAAACTTCAATTTTTTTATTCTGCAAGAAAACATTTTGAGCAGAGATGGATTATTAAAATTAATAATGGCAAACTGATTATTGTACATAAGCCAATGTCCTACAATAACAACAGTGTTTGCTGTGCTCATAAATGTCATGCACGCAGTGAAAATGAAACAATTTAAAATGATTAGCCATTGCTGGAAATTTGTTTACTTGGATATGCTGTGTCTTAAATAACACATAAAAAGCATAAAACTGTCAATCTGCAAACCAAGTAGATGAGTAGACAGAGGGGGTAAATTGACCAAATAAATTTTAACATGCACATTTAGACTGTGAAATACATGGTATAGTGCTGTTAGTCTAAAAAGCATTTGTCTCTGTCTTGTTGCATTTCCCCAGCACTTAGCTGAATACACCCACAGGCCCCTTCCCTGGCTCCAGTCAGGCTCCATGTCTGATTAATGGCAGCTGGAGGTGTCCAATAAGTTCCTTACCTTATAATAAACCTCACAAAAAAAAGCACTGCAGTACCCCTCAGGTCTCAATCTGCCTGACCGCATTTACGACCACTGGGCAATGTTTTATTTCCTCTGTCTCTACAGACTGCAGAGAAGTGTACCAAACGTCTCGCCTGCCTTGGATTAGTGTAGACACCAAGCCATCCGCTGAGATAGCCAAATCTCAGCAGGGTTGAACAGCTAAAGTCTATTGGACTGGGTCCTTGTGTAATGTGACCAAAGTCTGCAGACAAGAGAGTTGGATACTTAGTTTCCTGAAAGTGAAGGATCCAACATTGTTTTTATTTTTTCTCCATGAGGCACTGCTACGACTAATTGCACTAAAGAGCTGTGGTATAAAGGAGGATAAATGTTACTCATGAGTCATGATGTTCCATTTGTTAACAGTCATTATGATAACCTCGACCATCATTACTCGCTATGGAGTGAGTGTTCACATAAGTTTGGATTCAGCATTGTCCTCTACCCAATCGCTCCCACCCAACCCCAAGTGGTGGGGTTTTCTCCTTGGTCATCCACGTGTCTCAGACACCTGGAAACGCATCGCTTTACTTAGAAGTAATTATCCAAACTAAATGACTGAGAGTTCCAACTATGTATGGAAGTTTCTGCTGGAATGGAATGCGCACTCTTTCGCCCCAAAGGGATGTAGTACCCTGCTCACCTATTCCTGGAAAATATTAGACACAATTTGACAAGAGCCAAGACTTGGGGACCCCAGAGTGTGCTTTGAAAGAGTGTGCGAACAGCAAAGTTACTGCATTCCCAGCCCGGGATCTGTCAAGTCTCAACTTGAAGTCAGATCTCCCATTGCTTCCACAGGCAGAATATCCAAGTTTATAATGAAAACGCTCTGGCCCTACACGAGTGGCGCTATATAAAACAAGTTGTTGTCATTGAAATGGTCAAGCCTGAGATGATCTGTGCCTGTGTCAGTATCATCCCATGAATCGTGATGACATGGGACTTTCCCTCTCATAAAATGACCATTACAGGGACTCTGGGATCTCCGCTGACCAATATTTGTACTGAAATCATGAAAACGGCCAAAAACAAAATTGTTTTCAGATTAATTCCTGGCCTCTACCAATGTTATTTACGTAGCGGAGATAACTCCCAAATGCTGGTTCCCACATGTAGCTGTGCCTTGATATCATCACAAAACTCATGCGCTACAGCAGTATCTGGAGGCTCATAGACTGTATAAAAGAGTCGTGCTAGAATCTGGAACTGCCTGGAGATGCAAGGTAAAATTTTTATCCAATCTCAAGCCATTATTGAGACCTTTAACATTCCCCTGATTAGGCAGACAGAATCTTGGTTTAAAGTGTCATCTGAAGGAAGCCACCACCAACACTGCAGCTCATCCCCTGCACTTCTTTGGAGTGTCATCTTAGACAACACAAGAAAATTACACTTATAGAGCGCCTTTCACATTGGGAGGACATTCTAAGGCACTGAACAGTTAGGTCGGAACCCAAACAAGGGAGAGGGGCAGGGTAGGGTGGGAGGGGCGGGAGAGAGTAGGGAGGGCAGCAGAAGGCACGATCGAAGAGGAGGGTCTTGAGACCAGCCTTGAGCAAGGCAAGGGAGGAAGCAAGGCCGATGATAGGGCGGGTTGAACGGGGGACATGGAGCGGACCAGAGCCCGCTGAATGGAGGGGTGAGCAGGTTCATAGGGGACAGCAGGTCATAGAGAAAGGAGGGGGTAAGGCCATGAATGGCCTTGAAAATGAGGACGAGGATCTTGAATTCGATCCTCTGGGGGACGCGGAGCCAATGGAGCCAGGCAAGGGTGAGAGTGATGTGGTCGCAGAGCTTGGTGCTGGAGAGGATACGTGCTGCAGAGTTCTGGATGATCTGCAGCTTGTGAAGGGAAGAGCTGGGAAGGCCAATGAGGAGGGAGTTGGGAGGGAGGGAGGGAGGGAGGGAGGGAGCCTTGATGTGACAAATGCGTGGACAAGGGTTTCAGCAGCCTGAGGGATGAGGCAGTGAGGGACTACGGCAATGTTGCGAAGGTGGTGGAAAGCAGTACTAGTCATGGTGAGGATGCGAGGGAGGAAGGACAGTTCAGGGTCGAACAAGACTCCCAAGTTCCTGACTGGCTTTGAGAGGTGGAGAGCGCAGCCTTGGATGCTGATCCTGCCAACGCCTGAGGTGCAGAGGCGCTGATACCAACGAATCAGGAGGGCCTCAGTCTTGCGGACATTCAACTGGAGAAAGTTGTCTCTCATCCAGGACTCATGTCAGACAAGCAGGCAATCAGAATGCCGGTAGTCCTGGTGATGAGGGTGGAAGTGGAAAGGTAGTGTTGCGTGTCATCAGCATACAAATTTACCCCATGTCTGCCAATGAAGTCACCAAGTGGGAGCATGTAGAGTGTGAAGAGGAGGGGACCAAGGACAGAGCCCTGAGAAACACCGCACAAGATGGTGTGGGGGCTGGTTTAGATTTTGTTGCTGGGAGGAAGTGGTGGTAACACATGGGGTCCACAGTGGTCCACAGTTCACCACTGATACTATTTGTTGATCAGCTGACAAGGTTCTGGGCTTGTAAACAGCCCGCACTGTTTCAGCATTGCTGTTTTGGGTCAAATGTTTTAAGAGTAAAAAGTTCACTATGTTAAACTCTGTCGAACTTTGTGGTCTTCACATAAGTCCATTGGACTGTGTTAACCTGTGCAGAGAAGTTGAAGTAAGTTATCTGGACTGTATTAACCTGCGTGGAGGAGTTTACATACATTCACTGGACGTTATTAACCTGTGTGGAGGAGTTCATACATCTCCCAGAGAATGTTAACTTCTGAATACAGCAAAACCTCGATAATCCAGCATAATTGGGACCACACACCTCCGGTTTTCTGGGATTGCCAGTATTTGGAACCTACCTAGAAATGGCTGGAAAAGTTCCACCCCATACACCGCGTGAGCTGTAAACACAGCACAGAAGCCAAAAAAATATCCGAGCAGCAACGCGGGCAACCACAGCGCCGGATGACAGAGTGGCGAAGCCATGAATTACAAGTAGCTGTTCCGAATTTCAGGAGATTTGCCAAACATCAGAAAAAAATCTAATACTGTATGTATGTTGAAATCCTGCCGGGTTTACGCAGTTGCCAGCTTTCATAATGTTGAACTATTGAGGTTCTACTGTAGAATCACAGAAGTTTATGGCACAAAAGGAGCCCATTCGGTCCTTCTAATCTGAGCCGGTTCTTTGAAAAGAGCAATGCAATCCCACTGCCCAGCTCTCTCCCATAACCTAACAGACCTGTTCTCCCCAAATAAAGATCTAATTCTCTTTTAAAAGCTGTTATCAAATCGGCCTCCACTACCTTTTCAGGCAATGCATTCCAATGCATTCGAACAACCCGCTGAGTGAAAAAAATTCTCCTCAGCTCCCCTCTGCTTTGTTTTGAAACTATTTTAAATCTGTGACCACGAGTCACAGATTCGCCCACGAGTGGAAATAGTTTTTCTCTGTTTGCCCTGTCGAAACCCCTCATGATCTTATAAACCTCTATTAGGTCTCCCCTCAATCTTCTCTGTTCCAGAGAAAATAACCCTAGCCTATCTAGCCTCTCCTCGTAGCTGAAGTCCCTCAATCCTGGCACCATCCTAGTAAATCTTCTTTGTACCCTTTCCAATGTCTTCACATCCTTTCTATAGTGTGGTGACCAGAATTGAACATAGTATTCCAGCTGAGGCCTAACCAAAGTTTTATAGAGATTAGTCAACACTTCCTGACTTTTGAACTCTATACCCCTGTTTATAAAGCCTAGTATCCCATATGCCTTCTGAACAGTTTTGTCTACCAGTCCTGCCACCTTCAAAGAGTCACTAACACAAATCCCCAGGTCTCTCTGTTCCCTCACAACCCTTAAAATTGTACTATCTAGCCTATATTGCCGCCCCTCATTTCTTCTCCCAAAATGTATCACCTCACACTTCTCTGCATTAAACTTCATCTGCCATGTGTCTGCCCACTTTACCATTTTATCTATATCTTCTTGAAGATGGTTACTATCCTCCTATTTACTATTCTCCCTAACTTAGTATCATCTGCAAATTTGGAAACTGTGTTCCCTACACCCAAGTCCAGATCACTAACATATATTAAAAAGAACAGTGGTCCCAAAACCGATCCCTGGGAGACGCCACTGCTCACTTCCCTCCAGTCTGAAAAACAGCCGCTCACTAGAACTCTCTGCTTTCTGTCTCTCAGCCAGTTGTGGATCCATGCTGCCACTGTCCCTTTAACGCCGTGGGCCATTATTTTCCTATAGGCCTCTCATGTGGCACTTTGTCAAATGTCTTTTGAAAATCCATGTAAACTACATCAACTGCGCTGCCTTCGTCCACCCATTCCGTTACCTCATCGAAAAATTCTATCAGATTTGTAAGGCAAGATTTGCCTTTAACAAATCCATGCTGGCTGTCCTTTCTCAGCCTATATCTTTCTAATTGAAGATCTATCTTGTCCCTGATTATAGACTCTAGAAGTTTGCCCACTACTGACGTTAGACTGACTGGCCTGTAGTTCCCAGGTTTGTCCTTCTGCCCCTTTTTATACAGGAGAGTAACATTCGCAACCTTCCAGTCCTCTGGCACCACCCCTGTGTCTATGGAAGATTGAAAGATTGTGGCCAGAGACTCTGCTATTTGCTCCCGTACTTCCCTTAATAACCTAGGATGGATCCCATCCGGACTGGGTGACTCATCTACCTTGAGCGCCGTAAACCTTTTTAGTACTTCCTCTCTATTTATACTAATCCTATCCATTTCTTCTACTCTCTCCTCCAATACTTTGCCTCTGTCTTCACAAGAGAAGAGGATGCAGCCAATGCCCTCTGCCTCCACAATAAAATTTCCTCCTTGGTCCCTAATTGGCCCCACCCGACCCTTCACCAAGCTTTTATTCTTAATATGTTTGTAAAACACCTTAAGGTTCCCTAAGGTATTTTACAAACATGTACAGACTGTAGTCTGTATTTTTTTTTCGAATGTTCTGCACATTAGTTGATGTCTCTCTGCTCCCACTCATCTCAACTTGCTCGTTGCCTTCTCATACCCTACTCAAGTGGCCTTTGTTCATGTGTGAGTCTTGGCACTGATTATGAGCAAAATCACTTGACGGTAGAGGACTGCTGCAGAGAGATACACCAAAGCCTGACCTCTCCCCACCCAGATGCAACATGCAACCACCAACAGGATGCTTTGGGGGAACCAGGAATATGAACCCTGGCTGTTTTTCTCCTCTCTAACCTTGCTAAAGCTGGTGTCAGTTTAATCTCCCTGTGCAGCTCAGACTGAGACCAGCAGATTTAGTGAGCTCCTGATCTATAAGGTACAGCTCTATCCTTTACAGCATCTGGGCTGCCCAGTGCAGAGTAGTTTAAGTAAGTCCACCCAGGCTGTAAATCTGTGCAGTTGAAGTTAAATGGGTTTAAATATATATATTTATTTAACTGCCATTTTTTTTACACATTGAAATTTGAGCACACGACGGTGGAACTGGGGAAGCAAGGGGAGAACTGAGGGAGAGAGGGGGAAATGGAAGGAGTGAAGGGTGAGGGTAGAGGAAGCCAGAGATTGACATGGGCAACACCTAGGAAAAGAAGTAAAGGCTACCTATCCTGTCTGATCCAGGAACATGCAGTCATTTATTTTAAATGTACTTGTGTGAAGGCTCCAATACAATGTTACAGCAGCAACACGTGGAGCTCAGGGCTTAGTTTTGTGAATATATAATCCTTGTTTTCGATATCACATTTCGAGACATCTCAAAGTGCTTCACAGGATACACTGTAAATTTAATTGACTGTGTACTTTGCGGGCGAAACTCGGCAGCCAATTGTGCACAGCAGTGTCCCACAAACAGTTGTGGATCGAATGACCAAATAATTTTTTTTTTGGAAAGGATTATTAACCCCAGAAAGCGAACCACCAATCAACTAACAATCGAGTTCCTAATTACTGATAGGTAAACAGAGGTGTGTGAGGTAAGAAAACGTGCCCAATGTTTCGGCCCATCCTGGAATCAAAGCCAGGTCACTTGCGAAGTGAGTTCTCTAACTACAGTACTATCCTACGGGACTAATTCCGGTCAATTTAGAATGACACAAATCTGGAATTTTAATTTCAGTTTCAACACGTAAATTCTTAACCAGATAAGTGATTACGATATTGTCCTTTCAAAACTGTCACCAGATTTCTAGGAGGAATTAACAAATCTTACAGCCAGGATTACGGTTGTCAGAAATTGAAATATATTTGTAGCCCCAAATCCACCGAGTACTAGCCAAAAATATTGTGCGGTGCCTCCAACAGAGTAGCAGAATAGTCAATTTGGGTTAATGCTTTTGAAACTGTAAAAAAAAGGGTCTTCAGGGGAGTGGGGAGAGACGCTTTGTCAATCTGACAATTTGGGATGAGATGTTAATCGAGGTCCTTTCTGCCTGTCCAGGTGCATGATAAAGTCTCCGCAGCATTATTTGAATGGAGAAAGTGTCCTGACCAATAATCCCCCAAATAAAAACGCAAAGTACTGCAGGTGCTGGAAATCTGAAACAAAAATAGGAATCTCTGGGGACATTCAGCAGCTCAGGCACCATCTATGGAGAAAGGAAAAATGAGTCAACGATTCGGGTTCATGACCCTTCGTCAGAAGGGTTTTTGAGTTGTGACGAAGGGCCGTAGACCTGAAACGTTGACTCACCTTTCCTTTCTCAATAGATGCTGCACGAATCCCCCAAATAACATCGGTCATTCACTTTATTGCTGTTTGTGAGACATTGCCGCATTTGAAAAAGGTTCATTTGTAAAGTTAGAATTAAAGGACCAACTGAATTTACATTGCGTTTTGGATTAAGTAACATTAAAAAAAACAGTAAAACGATCCTCCCTCTTTGACAGAGAGCATCTGGCTTCCTGTCAACTCTCGCCCCAAACATCTGGGATAAGATAGATGGCTGACCCCAATGGGGGAATTGAGGTTTGTCCAGCCTCTGTATGACAACCTGATAACTCAGAGCATCAACTATGTGTAATATTGAAGACCTGCAGTATATATTTAGATGCTATATATATGTAGTCTATATATGTATATACTATATATATTTTCAAATTGATGTATGCAGTAAATGCGTGTACTAAGAACATAAGAATAAGGAGCAGGAGTTGGCTATTCAGCCCCTCAAACCTGCTCCGCAATTCAACAAGATTGTGGCTGATCTTCTAATCTAACTCCATCTGCCCGCCTTATCCCCATACTCCTTAATCCCTCTATCCATAAGAAATCTAAATGCTATTTCCTGATAGGAATCACTACCCACTTTGTTCACTGAGTGATCCCATTCACTGTAATGTTATTTAATCCACAAAACACAATGTAGATTCACTCAATTCTTTCATGAAAACCTTATAAATCAACTTCGTTCAAATCAACCTCTTTCACACTCTCTTTCAAATCTGCAAGTCACTCTTCCCAGAATTATTTTATACTTGTACCATCCAGTGCTCAGTGGTTAGAGCTCTCACGTTGCAAGCAGAAGACCTGGGTTCAGTTCCAGGCAGGGCGAAGCCTTGAGCAAGTTTCCTTATTCCACACATCTAAAAATAATCCCTCAAAGAAAAGGATAATAAATTGGTCACTCAATCCAGGACTGTTTGTGGGACATTGCTGTACGTAATTGTTTGTCGCATTTCACCCACAAGCATACAGTCAATTAACTTTACAGTTTATTCTGTGAGGCGCTTTAAAATATCTAGCAGATGTGAAAAGCGCTATATCAAATCCAAGGATTATTATTATTTTTATCCATAATCTTATGTTGTTAAAGCAAATATGCAACATTCACTGTAGCCTGGATGCAATATTTACAAGGAGCTGTCCTCCCAATTCCTTCCCCACCCAAGGTCTTTCTTTGTATTCTCAGACAACAAAGGAAAACAACAATGGCACAGCAAAAAAAATGCAGTGGCTTTCAATGCAGCGAGGAAGCCCAGGCCACAAACATACAGCAGGCTTCTCCCTGCAGCTCCCTATTTTGAACTCAATTGCAAGTGATACAAATGATCAAAGGCCGGAACCCTTAGACCATCTTAGGAGAACAGTATGGTCATCAGAACTGTTCCTGTGAGCAGGAAAAGACTTTGCTGAGGTATCTGTGAAGGTCACATGCCTACAGTGCAGAAACTGGAAGTGAAAATGTTGAGAGGGGGAAGGCGAGGGGATTACCATAAACAACAACAAATTACATTTTCTATAGTGCCTTTCACATCAAAAGGACATCCCAAGACACTGGACTGTCAGGGATCCACACCCAAGCTGGTAGTTGGGATCAGAAGAGGTGGGGACCAAGGGAGGTGGGGGTGGTGCTGGAGGAGGTGGCATAATTGAAGAGGAGGGTCTTGAAGGAGGCAAGGGATGGGGTGAGGTTGAGGGAGTATGGGATGGAGTTCCAGAGTTGGGGATAGAGAGACTGAAGATCCGCCCGCCTGAGGTCGGATAGGTAAGGTGAGACACGTGAAGCAGGCCAGAGCCCGCTGAGCTGAGTCAGTGGACGGATTGGTAGGAAGTCATTAAACATTGTACAGTGGAAGAACACTTTGGTTTTGAATGGACTCTAAATGTAAAAATCAGTGCATGTGCTGAATACTGAACTCCCCCTCCCCAACCGGACAATAAGCCATGGAACATAAAGCAAGCATCAATTATATCAAGGATTCAACATCACGCATTGGTCAATAACCCAAATAACAGTCAAAACTGGGTTTGTGTCACAGCTCTGGTACTGAGTAAATTGTATGGCTTTAGTAAAGTGTTGCATAAAGAATTGGATTGCCATAGGACAGCTTCCCATTTCCTTGGGTAAACAGTAGGTTAAGTGGTCACCACATACCATTCTAGACCACTACATTAGAACACATCTGTCAATGCTTTATCATACCATTATTTTATATAGAGTAGAAGTCTCTAAATGGGAACCCCCTTGGCAGACAAAACATTCCTTTTATTCAATTGTTTCTAATAATGGAACATGGGGAATGAATAATTGCTCTAGCAAATGTTCCCTTTCAAAGAATGTTCCCATTAACAAAAAGGGCTGTTAAACCTGCTGGCCACTGTACTGGGTGGCCACCTATCTTTTTTTCCAGCTACCTCCTGTGTTCAAAGGCCTGGTTTAAGGAAATAATAATTTTCTGGTATTGTGCCTAATCGACAGTATATCATGGAGCAACTTAATGCAGCTGAGGTCATTCTTTTAGGGTTCAGCCTTGTTCAGTTGGTAGAACTCTCGTCTTTGGGTCAGTCCCCAAATTGGGGACCTGAAGCTCATAGTTTAGATGACTGCTCCAGTGCAGTGTTACAGGAGGGCCACATTATCAGAGGTGCCATCCTTTGAATGAAATGTTCAACCAACATTTTGTTTGTCTTTTCAGGTGAATCTATAGGGATTATTTGAAAAGATGGTGCAAGTCAACAGTTCTCCATTTAATTAGTCGTTCACTTCATGGTTGTTTGTGGTGAGTTGCTTTGTGAAAACTGGCTGTTCCATTTGATCATAATAATAATCCTTGCATTTGATATAGCACTTTTCACATTTTCTATTCGTCACAAAGCACTTCACAGAATATCTGTACAGTGAATTCACTGTATATTTTGTGGGTGAAACCTGGCAGCCAATTCAGCACAGCAGGCTCCCACAAACAGTAATGGATTGAAACGACGAATTAAAAAAAATTGGAGTGATTAGCAGGGTCCGGCGATATATCGATATATCACTAAAACCCGATATAATTTTCATATCGATACGCCGATATAGACATCTAAAAAATATCGATATATTGAAAAAACGATATATCGAGGTAAAAAATCGGGATGCGAGCACACTGAACTACAAGACTCAGAATGCTCATCTCTATACACAATGCACAGACTGAGGTGCAAAGCCGCCATATTGTATTCACAGTCCTCAAATCCAATATACAGGTATGCAAGTGCTGGGGGGGAGAGGGAGACGGCTGGGGGGGAGAGGGAGACGGCTGGGGGGGAGAGGGAGACGGCTGAGGGGGAGAGGGAGACGGCTGGGGGGGAGAGGGAGACGGCTGGGGGGGAGAGGGAGACGGCTGGGGGGGAGAGGGAGACGCCTGGGGGGGAGAGGGAGACGCCTGGGGGGGAGAGAGAGACGCCTGGGGGGGAGAGGGGAGACGCCTGGGGGGGAGAGGGGAGACGCCTGGGGGGGAGAGGGGAGACGCCTGGGGGGGAGAGGGGAGAGAGAGACGCCTGGGGGGGAGAGGGGAGAGAGAGACGCCTGGGGGGGAGAGGGGAGAGAGAGACGCCTGGGGGGGAGAGGGGAGAGAGAGACGCCTGGGGGGGAGAGGGGAGAGAGAGACGCCTGGGGGGGAGAGGGGAGAGAGAGACGCCTGGGGGGGAGAGGGGAGAGAGAGACGCCTGGGGGGGAGAGGGGAGAGAGAGACGCCTGGGGGGGAGAGGGGAGAGAGAGACGCCTGGGGGGGAGAGGGGAGAGAGAGACGCCTGGGGGGGAGAGGGGAGAGAGAGACGCCTGGGGGGGAGAGGGGAGAGAGAGACGCCTGGGGGGGAGAGGGGAGAGAGAGACGCCTGGGGGGGAGAGGGGAGAGAGAGACGCCTGGGGGGGAGAGGGGAGAGAGAGACGCCTGGGGGGGAGAGGGGAGAGAGAGACGCCTGGGGGGGAGAGGGGAGAGAGAGACGCCTGGGGGGGAGAGGGGAGAGAGAGACGCCTGGGGGGGAGAGGGGAGAGAGAGACGCCTGGGGGGGAGAGGGGAGAGAGAGACGCCTGGGGGGGAGAGGGGAGAGAGAGACGCCTGGGGGGGAGAGGGGAGAGAGAGACGCCTGGGGGGGAGAGGGGAGAGAGAGACGCCTGGGGGGGAGAGGGGGAGAGAGAGACGCCTGGGGGGGAGGGGGGAGAGAGAGACGCCTGGGGGGGAGGGGGGAGAGAGAGACGCCTGGGGGGGAGAGGGGAGAGAGAGACGCCTGGGGGGGAGAGGGGAGAGAGAGACGCCTGGGGGGGAGAGGGGGAGAGAGACGCCTGGGGGGGAGAGGGGGAGAGAGACGCCTGGGGGGGAGGGGGGAGAGAGAGACGGCTGGGGGGGAGGGGGGAGAGAGAGACGGCTGGGGGGGGGGGAGAGAGAGACGGCTGGGGGGGGGGAGAGAGAGACGGCTGGGGGGGGGGAGAGAGAGACGGCTGGGGGGGGGGAGAGAGAGACGGCAGGGGGGGGGGGGGAGAGAGACGGCAGGGGGGGGGGGGAGAGAGACGGCAGGGGGGGGGGGGGAGAGAGACGGCAGGGGGGGCGGGGAGAGAGACGGCAGGGGGGGCGGGGAGAGAGACGGCAGGGGGGGAGGGGAGAGAGACGGCAGGGGGGGAGGGGAGAGAGACGGCAGGAGGGGAGGGGAGAGAGACGGCAGGGGGGGAGGGGAGAGAGACGGCAGGGGGGGAGGGGAGAGAGACGGCAGGGGGGGAGCGGAGAGAGACGGCAGGGGGGGAGGGGAGAGAGACGGCAGGGGGGGAGGGGAGAGAGACGGCAGGGGGGGAGGGGAGAGAGACGGCAGGGGGGGAGGGGAGAGAGACGGCAGGGGGGGAGGGGAGAGAGACGGCAGGGGGGGAGGGGGAGAGAGACGGCTGGGAGGAGGGGGAGAGAGACGGCTGTGGGGAGGGGGAGAGAGACGGCTGTGGGGAGGGGGAGAGAGACGGCTGTGGGGAGGGGGAGAGGGGGAGAGAGACGGCTGTGGGGAGGGGGAGAGGGGGAGAGAGACGGCTGGGGGGGAAGGGATAGAGAGATGGCGGGGGGGGCGGGAGGGAGAAAGATACGGCTGGGGGGGTGGTGGGGGAGAAAGACAACTGGGGTGGGGGGTGCGAGAGAGGGACGGCGGTGGTGGGGGGAGAGACGCGGTGGATGTGATAATATACAGATAGATAGAGATGGGGGGGGATGTGAGAGAGGAGAGAGGGAGAGAGACACAGACACACAGACAGAAAAACACAGAGATGGAGAGAGTGAGAGACACAGAGAGAGAAAGATATTTACCTCCTGAGAAGATAGACCCCGAATGCGCGCGCACCCAGGATGCGCGCACACTCCGAATGCGCGCGCGCATGCACAGTGTGACAACCCCCCAAATATCGTTATTTCGGTATATCTCGATATGAGCCCATCGATATATTTAATCGGAAAATTTCCATATCGACGGACCCTAGTGATTAGTTTTAGGCATGTGGAGTAAGGAAACTTGCCCAAGGTTTCGCCCTGCCTGGAATCGAACGCAGGTTTCTCACTTGCAAATAAATATGGTCATGATACTTTACAGTACCTTCTGATGATGTGCTTTGAGTGATCTTCCAATATTAAAACCACTTTACCAAATATAAAGAATATATATAGGCGCACGACTGACCACACCCCACCCCCCGGCCCGCCAGGGGCGCCGGGGGGGGGGCGGTTGGGGCGCAGGCGCACGACCGACCGACTCACGCACGCCCTACTATTGTGGATAACCTCAATGTCTGTGTTCCTACATTCCGTGCTCACCAACGCTATTGTCATCCCGTTCTGTGAGCTACACATTGATCTAACAACATCTCCCTCGTCCTGTCCCCTTCGAACTTCAGCCTCTGTTCCTAACAATTTCCCTTCTCAAACTACAACGTGATCCAGAGATTGGCTCATATGTGTTCGGATGTCCGACATCCTGCATGAAGTCCACATAGTGTTGCCAAACCTCTGGAGTGTAGAAAAATGCCAAAGAGAGAGAAAAAAAGTGTAATAGCTTTAGTTGCCACCGTAAGGTTTCCACTATTACATCTCACCTGACGTTCCATGAATCCAGAGCTGCTAGAAACAGGGAAAGAAAAATAGAGCGAGTTTCAGTCATCAATGAACTGTTCCAACCAGCACAGACTTACCTTGGGTTGATGGCTGAGGTGAAGCCCAGAGGTGATCAAGGTCGCAGGCATGGACAGGCTCCAGGTCAACTTCTGAATATCTGAGGATATCCCAGCCAAGCAAGAACCGACAGAAAGGAGCCTCCTCATCAAACTTGCAAATGATGAAATAGAGAAAAATCATTCATAAATGCAACAAATTGTATTTTCTCACAAAGATCAGTCAAACCAGTAACAACGATCGATCCCACAGCGCTCCCATTATCCAATGTTCAGATTCTTTCCCTTCACCACCACAGAGAAACACCATTGCACATGATTTACAGTCGACCCGAAGGACAACTGCAGACTTTCAGCCCTGAGCTGACTCAACCACCCACTTAAGGTAAGGGCCAGAACCAACTCGGCCAAGTTAACAATTCAGCCGTCAAGAACCCCAACCATGAACCCATTCCGCCTGACCCGGGGAACTCCACTGAGCCAGGCTGACAGACTCTGACCCTCCACAACTGCCCGCGACCAACCTCGGCAAACAGACACTGACTCTACCCCTGCACTGAACAAACTAGAGCTCGGCCACCAAACTGAGCCAACATTCGCAGACACCACCTCTGGGCAAATAAACTCAACCAACCTTCACACAGCTACTCTACATTTCCAAGTACAAACAACTTTACTCTCTCATCCTGGCTGAAACTATTGCAACAGAAATGATTCAATCTTATTTTACACTGTAACTGTAGCACCTAACCTCAATCTCTGTGTTGCTACATTCTGTGTTGATCAATTCTATCCTCAATCTGACCTGTGAGCTCCACACTAACCTAACAACATCATCTCCCTGGTTCTGTCCCCAGCATACCTCAGATTCTGTTCCTAACAACTTTCCCTCTTGACCTATAATGTGATCCAGAGATTGCCTCATACGTGTTCACATGTCGGACATCCTGCATGGAGTCCACATCGTCTTGCCAAACCTCTGGTGTGTATAAATGTACCAAAGAGAGAGAAAGAGCACAATAGCTTTAGTTGACATTTCCACTATTACACTCACCTGATGTTCCACGAATCCCGAGGTGGTAGAGCCACAAGGAAAGAAAAACAGTGCGAGTTTCAGACGTACATTCGGTTGACGGCTGAGGTGAAGCCCAGGGGTGAACAAGCATGGATGGGCTCTAGGTCACCTTCAGAATAACGAAGGAGATCCCAGCCAAACAACAACCGACAGAAAGGAGCCTCCTCTTCAAACCTCAAAATGATGAAACGGTGCGTGCGAAATTCATCCATAAATACAACAAATTGTACCATCTGACTCACAAAGAGCAGTCAACCCAACAACTAAACCAACTCAGCCCTGAATCCAATCAACTGAACCAACTGTCAGCCCTGTACCAACTAAACAACTAAAGCAACTCAGCCCTCAACCAACGCAGACATCAACTAATTCTTGGCAGCTACACAATGCCAGTCGCTAGCAAACTGACTTTGTGACCTGCTTCAAACCAGCCCTGACGGGAACCAACTCTCAGCCCTGAACAAACTCAACCAAGTATCGATCCTGAACCAAGTCAGCATTAATCCACCAACATCTCCCCCGTCCTGTCCCCATCAAACCTTAGCCTCTGTTCCTACCAACTTCTCATCTTGACCTACAATGTGATCTGCATGAAGTCCACATAGTGTAGTCAAACCCAAAGTGTGGAAAGATGCCAGAGAGAGAAACAGGTTACAATTTTGTTATAATCCCAGGATCCCAATAATTCAGACTTACCGCATATTATTCTCAGAGAAGCCCAGCCAGGGCCAAGCTCCACCACCAGCAACCAAAACAAAGATATATTTTTCAAACAAACTTTTTTTTGGTTAAAACCATGTATAATTTGTTTGTTTAAACTTTTTCCCATTACACAACACGCATATACAAATCAAAAAACATTTTCTCTCGTGACAATCGCGCAGCGGCCCTGTCTGGCTACCCACGCAAAAACCTCAAAACAATTCTCCACAGTCTTTGTGGGAAAACTAAACCAAACCTATCGTTCTCGTCACATACATCAACGCTTATACCCCACATTCCCCTTATATAACTAGGGCCTCCTCGCTTCTCTGCGCTGCTTCCTTTGCTTACCGGGAGCAGTTACAAAAAGGCTAGTCCTAGCTCCACCATCCTTCCCTTACCGGATGGCAGGCAAAAAAAAAAAACACACCCAGGAAAAACAAAACACCGCACTCTGTTACTCCCCCCTTGATGGGGAGAGGCTTCTCCGGGAAAGTATATAGAAACATTCAATTGAGGACATTCTCTGGTTACATGTCAAGCGTCCCCTTACAATCACTACGCATAGGTACCCTGATACTTCAGGCAGTGGCATTCCCCCACGCGCACCTCAAAAAAAAACCTCCAGACTAGGTCACACCCCACCTATCCTTGGCCTCGTCCGAGCCTATTTCCAGGGCATCTCTGATGA